>OX579636.1:26836592-27212298 GCA_951230915.1 Antitrichia curtipendula | reverse complement strand
AAAAAAAGAAATTTTGGACACCTGTAAGTGTAGGATCTTGTAGTAAATTGGTTTGAGAAGATGTGGAAAAAATTCAGAAATTTCCACTATGTGGATTGCAAGAAATTAGCATTCAAAGTGACAATTTTTTTTTTTTATTCCTGCAAATAACCGGGCAGCTGCACTTTATAAGATTACATTTGTATGGAAAAATGTCCAAAATGGTGGTTACTCTTTGGATTCATTCTTCAAGGCAAGTTGTCTACATGCTTGAAAAAATTTAGATCATTTGGAATATTACAACATGTAGGAAAAAATTAGTAAGTAGAAAGAAGTAGAGAGCGATTCAAAATACAAAATTGTTACAAATTTTGTTATGGAATTGAAAAATGCCAATCCCAATGGTCGTAATATTGTAACAAACAATGTACACTTAGGGTTTTTATTTTATTTTCAATTTTTTTGAAAATTGAGTTAAATAAAGGACTTTAAAGTTTATTTAAAAAAGAGATTTTGTAAATACTTGTAAACTACCCGCAACTAAAACTCCTCATAACTTTCATCTCATTGATTAAAATTGAATGATTCAAAGCTTTCCATATATATAGAAATCTAAAGTACCAATTTCAAATTTTTATTTTAACAATAAGTGATTTTGAAAGAAGTTTTTTTTTGCTGCTTGGGTTGCATGCCAAGCAATGAAAACTACATATCATACAATAACTTTTTGATCATGTAGACAATAGTTGTAAAAATTGTTGGGCCCTAAAGCTACTCCTCGGGCACAAGTTGTGTGAAAATTTCAAAGAAAAAAGTGAAAATTCCATTCGCAGTGAGCTGCCTAATATTGCTATGTTGCCAAAAAATGCACTTTGGTCCTTTAGGGGTTAAAATAGTAATAGGACAATATTATTATTATTATTATTATTATTATTATTATTATTATTATTATTATTATTATTATTATTATTATTATTATTATTATTATTATTATTATTACTACTACTACTATTTCTTCTACTACTATCATTATTATTTGATACTCACCTTCTAGGCTGTCAAATTTAGCGCGCAATGTTGCAGAGCCCCTTTGAAATTCAATTTTTTCATCATTTTGACTTTCAATCCCCCATAAAGCCCCAATTCAGTCCCCCCCTTTCTGATCCTATTCTGTTCCTATTTTTCCAAATGATTTTTGTCCAGAACCGCAATGGCCATGCCGTGCAGAGGACAGCCCTCTGTGAACGACAGAAAGGTTATAAAAAAGTCAAAAGTAACAAAACGATTGCCTGACCCGCCCCAACCAAAGTAAAAAGCAAAGAGACCCACTCACTCACTCACTCACTCAATCACTCAAGTTAGTAACTTACAGTCAGGAGGTACGATAGTAAGTAGTAAGAAGCGAGGGTCGTTAGTAAGTTAGTGGAGTCACCCCGAACCTTCCTCGAACCTCCCCCCAAGCCCCCCTCTTTGGCCGAGTCGTCCCTGGCGTCGTCTTCCTTGCTTGCTCCCCAGCAGATTTCTTCGGGGATTATTCCCTTTTGTTTCGAGTCTCGAGCCCCGCTCGCCCCGCCCGCCCGCCCTCCATAGCCACGCCTCCCCTACCTCGCAACGGCAGTTTGCAAGCTCCTCATTTGCTGGGTTGCAGAAGAGTTTTGCTTCATTGGGTTGATTAGTTTGGGAAGTTTTGCGAACGTTTGCGTCTTCCTTTTGGTGTCATTGCGATTCTGCTTCTCCTGGGATCTCCACCGAAGAGTTGCACTCCCCCCTCCAGCTCCCCATCCCTCCTCCCTGCCATGGGAGCCCTCGCGAGGAGTGGCGACGACGTTGGGGTGGGGATGATGGGTGGCCGGGCGGGGGAGATTCTTTCGGAGGGAGCTCGGCGAAGATCTTGAACGGATTCCGGGAGGGGTGCAGGATGGGGAAGGGTTTGGGCTGCTTTGGGTTTGAGGGTTTGATGGATTCGTGGTAAGGGTTTCGCGGATTGTTGCGGACGTGTGCGTGCTCGCTCTGTAAGCTTCTGTCATGTTGTGGAGATTGAAAGTTGGAAAACTGGGGGTCGATGATGAGTGTGTGCAGGTCGTGTCGTAGTGCGGCGTCGACCAGGTGGTAGTCTTTCTTGAGGGGAGAGGGGAGAGGGAGAGGGAGAGGGGTCATAGTAGAGAGGGAGTAGTGGACGAGGAGAGTGTCTGAAATTCTCGTCGAGTGAGTGGTGGTAGTAGGATTTGAGGACCCAAGGCGCGGCGTCGTTGAGACCAGCTGGGGAAATTGGTGTGTCGATGCAAGGCCAGCTATGGTGATCTTAGGGTATGGATTGTGGGAAGCAGGGGAGGTCGTGGAAAGAGTTGAAGAGGCGAAGGAAGTGAAGACGCGGGGAAAGAAGTGCCGAACAGGGTTATCGAAGAATTAGTGGTTTAGAATCTCGCAATGAAAGGTGTGACTATGAATCGTGTGGGTGAGGTGGTGGTTGGGGTTTGTGTTCTCGCGGCGTCCGCGTCGGGTCGGTTACTGCACGAGACGTCGCGAGTAATGGTAGGGATTGAGGCCTCGCCCACGGCCAGTCCTTTAGGATTGCCACCAGCATCAGCAAGCGGCGGTAGCAAACCCCATTACTGGATCTACCTGGCAGGTTTTGGATCCGCGCTGATGCTGGTGATTCTGATTTCCATCGCCGCCATCGCGTATTTCCGTCACAAGCGTCGTTCCACGGCGGTGCGTCCGTGGAAGCAAGGGATGAGCGGTCAGCTCCAGCGCGTGTTCGACACCACCGCGCCGCTGCTGAAACGGGAGGAAGTCGAACTTGCCTGCGAGGATTTCAGCAACATCATCGGGTCATCCTCCGACAACGTGGTGTACAAAGGCACGCTCTCGAATGGAACCGAGATCGCGGCCACCAGCATGCGCGTGTCCGCGGAGAGCTGGAGCACGCTGAAGGAGCTTTCGTTTCGTCGCAAGGTGGAAGCGCTGGCGCGCATGAAGCACCCCCACTTGGTGAACCTCGTAGGCTACTCCTCTGAGGAGGAGCCGTTTACGCGCATCCTCGTCTTCGAGTACGCCAGCAACGGCACGCTCCATGACCACTTGCACAATAAGGAGAGCGAGCATCTGGACTGGGCGACGCGCATGCGCGTCGTCATGGGCACGGCGTTCGGGCTGGAGTACATGCACCACGAGCTCGTCCCGCCCGCGAGCCACCTCAACTTGGACTCGCACGCCATCTTCCTCACCGACGATTACGCCGCGAAAGTGGCGAATTTCGCCGTGTCCAAAACGGCGCTGGCGAGGAGCGACAGACACCATAACAAACCCAGCAGCTGGCTCACGACGCGCGCGGCGCCCGCCGGCTACGACGACAGCGACCCGGGCGCGGATCGACACAGCCCGGACTTCGAAAGCAACTTGTACAGCTTCGGCGTGCTGCTGTTGGAAGTCATCAGCGGACGCGTCCCGCACAGCGAGCTCACGGGATCGCTCGTGGACTGGGCAAACGAGTATCTCAATGACCCCAAGATGGTGTGGTACATGGTCGACCCCGCCTTGAAATCCTACAACCACGACGACCTGGTGGCGCTCTGCAAAATCGTCAGCATGTGTCTCGCGTCGCGGAATCGGCGGCCGTCCATGCGCAAGGTCACATCCATGCTCGCGGAGGTCCTCAAGCTCGCGCCCGAGGCTGTGGGACCCAAATCTACAGCCAACTTGATGTGGGCGCAGCTGGAACTTCAAGATGATGACACCAATTCCGAGCAAGGGTGATCTCAAGTCCCACCACAACCGTTTTTCAGGGTTGAGTTCTGTCAATTCCTTTGAAGGATGGCGTTTCTGCAAGTCTGATGAAGATTGCTGCTTGGAGGAGTGCTGAATTCTCTCTTGCTTTCTATCAATTCTTTTTATGGATGGGAGTTTCAGTTAGTTTGACGAGGAAGTTTGCTACTCGTGGGGTTATGGAATTCCTTTGAAGGACGGGTTATCAGCAAATTTGATGAAACTTGCTACCTCGAGGATCGGATAATTCTAGTTTTTTGGGTGTGTGATTCTATCAACTCTTTCAGGAAGGAGTTTTAGCAAGTTTGATGATGTAGGTTAGGTGGAGGGATGTGGAGTAATCATGTCCCAGTTTTAGCTAGTTGGGGGAATGAAGGAGACAATTGTGACTTGCCCTGATGGTACTGCTTTAGATCACTTTGGGGGCTGCACTTGTACAGTAGTGGTTATCACCTTAACTTAACTAGTGTCTGTTTTATAACTGCAGCCTTTATCCGACTGTGAGCAGGTAGAGGCTTTTTTTTCATGAGGTAGGGGGAAATTTCAAGTAATGGGATATAGTGATAATTTTCAATTAAGGGAATACACGCAGCAGCAGCAGCAGTAGGTTTGGGTTGAACTCCCTGTCGACATTGCTGTAAGATATTGAGGCTACCGAGATCGATCCTTTGTATCCTACGCTTCCAATGACTGTATCCGGCGAGTACTGGTCTTCACACAAGGTTCGTTTCTCACACTCCCTCTTCAAGGTTTAAATTGTTTAAATCTTCTTTTCAAATCTTCTCCATGAGAGTTTCTTTCTATGAAAAGAGCACCACCAGCACGACGGGTTAAGTAGTTGCTTTTATTAGATATTGCGGAGAAGTCCCAATTGTTTTTTATGATTCTCTTAAAAAAATCAATGTTTCTATCTTTAGTTTGAGTTAGTGTTCCGGAATCCTCTCACCAACGGCTTGTAATGGTTTTGGATGCTTTTTGTCAGGTCCCAGCATGAGAACAGTGCGACATAGTTTTAAAGTTTTTGACGTGGAGATCATGCTGCTGTTGTACATCATTGGATTGCGTAGACGACTGCACCCATCTAGACCATCGAAACGAAAAGCAGTCACATGAATAAAAATTGGGATACTAGCAGAGAGATGTACTGTAGGAGTGCAACAAATTGCAGGGCAGTGCAGTTTTGTGTGAACTGTGAAGAGACTTCTTGAGTTCCCCTCATGCGTTATGGTTTCATTTTTACGATAGAGGCGTAGAGATTTCCATACCTTGGGCGCAGTTCTGCTTGTGTGCCCTGGCTGGAAGATGGAAAATGTAAGCTTGGTTGTGGACCTTGAACTGTGACAAAAGTTCAATCAGGAACTTGTACTTTTACACTCCACAATAATGGATCACGGGCCACACCTCAATTACCTCGAGAAGGACGCCGCAGAAGTCACGGAGTGTCCGATGTGTGTCCTGTGGATGGGTCTGAGGCTCCATCTGAGACTGTTGGATGATAAAATAACGATTTTTCATCCAATGTTTTTCTTGGAATTTTGGGGAATACATTTTGAGTGAATAGTGAATAGGATTGCAAATTCCCTCATTATGGTATTATCGACTTTTCTAAAGAAGAAGATGCTCAATTTATGGATCACTTGTCTTGTGTATTGTGGCCATTTATCCTTACGTGGATTTTAGCCATGAAAATGATATTTTTTTAATTTGAGTTCAACTAATGAAATGAAGCTTATCAAGTGCAGTTTCTAGTACCAATTGATAAATTTGAAAAATTCATAATTTTCAATATTTTATAGCAATATGAATTGTGGGTCTATTAACCATGGTTTGCTGATTTTCTAATTTTAGAGCGATATGGTAAATTCGGTCCTTATTATGATGGTATACATTGAATAATATACATCTATGGTGAAAAAAAATTTAGATTTTTTGAGTAGTTTTTTTATTTGATGTGAGTTTTCTTCATTTTTTTCTTCAAAAATTCACAATAATTTTGAGTTTTCAAAAGAAAAATTGAAAATTTTATGACTTGCAACAGACATATTTTTTTAATTCGTATCTAGTTGTAAAATGGTAGTAAAGAAAGTAATGGACATTGAAGCTTGAAATCAATAATCATGGGTTCATCCTCCTAGGATTTAGATCTAGCTTGAAATTTTAGGTTGAGGATATTGAAATTGTGAGGACTTGATCCCGTCATCTATATTGATGTCTATTACCAACAACTTAATTGCAAAATGGCACCAAATAGAGTGATAGACAATAAATCTTCAAATTAATGGTCCTAAATCTATCCTTCTAGGATTTAGATCTAGCTTGAAAATCTAGATTGAAGATATTGAAATTGTGAGGACATAATGTTCTCTTCTATATTGACGTCTATTACTAATAACCTAGCTATTCTTACATTACAGTTTTGCAAATCGGTTGTATTAGGTATGATTTTACTAAATGTCTATCGCCATTCATCTTTGAATAGAGATTTGAATGGAAATGGAATTGCCTAGTGTCAAAAATGTCTATAACATCCCATATTGAATGATTGCATAACAACTTCACAAGAGAATTATACTAATCTCTCAATAAAAGCACAATTCCACTACTTAACCCCCAAAAGATTGGTGTGCAAAAACTTGTGTTGCAAAAGCCACTTGGTGACTATGTAGTCATTTAGGGTTTAATATTTGTTAAAATGCTTGATGGATGCCAATAGTATCCTCTACAACCAAGGTAATGTAATCTTAGAGCATCCCCACCAAGGGGCTCTTGTATACCTATTTGGATGAGTTTCGTCTAGATAAAAAAGACAACCCCCACCCCCCCCCCCCCCCCCCCCCCCCCTTTTAATACTCCCTATTCCTAAAATTTTAGGGAAGGGGGTCCAAATTTCCTATATGGGATGATAGGGAACTCAAATGGAATAATCCCTAAACCTCTTTTCACCCTTCCAACATGAATTGTGCTTCATTGATTTATGGGGCGGGAGTACTATTCATTTGGCCTCGTTACTATTTCTATAGTTTCGTTTTGACTTCTCCTTGTATGTATTTAGCAATATGTTGAAAATTTTCAGAAGAACTAGTCGACATTTGTCTTCCCTATCCCCATCTTTGCTCTCCTTCATCCAAATGGAGATAGGGATAGGGAGACCACTGGTGGGGAATGATGCTCTTAGTATCCTTGGAGGCACTGTCCAGGACCATGAGATGAACAAACTCTTAATTTATGCCAATTAATCTCAAAAGTAGGTTGGATTTCTCTCGCTTTTCCTCTATTTTCTAAGGTGGGTCCCTCCAAATGTGCCACCGACCTAAAACTACCATCATCACTCCATGCACATCTCCAAAATCACTACGTACATGTACAGAAGAAACGATTCCAGAACCACTACCAACAAGGAAAAACACTTTGACCCTTCCTAACTTTCGCGTATGGTATCCGAATGTTGCATTCGTTGGTGCGTTGGAACCTTCTTTCACTTGCCAACTTGAAAACCAGTCTATTAATAGTAAGTAGGCGCAGTAGCAAAAAGAAGCGGCTGTATCCGGGGGGACGCCGCCCCCACTGGCGCAGGTTCTCTTGCCAGTTTGTTGACACTCCACCGCATCTCCGTCCGTGCCAGCTGACCAAATACTGTCACCTGTAACATTCTTGTGACTCCCCAAAGCGGCCCTCCGTCCTGGACAAACACGGGTTCCTTCAGCTTGTGGCACTGGAATCAACAAAAGCTCACTCACCCAACTGAGCCTAGCTATAGCTATAGCTAGATACAAAGTGCGCTGTCTGGCATGGCCGCAGAATTGAAGTACGGTACAAAAAGGCGAGGCGAGGGACTCATTTTTGTGCTTTCAGGTGAGAATGACTCCACTGATTGCGATGGGCGAACCGAGTTCCCAAACATGCTGGGCCTGAGTGCGTGCCTGCGGAATCCTTTGGGTTTGGGTTTCACCACGGAAGGCGTGCAGTGGCCGGGCAGTACGTAGCCGGGCTTTGAATCAATATTGCGATAGCTGGACAGACGAGGGCCCAGGGGGGTGTACTAGCTAGCTGTGCACACTGCGCAGCAGAGCCTCGATCTGTGCGGACCCAGGACCTCCGGGATTCGCACTCAACTCAGGGTCAACCTCTACTGGGGCTCTGAGCTGCAGGCACCCAACACTCATTTTGTCTGGAAGACTGAAGTCACTGAACTACAAATCGTGGAAGACTGAAGTCACTGAACTACAAATCGTGGAAGACTGGAGTCACTGAACTACAAATCGTGGAAGACTGGAAGTCTGCCTTCGGGAATGCAGTGCATGAACCGCCGCATGAACCGAACCTGTGAGTGGTTTACAGTAAAAAGCACCCACAACCGACCGAATAAGCAACGGCGGGGACATGATGTGCAGTACAGGAAGGCAACTTAGGAAATGTTTCCGCAGTGGGATTGTCAAAATTTGGTAATTTTATTGCTTGAACTGGAGTTACTATGAATTTTGGAAGGCCAAAGTTGGTCTAGACCCATGTTCAAATGTGTAGACTATTCCAAAACCACTCATTTAACCCCTAAAGGACCAAAGTGCATTTTTTTTTGGCAACATAGCAATTTTGGGCAGCCCACTATGAATGAATTTTTTTTTTTTTTTTCCTTTGAAATCTTAATACAACATTTTCCCGAGGAGTAGCTTCAGGGCCCAACAATTTTCATAACATTTGACTACATTGTCAAAAAGTTATTGAAACATTCCAAAATAATATCAAAGTCACTTCTTGCCAACAATTTTCTCAAAACCAAGCCCAAGGGGGTGAATACTTGGCTAGTCATAAAAAGAAATCATCATTTGGGATATTTTGTGAAGCACTTTTTTAAACTAAATCCAAGAGCACTCACTGGAGGTCAAACTAAAATGCAATACCTTTCCTTTTCACACAAAATTCCAAGGATGAACATCTACACTTTTATTTTTGACATAGAAGGATTTTTTTGTCATCCATCAAACAATTTTAGATTGTCACGTTGTTATAGAGTTAAAGGTTGATATAGAATTGAAGAAGATAAATTGATGAATGTCAAAACATTGTTCACCAATACACTTTGCTCCCATTTATCTTGAAGAAGAGGCAAGAATTCAAGAACAAATGAAGTGACGACCTACCCTCCTTAGACCTTAGTTCACACTATTAAGGAAAAATAATCCCCTTGCTTTGAGCCAATATTCTTGAGATCTTCCACACTATTTTGGAGACTCCACATCCTCTTATTTAAGGTGGGTACCCCCCAAATTAACCGCCCCTTCTTGCTTTTGTGCCTAGTTTTTATTATTAGATTGGTCAAATTTCCATATTTTCTTGTTGGCACTTGAAAGGAGGTTCCAACGAACCAAAGAACATGACTTTTACATACCATATCCATTAGAAAAAATTTGGCCCCTAGGAAGGGCCGTTTGACTTTCAGCCAATGTACAAATCGGGGGGGGGGGGGGGGGGGGGGGGGGGGATTGTTTATGTTTTTGTTTTGAAAAAAACTCAAATAGATAAATTTAGTCCCCAATGGCACATGGCATACCAAGTGATCACATGGGCCCAAAACTACATATATGTTTCAATAGTACATTATTAAAAAAAAATCTTCTATAATTGTACGTTTTCATGCAGTCAAACGGCCCTGCGCAAGGTCCAGATTTCCTCTAATTCCAAAAGCAACAAAGTTTGGTTCTAAAACTATAGTTTCTTCCACATAGGTCCATAATTGAGTTTGGAGATGTACACAGAGTGAAGATGGGTGGTGGTATAGGGTGCCCACCTTCCAAACTATGAGAAACAAAAAGCCAGATTTTACAACCCATTCAGCGTGACATCACGCACAGTCCTGTTTCCTCAAACTCTGCTGCGCGTCAACATGGCCGGGTAAGTTCACGAGTGGCCTGATTGAGCTAGATCTTTGATCTTGTCGAGCTGCGCGCATGAACGATCCCGTATACAACTATTTCGAAGCGATTCACGAGGCCCCGGCCCAGCCAGGGATTGGATTTTGGGTAGGAAATACTACTAATTCCGTCAAATCGATTGGAGGCGACCTGGACCTGCTTGCTTGCCTGCCTGCCTCGAAATCATCGCTGAAATCGATCGATCGTCACATGGACTCCGATGCAGATTGAAGTGGAGATCAGGCAGACGATCGAGGCGGAACAAGTTCCCGATTGATTGCGTGTGTACGTCCCAGGCCGGAAAAAATTGCTGCTGCTAGACACTCTAGCCATTAGGCAATCAGGTATCGATCGAGCGAGTACCTATCGCTTTGCAATCCTGCTGTGGGCCAAAAGCTTGGGCGACAAGAACGAGGTAGCATCTGAATCTCGGAAGGAGGTCTGGAGTAATAAGCATGGCCAAGCCGTGAGGGAAGTTATCTCGACAATGGGAGGAGGACCGGGGAGGGGGTTTGAGGACTCACTATAGTAAACTTGCCAATCGCCGCACAGAAAAAAAAATTAAAATATAGAGAGACTTGCATGTTTTGAAATTTTGGCGTGATTATTAACCCTTAAATGACGGTCTCATAACCATGGAAATCATCTGTTTTGACACCGTGTGAATCGTTGGATTAAAATAATGCAAAAGCACTCATTGGAAGACAAACTATTGTAGGTGATCTTTCCTTTTCACACAAAATTGAGAGGATGAATAGTTCCACTTATGTCCCACAGGGAGAGATTCTTTGTCATTCATCGGCTAGAAAACGTCCACCTCGACGTTTATGAGGTTAAACCTTAAACAACAGGTTCAGAACCATGGAAATCATTTGTTTTATCATTGTGTGAATTGTTGAATTAAAATAATGCAAATGCACTCATTGAAAGTCAAACTACTATAGATGATCTTCCCTTTTCCCACAAAATTGGGAGGATGAATAGTTGCACTTTTGTCGTTCTACACAAGAGATTCTCTTGTCATTCATCAGTCGCAAAATGTCCACCTTGACATTTAAGGGCTAAATGTCATGTTAAGATTCACCTTCAAAAAACAAAACACGAAATTTTATTGCAATTTAAAGGTGATGCAATTGAAATCTAGTCAAAAAATTCCTTGCAACCCTTCATTGTATAGTGTGTATGATCATTGGGCAGTGATATAAAATTTTGTTCACATCACACAATTAAATTGCTAGTTGAATCGTGCGGTTAGTGTGCAATAATTGGCAACGGTGGTTGTTCAGTTCTTGGATGTGTACGGTGAATGGCTGGTTTATTCTAGGTAATTGCAAAGCAGGCCATGTTATTAAGAACAGTTACTGGTTAGGACCTACCAAGCTACAGAGCCATGGGCAACGAGGTTGGTATTGACCTGCAATTATTCTTGATGACTTGACCTACTTTGTAATTACTAAACCTAATGTTGATGTAGGAGAGTTGAGTTGTTTGACTTCTTTGATTGCTTGAACAATCAAAACATGCCACAACAACAAAAGTCTTGTGCATTTTGATTATGTTAATTGGATCCGCACTCACTAAATTAATACCAGTTGGTAGTAATAGGTATTTTTCTCAAATTTTTCTTAGTGCTAGACTAATGAAATATTTTGAGAATTTGTGAAGAAAAAGCGAAGGAAAATCAAATCAAATAGAAAATTATTTCAAAAAATCTGAAAATTTCACCATGTGTGTATATTACAATGACAAACATCATAGTGTAAACTCAATTTCTATGTCATTTTATAATTAGAATTCAATAGACATTGAAAGTACATTAAAAGTTCAGATTGCAATAAAATATTCAATATTAGGAATTTTTCAACATTCAAATTGGATTGTAGAAACTAGAGTAGATGACCTTTGTTTTGTTAGTTGGTCTCAAATTCAAAAAATATCATTTTGTGAAGAAATTTTAGATTTAGAACAAGGAGCAACAACTTCCCAAAATACACTAAAATACGAAGAAAAATACTGGTAAGAGTACAAACTCAATTGAATAATCTTCATAACCCAATATGAAAGGTCAACAAGGAAAATGGGGATGAAAAAATGCTTCCAATAGCTTTACAACTCATTGGATTGTCATCTAGGTGTTAAAAATTGGCACGGCGGTGTTCCAGGGTTAACCAATCAAAACATGGGTGGTTGCAAGAAAGACCAAAAGTTTTGGTAGCATTTTGCTAAAAATGCAATTTTGCATTTAATACTACGAGTACTATGAAATAGAACAATCTCAGCCATTGATCTATAAAATCAACAATTACTAGTATCTTTGATTACTTGCAAGTACTAAAAAAATATTATTTGAAAGAAAAAGGTAATTTGTCACAAAATAGATACAACTAGATATAAATTATTAATAATTGAAAATCATGAACATAAAAAAAAAAAATTGGCCATTTGTAAAGACTTGATAGTGATCATATTTCACCAAAAAATGGAAGTCAAAACCATCTTCAATGTTCAAAAGTGCATGAACAAGGAAGCCCTTATTTATACGAATATGTAGGCTATAAAATAATGTATTTTTAGATTTTCTTTGGTAGACCCACATTCCCCTACTGTGGAAAGAGACCGCAAAAATTTTAGCTCTAGATCATTAATTTTGGATACTCCACAGTATTAAATCCTCCTAAATCTCAAAGTGTGATAAATTAACAAAATTGACTTTTAAATATAAAATGATTTTTTAATTTCTAAAATATAAAGGAAACGATTACAGTCAAGTTAACCATCTCCAATAAAAATTTCAAGGTCATGGGATTCTACCATCAAAAGTTTTAGCAAATCTCTGTCATTCTAAATGTGAAGCAAAATAGGACTAGTCTTTCTTGCAATCACCCACATGCCACATCTAACTTACAGACATTCATTTATTATGGTCAACTATATGCTTTTTCCAAGTCTTTTTTCCATCTTTTACTATAGACATTCGCTTCAACTATTTAAATGTAAAAGTTGATCAATCACGAAAGAGGTACAACTAAACTTGTGTCAATTTCAAATAAAAGATTATGTATATGCCCATGTCAAATGCTTCTCATGTATAGCATGTATTTTGTAGTATTGATTCTTTTGTAAGAATCATGAAAGCAATGTCTACCAAATCCAAAGGTCCTCAAAGGAATCTTTTATGAGTTTTTTAATACTACAAGCTTGTATTTGTGCATTCTTCATAATTATGTCGCTATCAAAGATATTGTGTATATAGTCAAGAAAATCTAAATTCTTGCAATACCAATGTTAGATTGTTTTAATATCGTATCCATAGGGTAGAATCGACAAATTGATGTTGAATATTTAATTAAAGTTTCCAAAGTAGCTTTGACACTTTAAATTTTGATTTTATAGATTTCAACTTTAAATTGAAGTAGATCCAAAATGTTCTTCTCCAAGCCCCAAAAGTCACTTGCTTAGATGGGCACAAAGTTGAGGAAGACAAGCTCTTTATACAAATTAGATGGTAGGAAGTAAAACAACCCATGTGGGATATGTAAATGGTTAGGATTAGTAGGAGCTCAGTCTTCAAATTATCCCATATTTTTTGAAGGTTTCATGATGGACTATGGTTTCATAATCTAAACAACCTCTCCCCCATCCATGTTCACTAAATTTCGATGTAGATTTTTCCTTCACTTCTTCATCAATTTTTTTTTATGGTAGATGGTCTTTGGACATTTTGACTTATATTGAAAATGTTATCTTCTTACAACAACTTGGTCATCTAATTCCTGTTGAATTTGTCAATTTTTTTTTCTTTTTTGGCATTCTTAAAAATAATTCTTTTCCGCCTATCTTGCCCTATGGGTATGGTATCTTGTACACCTATTGTCTCTCATTCATTCTTCAATTTGGTATAGTTATTTTTTTCACTTCGGCTCTTCTAACCTCGATGATCTCACATCTACTAAAGATCTTGTCTATAATCTTGTTCTCCCCAAAACTACTCTAAAACCTTTGATCTTATTCTGCCATGTAGAACAAATAGTCAAATCATTTTTTTGGTTGACTACATCAATGATACTATGATAGTTCTTGTCCATTCAAGTTTGATCACAAACCTAAAATTAAGGGCATCATTATGCTAAAGAAGGCCAAGATTATGGACTAGATAACATAAAAGTAGAACCTTGCTATGAAAAATAAGAGTGGCTGTTTCCATAACTAGGTTTTACATTCCCGTTACCAGACATAACTTGAATGATTTGAATATTTCTCACTTATACTCAATCAATGGTTTAAACATGGTGGAAGGATGGACAACCCCACCATGACCAAGGTAATCACCCAAAAGCTCAAATTATTGAACCAACATGTGCATTATTTATTTCTACAGTAAACAATGAAATCATCCATCAGACACTTTGGGTCCTCAACGTTGTTCTCGGGTTTTGAAAAGGACACTAAAACACTAAAACAACTCCAATGTCATAGAAAGCAAAGTGCCACTCCGCTTTTCCGTACCCAATGAGTGACTTTCATCTGAAATGGGCTCCATTGAAGCTTATGAGCATCATTCTACATAATATATGCTATTTAATTTCTGGCCTCACTAGTACCTAATACTCTAATTCTTTTGCGATGAAAGTTTCCTTTTCATTTGCGCGAAAAAGCAAAAGTAAAATGGGCTCCATCACCTCCTTGGAAAGACATTTAATTTCTTGGTGGTGGTGACCATTATTTCAAGCACACTCATTAGGTTCTCATGTTCACTTGCCGTCGTGCATAAGCTTACCTTTCTTGGACCACAGACGGACCTTGCTTGTGAATTGCTTCAAAGTGAAGGATTTCCAACAAGAAAATCACACCAGTCTCTCATTCCTGAAAATCCGGGCCTTTGTTGTTTCAATTGTTTGAAATTGGCACAAAAAAGTAAGAGACAAATATTAGATTATTAAGTTACGTAAAATGCAAGAATATAATTTATTCTCAAAGCAGGGATCATCATTTCTGTCTGCGAGCGGAGGACACCTCATCCTTGGGGTTGGAGAGTATATACTTAAGGCTCCCTTCACATGAAATGGGAGTGACCCCAATACCATTAGATGATTTTTGGGGGGTCTAGAGGGCCGTTTCGGGCCTGTTCCCCTGGCAGCAAAAGAACAGCCGCTGTCAGAAAAAAAATTTGAAAAAAAAAAAAAAAAAAAAATCTTAAAATGGAAAAATGGAAAAAAAAAAAAAAAAAAGATGAACAAATTTTTTTTTGAATTTTTTGAATTTTTTTTTTTTTTTGTATGACATGGCAGTCGCTTGGCCATGTCACGCAGCTGCTGCAGCACAGTTCCAGACAGTTTTAGAGTCTGGGAACCCGCAGCCCTCCACAGGGGCTAAATAACATGTAATGGTACAACTTGTGAATAAAAAATATGGGTGACAGTGAAGTGAATGGACGTGCTCGTATGTCATACAATGACAAAAAAAAAAAACCTAAGTAGTAATAGATTTGAAAAACTAACAATATATAAAGTAATTCCAATTTATGGCACACAAAGTTGAATTTTGGGACGTGTATGGCTAGCTTTGAAATTGATTTCTCGCAAATCACAACTAATTTTTTTCTTCAAACTTCCCTAATAATGTGTAACATGTTGCATACTACAACTTTTGTATGTCAACTGCTGGACTTTGCCTATTGATGCTTATGGTATGGTTGTTTGAATGAAAAAGTTTCAAATCCATACTCAATTTTGTTTCTTTGTCACTATATGTGGAACTCACAACTAAATGGAAGCACAAAACAATGTCTCTTCTGTGGAATTGGAGTGATTCAAGGTGCCCCCCAATTGTGACTTTCCTGCACTTAAAACCGTAAAAACAAAAGACCAGGACTTGGCATTGTTTTATGTTGCAAGTCGTGCGCCCTGCTGGAAAGTGCACAAGTCATGGAATTCTCCCAAATTTTATTGAAATTGACATTGAGTTCATTAAAAAACAGAGTGAACCCTAAGACTTTCAGAATACGCTTTTTCATTGCAACAATGCACTGCTGTGGTCCTTGACTGACTCACTGTGGTGCTGAGGAATTAAGGGGAACAATTATGGGGAGTTCAAAAGATTGCATAGGGAACAAAAGTACCACATGGTAGGGAACAAAGTCACAGGAGAAACTGGAGAATGAATTAACCCTCAAACGCTGAGCTGGTCACCGTGGAAATCATTGGTTTGGGTATCGTGTGAATTGTTGGCTTAAAAAAAATGAAAAAAGCACTCATTGGAAGACAAACAACTGTAGAAGATCTTCCCTTTCCACACAAAATTGGGAGGATGAATAGTTGCACTTCTACATGAAGAGATTCTTTGTCATTCATCAGCCAGAAAACGGCCTTCGTGTCATTTATGGGTTAAAGCTTATTAGAGGCGGTTTCAAATTCATCATAATTGCCGAAACAAAGATTTGGTTTTCCTTTGATAACTACAATCAGTGTAGATTTAAATTTAGCACAATCATGGATTTTTTTTTCCAGTTCAAAATGAACATTGACATCTATATCTTAAATGAGGCTTTTTTGTTTTGTTTGTTTTGGAGAGATTTCCGGTATGGTGCATCCCCCGATCGCATTCATAGTACCGTCAAAAAGCTCTCTGCAAGGACAGGTGCATGGGCTTGGTTTCGTGGCATTCGGACTCAAAGTAGACTAGATATTGAAATTTGAAGTTTTTTATGAGTTTGAAAAGTTATAAAATTACTTTTACTTTCATTTTCATTTTATTATATTGTGGCAACGGCTCAAGATACACTAAGGTGGGTACACCCAAAACCGTCACTTTTTGCTACTGAGCCTAGTTACTACTATTAAACTGGTCAAATTTTCATATATTCTTGTTGGCAAGTGAAAGGAGGTTCCAACGCATCAGAGAACGTGGCATTTGGACACCACATGCAAAAGTTATTAAGGGTCGAAGTTTGTTTCTGAAAGCACTCCATCCAAATAGGTACATAACTGATTTTGGAAATGTACACAACCTGTAGATGGCACTTTAAGATCAGGTGCTATTTTGGGGGTGCCTACCTTAGTTTCTGATGAAAAATTCCCCTTTTCTTTGCAAGGTTCAGTTAGAATAGTACTTACTATGTTGACTGAGAATGTGTACAGTCAGCACATGCGTTGGTTCCAACAGTGTTTTTTGTGGGTCACTGCAACTGAAGAAGAGCCGGCAGCCCCGGCCAGATTGAAGGCTGGCAGCCTGACAGAAAAAAATTCCATACTGTAGCCATATTGGGGACCCAAGCAAGACTCTGCAGGTAAGGTAAGTTCCTTTATTGGCTTTGGACCAAAAGAGAGGAGGCTTTGCATTGACAAAAGCTACAGATGCGAAGAAGGTTGAGCAGACTACCTTATTAGAAAAAGGGAGACACTCAGCAACGACAAAGAAAGACCTTATCTTGTAAGGTAGTGGAAGGTAGTTTGCTCTTAGAGCAACCTTTTTTAAAACTGATTGCAATTGGGGGGATGGGGTGGGTGGGTGGGAGTTAAGCCCCAAAGGATCGAGTTTTTTTTTTTTTCCAGGGAGACATTCCAAAAACTGCGACTTTTGGGTATGTTATTCAAAAAAGAAAAGAAAAACTTTATTTTTGAACTTCAACTGTACAAAACTAAAGTTAAGTATTTTAACAAAGTGTGGAAAAAATTTCAGCCCTTTTCACCGCACGGATAGAAAAATTATAGCATTTAAAGTGAGAAAAAAAAAACTTTTTTTTTCAATCCTGCGAAACAGGGTCAGCAGACTTCAGGCTCATTCGGAGTAAAAATTTTGTTCTACACAAACATTAGAATGTGATTTGTCAACTAAATTTTTATTTTTTTTGACAATTGCATGCCAAATTTTATTAGTTACATACATGCCAAATTTCAAAACTTGATGATCTTCTTTGCAAAAGATTCTTCAAAGATTCCCCAATTGCCCAGGTTGCCCGAAAAGTTTAGGGCAACATAACTTTTGGTTCAAGCACTCGATTGGAAAAAAAAATTAGGTTTTCACAAAGGAGGCACATATTTACACATTGTCTTCAAATATAATGAACATCCGACCGAAAATGACTTTGTAGGAACCTACCCGAAATTTCTTGCGTACGTTGAACGGACACTTAGTCCTTTAGGGGTTAAACTCCTTGCAACAATTTATAGTAAATTTTTGTAGGAAGAAAAATGGAATTGGCATCAAACCCAAGTCATTTCATTGATTTTTTTGGATCTTCACGGATTTAGTTATGAATTTTTGAATTTGAAATCGCAGTAGTCACTATAAGCGTTGGTCCCCCTCTTGAAATGTACACTGTTGGTGCATTGAAGAAAGTAAAATGTACCTCTGCATTAGAGAAAACTTTTTAGAGCAAAATCGCTTTAAGAGCAGACTACCTTATGAAACTACCAGTTCAAATGGAAAAATTTGTTTTTGTAAACTAACAATAATGCTAAGGTGGGTACACCCAAAACCGACACTTTTTGCTACTGAGTCTAGTTACTACTATTAGACTGGAAAATTTTCCTATATTCTTGTTGGCAAGTGAAAGGAGGTTCCAACGCACCAGAGAACGTGGCTTTTGGACACCGTATGCAAAAGTTATTAAGGGTCAAAGTTTGTTTCTGGATATAGACACACACTCGAAAATAGTTATAGCGAAGGGCTCTTGTGTGTGAAAGTTGTAGAAAAGGGAAAAATTTCGCCGTGGGCTGTGCCTGCTGGTTCATTGTTCTGTTTCCGTGATTAATGGAAATTGTCCATGTTCAAAAAAAAAAAAAAAAAAAGTTTGTTTCTGAAAGCGCTCCATCCAAATAGGTACATAACTGATTTTGGAAATGTACACAACCTGTAGATGGCACTTTAAGGTCAGGTGCCATTTTGGGGGTGCCTACCTTTTGTGACAAAGAAATCCATCCTTTGAATCTTTGACCATCCATGTGACTTGCTGATGGTCATGAACCTGCGAATTGAATGGAATACAAGAATCCAAGCTGCAAAGTTTTCTCCTAATGACTTTGCTGTCGAAGCTCCGGTCTAAGTTGGAGATGACATACAAAAGAAAGAGGAGACTTAACCCTCTAACAATGCGGCGGCCTAAAAAGTATCTGATGGATGACAGAGAATACTTCTTTATGAGACAAGTGCAAATGTTCATCTTTGAAATCGATACATAAATTTGTTTGTTTGTTTGTTATAGTGAGATCTTTGGAACCATGTATTCTCTGGTCATGTTCTTGGTATTCTCAAAAAAATCCTTTGTGAGGAGGGGTGCACAGACTTTGTTTCACGGTGTTCTGACTCATGACAAAATTAATTAAGAATTTCAATGTTTTTAACCCCTAAAGGACCGTTTGCCCCCTCGGAGGACAATTTGGGTCTGGGTAGGTTTCTATTGTCTCAATTTGAAGTGAATTTTTTTGAGATTTTTTGAGGTTGTGTAATTTTGCGAGCGCTTTGTGGATATATGATTTTTTGGTTTCAATTGATGTGAGATGAAAAATTTATGGCACAATAAGCAAGAAATGGAGATTGGCAGGCACCCCCAAAAAATTACAAAAAGTCAAAATATAATTTTTTGAATTTTTTTTCTAAAATATTATGTTTTTATCTATACGTGAAGCTTTGATTCATTCTATTTGGATTAGGGATGAGAAAGTTATGGACAATCTTAGTTTTTCGGGCAATTTAAGCATCTTCAAGAAAAAAAACTTTTTGTTCAACTTTGAATGCTAATATCTTCCAATCCGTACGGTCAAATTTTCTGAAATTTTAACTACATGATTTTAGACAAGTTAAGTACAAGATCCTACGGTTAAATTCCAAAAATAATTAGTTTTTAGTTTCTTTAAGTGAATGCAGCAAAATTGATAGTTTTGGGTGGTTTTTGATAGAAAACACCCTTGGGGCTTTAGGGGTTAAGAATTAAAGAATTAAAAATACATTATTTTTATTTTCATTTTATTAATATTGTGGCAATGGCACATGGCATACTAGTTAAGTGAAAAAAAGGAGGTCTTGCTTAGCAGTTTGACCTCCAATGGGTACTCTTATTTTTTCTAAGCAAATGATTCACATGGTACTCAAAAGAGTGATTCCCACAATAACCAACCTAATGTTTCAGGTTTAATATCTAACATATAAAGTAGGAGACAATGATTTTATTAATCCCTAAAGTCTTGAAGTACATTTTTTGGCAATATATAGTTTTTGGTTAAGCATTTACCAAATGAAATTAACATTTTTTTTCTTTGAAATTTTCTTAAAACATGAGGTTGATGAGTAGCTTTAAGGTACAAGAATTTTCATGACATTTTACTACAATGGTTAAAAAGTTATTGTAGATATGTAGTTTCTTTCAAAGCCTAGGTAACTCAAACAACTTCAAATTTTTTATTTATTTTTAAATAATCTTGGTTTGATCATGGTTTCCTATATTTATGTATATTTTAAGAGCTTAAAATCATTCTATTTTGATTAATGAGATGAATGTTATGAGGAGTTTTAGTTTGCAAGTAGTTATAAAATCTCTACTCAAAAATAAACTTTGAAGTCTTATTTTGAATTCAATATTTTTGGAAAATAAATTAAAATATAGGATGTAAATTGGTATTTACAACATTACAACCATTAGGATTAATTTTTTTTTAATTATACTACTAAATTCTTAAATTTTTAATATTATTAATCATACTTTACTTCTTTCTACTTATTATTTATTTCAAAGATGAATATATATATTTTTTGTTTTTTATTTTATTTATTTTTTTAAATTTATATGTATTTCCAATTTATCTTTTCAACATATTATGGAAAGATGTATTCTAAATTG
This sequence comes from Antitrichia curtipendula, assembly GCA_951230915.1. NCBI lineage: Eukaryota > Viridiplantae > Streptophyta > Bryopsida > Hypnales > Leucodontaceae > Antitrichia > Antitrichia curtipendula. The sequence goes on along the minus strand of OX579636.1, from coordinate 27,191,811 downwards.
TAGGATGTACACATTTTGGGATAAAGTATTTGAAAGATGAATGTAACCATTTAGAAAGAGTTGAAAATACTTCTCTTTGAAATTCAAGCATCATGATCTTGCAATTGGTAAACTTTCTTACATTTGAATTTTAGGAGGGTATATTCTAAAAAATAAACTAAAGGATCCTATGATTGAATTTGTTAACCTTAGAAGACCAACATGCATTTTTGGTAACACATAAATGTTGAATATGTTCTTGTGACTGGAGATTTGCATATTTTAGGCTGAAATTTTAAGAAAAGGTGGGGGACAAGGAATATCTTTCATATGCACTACATGTCATGACATTTGGAAATATGAATCAAAAGTTATGGCCTAACATGTTATTATTTTCCCTGACCAAGCAATTTGAGGCAGATTTTAAGAAATTGCTTTTTTCATAAATTGAAATTTGAAATTGGTTTCCTTGAGTTATATATATGTGGAAAAGCTTTTAATCATTCCATTTTGATCAATGAGTCAAAAGTTATGAGAAGTTTTTTAGTTTGTGGGCAGTTATGAAATCTCTACTCTTAAAATAAACTTTGAAGTCCTTCATCTTACTCAATTTTCAATATTTTTTGAATAAAATAAAATCATAGGATTTAGATTGTTTATTACAACATTGCAACCACTGGGATTGGCATTTTTCAATTCCATAACTAAATTCTTAACAATTTAGTATTTTGAATCATTCTCTACACTAAAAACTATATTTAGTGTTAGCAACACTATTTACGAACCATGACACAAATATCATTAAATGTAATTTCTAAAGTAAGTAACTATTAAATGTAATTTCTAACACTAAATATACTCTATGATAGATTTGAAATCTGAAATCAGAAATCTGAGAAGGCAAAGGCGGCTCATTCAAGTCTAATACTACACTAATTACTCTAAAGTTCAGATCTAGTGTTGAGTGGGGTAGGCTGGTAATTACACTAAATGCAATCCAACACTAAATATAGTTTTTAGTGTACTTCTTACTACTTACTATTTTTTTCCTATACAGTATGTTGTACAATTTCAAATGATGTGAAATTTTTGAAGCATCGCTAGCTTCGTCTCTTGCAGTGGTTGTTTCGTCCACGATGTGCATTCATGTGCTCATTACAGAGATCACGAATGCGGATTACTCAACCTTGATCTTTGTTTCCAATTACAATGCGAAAATTTCGACCGGAGCTCTGAATTTAGGGTGACGAATTCGTTTTAGGGTTTGGGGAAGGTGAAAGTGTATTCTCATTGGTTTCTAGAGGAAATTGTCATTCAGACACGTGATCTACGAGGCGACACACTATTGTGGAATGATGACCACTCCCTTAGCTTCCACTCCGTCGTCCTCAGTGTCCTTGTGGTTTTCTCTCGATTACTCTCACAAAGACTGAGGAGCAGAGCTGAGTTGTTTTCTACTGGAATTGTCGTATTATGTCAAGTCTGAAGTAGGTCCATTCTTCATGCATGCTGGCTGGTACATGAACATTCCTTTTGAGGAGCAAACGGAGTTCGAAGCGATTGAATTGTTTTACAACGTGACTATTATTCTCAGCTAACGTCTATGATGTTGTTGTATTCTCGATGAACAGTGACGAGGCATCGGCCATTGATGAACCTCTTTTTGATAAGAAGCCCAATGTTGCTAAAGATGCATTGGTTGCCCCTGGTGCATCCCTTGTCGGTGATGTCCAAAGTTGGATCCAAGTCCTCTATTTGGTATGGCTGTGTGCTGAGGGGTAAGCGATCTTATTCCTGCATGGAAGAAGGGTAGAATGAATCTTATCTGGGCTGTCAACTTATTAAATTGATAACACTTTATGTCTTTCCGTTTCTTTCCTGTATTGGTAAATGTTGTGTTGGTCTATCAAGGATTATCAGTTGGTTTTCATCAACAAAACAATGCGACGGAATGTGTTCGCGAAACATGATGTATGGTTCTGAGTGTTTGCAATGTTGTGGCAGGGGATACAAATAGCATAAGAGTTGGCTCTGAAACGAACATTCAAGATCACTCTTTAGTGACTGTTGGTGGTTCTCGTTTTATTGGCAACAAAGTCACCATAGGTGAGTGTTTGTGACAAAATGGAACATGGTGTCTGTTGTCTTCGTTTTCCAGTCCATCCAGGACTCTTTTGGAAGACCGCGCACTCTGGAACGATACCTTTTCTGGGGTGAGGGTTCATGTCAACTGACGGTGTGCGTGGGAGACCGATTGTAGGGCATGGCGCAGTGATTCATGCTTGCACTGTGGAGGACGGAGCATTTGTGGGAATGGGTGCCACCCTTTTGAATGGTGTGGTTGTAGAACAGGGTGCATTTGTTGCTGCAGGAGCGTTGGTCAGCACCCAAAATCGTAAAACCTCCATCGTCGCCCTGTGTCCATCTACCGCAACGGGTCTGCCGCAAAGTACCGCAGCCCGCCGCAAGCGCTTCCGCAATTTCGTCGTCCCGTCTCCCACGCTGCATCGTGTGGGAAAGTCTCCTCGAGGACGAAGTCGCGGCGCTCGTAACTTGTTAGATTTGCGGATTTCTCCGTCAACGAAGCTCGACGACGGCGCGTGCTACCACCACGAATCGTTTGACAGACTTCTTGCTCTTCGCAATTGATCTGCGAGACCTACATTGTCTGCCCACAAGAGAGGGAGTGAAAGGGGCTTCTACTTCAGTTGTGGTAATCACGGACGTTTGGTATATAGTCGGAGCTGGGATGTAGTGATGGTTCAACTTACGACCAGGTGAAGAGGAGAAAGGGGGCGATTCGAAGCGTTTAGGGTTAATTCGTTCGATCTGCGTTGTGTACATTTTATTTGGAGCGAGAGCGGTTGCGAAAGCGTGAGTTCGAGAATTTGAAATTTTAGGCGGGTTGAAGGTGGAGTCAAGATGTGCGATGATTGCCGACCTCTCGGGTTTCTCATTGGCCTCCCGTTTATGTTGGTGGCCGCGGTGCTCTCGCTAATCGGCATGGTGATATGGGTGATTGCGTAAGTGTATTCCACACCTTGTGCTTGTTCACAAGTCTTTTCAATGCTACTCGTTTGTGCCTAAATTGTAATAAGCGCGTAACTATTTGCAATGCACGTGAAGTATAATTTGAGAAAGGGATACTAGGAAGTTTTCGTGGAGTTACTTGACGTGTTTTAGTGCGAAACTTCCTTGCTAAGGGTTTTTGAAAGGCGTACCACAATCAATTTTTGAAAATTCGATCCCGAATGAAGCTCCGGAGACTGGTTGTCTAGGTCAGGAGATCGACTTGTAGAACGCAAACGCCGTAGCTGCTATTGACGATCTATGTCATCTGTGCAGGACGATTCTAGGATGCTGTTGCCCTTGTTTCATCTGCTGCGCGGGTATTGCGAACATTGCCTTGAGTCTCGTTAAAGCCCCTGTAAATGTCATCAGGTGGTTCACGAAGCAAATTCCTTGCTGACAGCAATCCTAGTGCTCCTGTTTGTATTAGTGTTTTCATTTATCGATTGCATATCTCTCTTCACAATAGATTTCAATTAAAGGCTCTCTTGGCCATGGCTGGTTGCAAACAACTTAGTTTCATGCCGGATAGTCTCCTTTGGTAAATTGTTTTGGTGGGAACTCTGAAACTTATGAACATCGTTACAGAATAGATACAGGACAATCAGGGTGAGTGCCATAAAAGTTTTTGTGTGTGGCACTTCTATTGATTACTGCCACAAGGCCGTCCATGATGTAAAGATTTCACCATCAGTAATTGGATTTTATGATTTTTGATTGACGTTCAAATTGGAATTAGTACTTCATGTAGGTAAGTTTATGACACCTTCTGCAGTGAAGGAGTGAAATGCTGCTATTAATTGAGTCTTTCAGTGGTTTGTTTATGCAAAGCCTCCCTCAGTTTGCTGATCTCGGAATTTGCTTGACCCGATGTTTATTGCATTCCCCTTCTCTTGTTAATAGAATCTGATTCCTTTGTGTCTTTCCTGAACATCTGCTACTGTTGGTGAAGTTGTTGGATGTAAGCTAGTCCTTAACCCCTAAGTACGTCACAATCCATATTTTAGATGATGAAACAGGGTGTTTCAGGGTGATGGATTGCTTAAATAACTTCTCATTCTTCTTATAAATTAATGCTTGAATTTTTTTTGAAATCATGTTCCTTTTCAACCAATTTGATGAAATTGAGTTAAGTAAAAATATGCAAAAATGTAAACAAGGATTCGATTTTTTGAAGTTTAGGTTACAAGAATATCACCCAGTTTGTATTTTAGGATTAATGTGAAACAAAACTTTTAGTTCAATGCATGTGCATTGGCGTGATTCTCCACATTTTTATTTTGGTAAATGAGTTTTGAATTTTGAATATCTTTTTCTGCACAGTTTATACAGTATTTGTAACAGTCCAATTCCTTCAAGCTTATATTCTCCTCTCTTTTCAATTGAAACTCCCTTTGATTGTATTTTCCTTGATCACCCATTTCCATCACTTGACAAACAGTTCAAATCCTGAGTGTTATATACTATCAAGACGGTTTTCAAGATTTTTTACTCTCAAGTTTCAACTCATATTGAAGTCGACAGGGCATTGACCGGCGAAGGTGTAGCCAACTTGTTTAGAAAAAAAAAATCATCTAAAGAAGCACCACCATTTGGGACAATTTTTCATAGAAAAAGTGAGCTTGTGAAGTGCAGCTGCTTGGAATGTCGCAAGGTTTTTCCCAAAAAATGATTTCAGTGAATTTGAATGCTTATTATATCTTGCAATCCATACAATAGAAATTTCTGAAATGTTTACCACATGTTCTCAAGTCAGCATACTACAAGATCCTATGGTTACATGTGTCAAAAAAATATGTTTTTTCAAAAATTTGGTATTTGTACTAGAAATGACAGTTTTGGAGCGTTTTTGGTGAAAAACATAGTCAAGGAACTTAAGGGGTTAATGATATAACTATAGATGAACATTTTAGCTTTGCTTTGGATTCAAGTATTTTGGGCCTAAAAACACCTCAACCTTCAAGAGTAAGTTATTACTCCAATCTTGGTCAACACTGGATGATTTTTTAAAGAAGATGCCTTTGTGAATTATTCAAAGGAACTAATTTTTTTCACATTGTTTCATCTAATTTGGAGATGTAGAAGCCCTTCAAAAGTTGATTTGAAACACTTGAAGATCATGTCATTCAAACATGAAATCTGGAAGAAAAAAAAAATTCAAAACAATAACCACATAACATGTATCACACATATATATAGAACAAAAAAGTGTTTTTTTATATATATTTTGGTTCATAATTTGAGCTGCTTTGTCATTTTTTGTTGCTACTTCTGAAGATAAATAAAGTATTCTAAGAGTATCTCAAAAATGACTTTTTTTTTAATGCAATTGTTTTAAAGAGTAAATAGTGTTGAAAAGAACAAGTTTAGAATGAAAAAAAGTTTAAATACATAAGCAATGATCTTTTTTTTGACAAAAATGCCCCTTGAAGGATGAGGTGAACTACTTTTTTCGAGAACTTTACCTTGCTTGCACCTAAAAGTACAACCTTGTTATAGAAGTAACATCTATTGTTGCTCCTATGTTTTGATATTTTGTTTCTTATAGTGAGTCTCTACTTTCATAATACTCAATTCACAACCTTAATGGATGACACTCTTAAATTAAATGAGGACATGCATGTTCTTTTTCATACCATAGGTCTACTTTAGCATTATGATGCCCTTTTTTCTAGACCCTTGATTGACCAAGTTAGACCCAACCATTCAACATTGAGTTTATGTTTGGTAATATAAAAACAAGAGGTACACAATTATGAGAAATAACATTCCTTGCTACTCCCGTGTCTATTTTTCATATTGTATCTCTCCTTTCACATTACCTAGTCCATTTCTAAAGCCATGACAAGTACACACTGGATATAGTGAGCATAATTATAATCATTGTATCACACATTTTGACCTTCTTTGACATTATATTAGTCTATTTTTCAAAGGTGTGAATGAGAATGATTGAACAAGATTCAACCATTGAGGTTTCTCCTCATTTATATATACAATGACTTGATGAAGACTTGACTTGATAGAACCGATCTTGAAAAACTTACATTGAATTTCTAGCACTATTTAGCCATCAATAAATGAGCTTATGGACGTCAAAATCAAACATAATGACACTTTGCCAGGTTGAGCATCAACCAAGGACTCCTTGATACTAAGGTAGACCACCCCAATTCCGTCCACAGTCCAAATTTGCACCCTACATTTGGCCCCAATTTTATATGTTCAAACATCCAAATTTGTTTAGAAAATCAACCAAATTTGTCTAGGAAATCTAACAAAATTAGTACATTAACGCCATTAAAGATAATTCCAAGTTTGACTCATAAAACAAGTACTCACCTCTAAAAACATGAGCCTTTTTGGAATTAGCCTCAAGATAGTCAGATTGCAAATCAAGATGGTAAAAGGCTTGTCTACCTTAGTCCTACAATTCTCCTTTGGAGGATAAAAATTTCAGACAACTATATTTACCTTGAAAAATATGAAAAAAAACTAATTATTTACTACGGATGATAAAATTTGGAAATTTAGAATTCATATATAAAATCAAAGATTCTAAATTACATGGTGAGAGTATGAAGGTAATTGCTTCAAATAGAAGATAAATAGGAGGCAAATACATACAATTTTGTCATTTCATTGTTTATTCTTCTCAATTGTCCCCAATGTGTATCTCACACAAGTTTCTTTGTAGATGTCACAAGCTATGACAAACTCAAATTCAGTTTTCTTCAAGAAGGCTTCAAAGGATTTTCAATGAACAAAGTGAAGAAAACAAGATTGTTTGTTCCTAGCCTAATTAGATTATAAGTCTTCAAATCCTCTAAAATAAAATTGAGTTGAGATTTTGGGAAATAATTTTTTTTAAAAGCCTATGATTTTCATTCTTTAAAAATTGTTGAATCAAAGTAGGTGCAAATAGAAGGAAGATCTAAATTAATCATAAGCAATTTGTTTTTAAATTGTGAAAATTGAGTTTTCAAACAAATTCAATACATTATTTTCTCAAAAATTTGCTAAGATAGCCAACAAAACAAGAAGCTTCGTAACTTTTACATTGCTTATTCAAATGGAATGAATCAAATCTACTGTTATAGATACAAATATAATCTATAATAAATTGTTTTTTATTTATTATTATTTTTATTGCCCACCGTTACTTATTTGGGGCTTATTGTGGCAAGACTTTTGCTCCCTTGCACTAATTGAAATAGAAATTATATTCCCCAAAAGCTAATAAGTTTTGTTATCTTGAAAAAAAACTCAAAAAACTCTTATAAAAAATTGAGATCATAGATACCTGCTCAAACCTTCAAGAGTCCATTGAAGCAACTCCTAGAAATGTAGGGGTTACTCCTCCAAGTATTTGATGAGGGCTTTTTCTTTTTCTTCATGTAACCAATGAAGTCTACGAGGTGGCCGGGGTCAAAAGGTCTTAGTTGAGAATGTTGTGCATGAAAAAAATAGTAAAAATTCTTTGTGTAGAAGAAGATTGAGGCTTGATAAGTATACATTTGCAGTCTAACCTTCAATTATTTGTCATTGTAAATAATTCCAATTGCAAGCTCCACTTAATCCACACAAGAGAGATGTTCGATCATAAATTTTGTTTTTTATTTTTTAGACTTATGATACAAGACACAAAAAGAATTCCTTTCATGATCTTAGTGGATTGTTTCTCACTATGTTTCATGTCCCGTTTCTCTAAGTCTCACTTCAAGGTCAAATCCTAACTTTTTTTGGATTGTAGAAAATGAATTGAATTATTATACATAAAATTTGGAGCTTCATAATATCAAGATGAAAGTTCCAATCCTAAGCTCTAGATATTCTCATGTAAAATATTATTTGGCAAATATATGTCTAGAAATTAAACACTAGAAGAACCCTATGTTTTTGATGGCACATTTGAGGTGATATCCATGGTGATCTAGCTGTTTTTTTATGTTAACAATAACATCTTGATGTTACGTTTGATATCATTAGTAACATAAAAACAATTAAATCATTGTATATGTCACCTAAATGCATCACTAAAAATGCGATTTTTTTTCTTGTATATAATTGTAAAATAGATCAAAATAAAAAAATACACATTTGGGGGCTACTTTTATATACAATTTGCAATGAATAGTTTTCTAAACAAAATCAATACACAAGGATGTTTGATTTAGAGTTATTCTTATCATAATGTAATCAAAACAATAAATAGAATTCATAGCATGAATTGGGTTTTCATTTATGTTAGACCCAACTTGATCTTTAAGTTTTACTTTCTTGGCACCCAAATCTTCAAAAAGTACTACCATGTAAGCATTTTTGAATGCATTAGACTTTGGTACATAGTATAAAGCCCTAAGTTTAGATTTTTTAGCTCTCAAAATTAGATTTTCAACTTTTGAATCAGATTTTGAGAATTTGGTGGAAATTGGGACGTAGAGAGAATCAATCTTTAGGTGTCAATTATTCAAAATGTGACACCAAAGTCAACATTTATGTGCTACATGGACTAGTCAATTCTCATTTCACAATAGTCAAACCTTATGATCTTTTAATTAATTAAGATACCCTAGGTGAGGGTTAGCTTTGACATAAATGAAGTAATTTTTAAAATAAAAAAGTGCCTTACATCATCTTGGGATTGGTTTACAGTGACGACAAACTCTAAAATTATAATCCAGAAATTCAATTTTGGAACTTTCTTATCCCTCTTGAGCCCCCAAGTCCATTTCACCAATTGTCACGTGTATCTTTGTATGAACATAACTCCAAGTTCTAGAGGAAAAAAATATTGTTTATGTGCATCTTTCCTAAGTCCACGTATCCAATTCACCAATTAAATTGGCATATCCTTGTATGAAAATAACCCTTAGCTCCAAACCAAAAAAAATGGTTCATGTGCATCCCTCCTAAGCCTCCTTGCCTAATTCAAGAATTAAATTGGCACACCTTCATATGAAAATAACCGTAAGCTCTAATAAAAAAACAGTGTAAAGTAGCTAGCTTACTCAAACTTCATCAAGATAAGGTAGAAGCACCTAATTGCAATATCTTCTATTCTTTGACACCTAAAAAAAGCCCTCAAATGAACACTTCCATGACTTATAACCATTGCATTGACTATGTAAAGTAAGCAATGAGAGGTGGGAAAGTTTTTGAAGCAATCAATGAAAGTTAAGACATTTTGTGCTTTAAGAGTGTCTATTTACGGTTATGTAATGAATAGATTACTCTGTATTTAGCAACTTTGGAAATTTACAAAATATTATTATTATAACTTTTGAAAATTAACCTCCTAAAGGACCGAATGACCATTGAACATACGCAAGCGATCTTAGGTAGGTGCGTACAAAGTCTTTTATAACAAATTTTCTTCAAATTTTGACACAAGGTGTGAACATTTATCTCCTTCATGGGAACATAATTTTTATTGAATCGAGAACTTGGATCAAAGTTATACTGCTTTGAACTTTTGGAGTAGCTCGGGCAGCTTCGAGCAACATGTATAAAACTCCTATAATTTTGAAATTTATTAGGTATGTAACTTAGAGATATAAGACGCAATTGTGAAAAAAACAAACTATGTATAGTGTAAAAATCTTACTTTAGGAAGAAATAAAGTTTGTTGGCCTTGTCTGGTAAGAGCAAATTTTTTTTTCGTTTTTTACTTCAAATGTTATAATATTTGAATCTATGTGGTCAAAGTGTTTGAATTTTTTTCCACACATTCCTATAGTAATATAATACAAATTTATACAAGTGTATTTAATTTTTTTTTTTAAATTAATTTTTTTTTCCACTACTTTGAAAGGTGGCATTTTTTCACAATTTGTGGGCAAATGTGCTTTGGTCCTTTAGTGGTTAATAGCCCACCGGGTTGCATTTTTCTTGAGTTTGCCAATAATCTCATAAAATATTTTTGGTCAGTCAACCTTTGATATAGTATGACTAAAAAAAAGTGTTGCTTTTAGGTGCTCAATTACCTTAGGGCTACTACATACTACATCCCAAGTTCCATTTAATTCTCAAAATTTGATTGGTGGAGAGTTGAAAAATAAGGCTTCTACTTCCAATTACATCTTAAATCCTACATAATTCCAAAATGTGTAAATGACAACACTTTTGGGAAGTTTTGGAACCAAGGAAGTGGGACTTGGAGGCCAAATTAGGTTTAGCCTACCAATGAAAATTTAACTTAGCCTCCAAATTCCAATAATTTTTTTTGGATATAGAATGAGGACAAAAACATCACACAAGGCAACTTAGCAAGATGAAATTTTCTCCAAATGCAAATTTGAAGCTAAAAGTGGCCCCAAATGAATTTTTTGACTTTTCAACCCAATTTTTGAACACTCAGTTTCTACATAATATTATATAAGAGACAAGTTGGGACTGAGAGTTGGGATTGAGAATTGGGACTTTGGCCTTCACATTATGAACTTTCAAGTCCCCACATTTGATATTTTTTTTCCACCTTCTACAGCCCAAGGAAGTTGAGATTTGACCTTGAACGAGGACTTACAAAGTTGGAACTTCAGATCTACTAATAATTAGTTAGGAAGGGGTCCAAGCCTCCTCTCCTCCCCTAAAAATAAAAACCAGCCCGTGAGTCTAAATTCCAATGCGGGCAGAACACGCGCCAAAAGGTCCTCCCGCCTAGTTATGGCGGGAAAGCCCATAACCCGCCCTTTCACTACGATTTCCCAAACTTCCCACCAGCGTCAGCAAACCTTCGTAAGTGGCATCCTCTTCATCACCTCGCGAGCAATTCCCCAACAAAGCCTCCCTCTGATTGCGAATGCCACTCTCTCCTTTGTGGAAGGGAAAACGAAGATATCCCAGCCAGCTTTTCCATGGGGAAGAAGGCTCCAGCTGGGGCGGAGCTCACGGCGTTGCCAGGTCAACGCTCCATCGCCTCCATGTTCTCCAATTCTCGAGTCATCACGTAAGTGCGCATGAATCTCTGTTGATGCTCCATTGGGGATGAATCTCTTGGAAATTTTTGATAATTGGATGGATAGTGGTGGAGTCTTTCATTCTGGGTTTGGGAACGGTGGGGGAATGCTCAATTGGGATGAGTCTCTTTGAAGTTGTCTTGATTGGAAATTGGTGGAGTCAGTCTTTCTTCCTGCGTGCTCAATTGGGCTCTGTTCGAAGGTTTAGGGTATCCTAGTCTATCATCACTGGACATTGACTATGGTGGACATTTTGAATTCCTCTTACGAATGAAGGTTTGTTAGGGTGAGTTAGGGTGTCCGCATGGGAGTCCCGGTGTGAGGAATGGAATGTACGACGTTGATCTCGTGATCATCACTGGACATTGACTATGGAATTCTGCAAAATTTTATCGATGGACATTTTGTATTTCTCTTGGGAATGAAGGTTGTTTACGGTGAATGGAGGGAGTGCATATGGGAGTCTGGGTGTGAGGGCTGAAATGTTGGATCTCATGTCCCGTCTCCCCCCACTTGGCTAATTGCACTATAGAGGGTTTTTAGATGTCGTGGAATGAATGTGTTTCGTGATGAATTTCGGACTTTCATGCTGAATGGAGATGTCTGCATGGTGTGGACTGGATGAACAAAAAAACTACTCAATGCTGGCTTGAGCAAAGTGAAACTGGCCGTAATCGATTCTACACAGTACCGAGTGATTGACATTGAAATCCCACTAATGTTAGAGCAAGCATTGGTAATCATCATACGGGACCTTAGGACCTTGTGACGAGTTTTTGTAAGGTGCGATTTTTTCAGGGCTGGGGGATCAGGTAACGGTCGCGCCGTACCCCTCATGGAGTTTCTGAATCGGAAATCGGAGAAACGGGGATCACTTCAGGTGAGCTACTCCTCGTGGATACCTTGATTGGGAGAATCTGAAAATGCCAGGCGGGATTTTGATTTTCATGTTCTCTAGACGACATATAGTTTCGTTTATCTATATGGATGTCGCAGTTTCCTCGTGGAAATTCTCATTAGGCTGGTGCATTGGATGATGTACACTGTGCAGGGGTGTGTAGTAGACGCTGGTCTGACTCTGGCGGTGAGAGAGAGGCTGGATGCGGTTCGTAAGAATGACACCAGGTGACCTAATTCAAATGTGACCTTCTCTCATTAACTTCTGAAGGACTAAGAAGCCCTAATTGGGCCTCGTAGCGCTTAGGAGTGGGTCTTATGAGAACTCAATTGTTTACATGTAGCGGTCTTAATGATTGTGGTGATCAATGAAATTTGACCCTATCTGAGTTCTATAATTTTCACAATATGAACAACGTACTTGATCACTGTAAAACCATGATGTCTTGGTCCTTTAATGGTTATTTTGATCTTTCAATGCACCATGGTGCTTCATTGATGTATTTTGGTTTAGGGTTTAATTTATAATTCACTTGAAGAGAAGACTTGCTTAATTCCCTGTTTCTGTGATGCTCCTCGTTCTCAACTTCTTTTGGATGTCTGCAGAAGCACCAAGCAGGACGAGAGAGGTGATGACACTGGACGAGTTTCAGTTGACGAGTGTACCGCATCGTGCTCCCCGGAAGAGTCTCCTAGAAGCGAGCATTCGAGAAGGCCTCAAGTACATGCACAGCTAGGTGAAAGTATGCAGGACAAGTTGTTCACAGCACACGTCCTCGACAGAAGCAGGACTCACGTACAAGAGGCTCCCAGGCCTGCTGAGGATGCTGCTGGGGATGCAGGCTGTGAACCTACAGGAACACACGACTGGGAAGGACATCTGCGAAAGAATGCTACTAAACCCCATAGCATAGACTTCATTGACTTGACGGAGGAGGAGGATTCTGCAGGTGGAGGATGTGATGGCGAAGTCTATCTACACGAGGAAAGTAGTGAAATCAACAGAAAGAGGAAACGATCGCAAATCGAAGGGGCACCAACGGAGATTTGCCCAGTCTGCAATGAGCTCTTCCCTCGAGAGGTATGGCAGTCCTAATACTAAATCTTTGGCAGTCCTAATTTTCAAAACAAATTCTTTGAAAATTGTCGTTCGAATTTCATCAATTTTCACTTCTTGACAATAGTCTCACGCACCTCTTAACCCATGCACGTCATTCATTTTTCCTCATTTCTGGTGATCATTTCTGCCTCGTTTCCTCATCTTTTTGCAGTCTCCCTCTGAAATTTATAGATCATAGCAAAATGAAGCAAAATCTTTTTTTGCCGTTACTTCAATGTAGGACATCAAATATTGAAAACTTCAAGCTTATTTTCAGTTCTTCTTGATTTTAAATGGCAAGATGAATGTAAGAAAGTTTTTTTTGGTATAATATACATTGAAACATGCATGCAACATACGGAGAATGAAAAAACATCATAATTGAACAAAATTCTGGGATATATGAACGATCGAAATTTGTTGACTTTTTGAAAGCTGCATTTTTAGACCCTCGTATATTATTTGATATTATTCATTTTTATGATTGGACAACTACGATAGTCTAATAATGAATTTTTGATAGGGGTTCCAGTTGTATCAATTGATTGAAAGTGTCATTATGTAGCACTAAATTTGACTTCTGGGGCCATTTAGGGGTTAACGTGATTAACCAGTGGGCGGGGTATGGTTGTAGATGCTGCAAGCTCACGTGGAATCCGAGCTAGACGATCTGGTACTTGTCTTGTTGACCCATTCTTTACAAGATTTAAAGTTTTCCTGTTCTGCTTGGCACTGTTGCAGCTAGGTGTTTGTGGGTTTTGTAACTTTTTGTTTTGTTTTTCCAATGTCCAGGAGAAGTTAGAAACAGACTCGGTACCCCAAGCTCAAGACAGCGTGAGAGTGGAGGATGGAGGTGCATGGGGAGACGAGGGTAGATTCCCAGGTATGAATGATGTCATTGGTGCTTTTGCAATTTAGGCGTTCATTTTGTGTATCATGCGGGGTATGTTTCGTTAAAATAGTGGATTTCAGAGTGCCAAAATGCAACTTTACAGTGCCTTAAAAGGTCCCTTGGGGAATGTGTGTAAATACATCTTAATAAATCTTGTAAAATCTTCATCATTTATTGAGGTATGACTTCGCATTCATATACATTATATTCTTTTAGTATCAAGTTATATTTCAATATGAGAATGTAGTCAAATACGATAGAATAAAAACACCAAACACTGATATTGAAGTGAAAATACGTGACCAGAACATTAAGGGTAAAAACTCTGAAAATGAAGCCTTTCAAGTGCTCAGATGAGTTTTGAGTCTGACAACTTGAAATTTAGGATAAGTGTACATATGAAGTTCAATAGGATTCGAGTTTTCAGAGACAGATCAGAACTGCTATTGGTCCCTCAAATCTCAACCTTCACTGCCTATCTCTGAAATTCTGCCATCTAAATGAATATGGGGTTTAAAAGAGAAGGTAAGTGGTCCATTTTTTTGAGCAAATTGATGTTCTTTTTGGTACGATTTATTGAGTTTGTCCACTGAATGCAGAACGCCCAATGCGGTTCAAGGAACCTGGCATCAACTCTAGACCCAGACAGAGTCTGCTAGTACTCGGGGATGAGCCGAGGCGTAGAAGACGAGCGGATGTTCGTCACAAGGACAATAGGCCAAGCTCGACCTTCAACCACTGTACGTGCTCGTGTTCTCTCATTTTAGATATGAGCCATTTTGAGTTGACTTATCAGAACGGCGTAGGATGATCATTTAAGATAGAATTCCGGTTGATGCAACGAGCTTAGAGTTTGAACCTACTCATTACAATTAATATGACTTATCAATATTAGTGCACACGCACTAATGGGATAAATGAGGGATGAATGAGTGTAGCAAGAATGAATATGAAGTGCTTAAATGGCTCCTGTGTGACATGCTAAAAATAATTGAAATAGCAAATGTTACAATAAGAAATCATCTGTATGTGCTCCGGTAGAACCAGTAATAATTTACTGAGGTTACACTATTTGCGCAGACTAATAATGCAGTCCAAATGCCACTGTATTATGCAAATTGACACTAATTTTGTGGCCTCATTTATAGGATAAGTGGACTTGCACTATTGGAACGTTGACATTGATTTGAAAATTCAACTATTTGAACGACACTTAAAAGTGTGGGAAGTATGATTTCTTACATTCCGTCTTGCAGATGCCGACGGTGGTGGGTGGTGGGACGAAGGAGGAGTAGGTGTGGACGCAGAGGCCGTGGGCTCAACCAGCGTTTGGGAAGGGCTGGGATCGATGAGTTTTGGGGGAATGCTGTGAGCTCATTAACTTAGTCAGGAAAGTTCCAAATCTCCTTAAGTCTTCCTTCACAGAGAGGATGTTGAATGGTGACAGAGCGATGTTGTAACATGATCCTTTCCGTGAATACAAGATGTATTTTTGGAATGTGGGAAACTGTAACTAAGGCAGAATTTACTCTCTTGCAGTCCCACTTCCATCGGTGGAGCTTCTCATCGTTTCCATGTGACAACATTTGCATTCTTCAAAGACGGCAATCGTCAAATTTAACAATTTCCAAAGTTGAAAACTCATCTGTGTGTTCTGTGGTTGGAGACTCATCTTCCTACAAAGAAAATGCATCATCCTCTAATTTAATCCCAAAAGCACTAAACTGCAGTTTTTTTGGCAACATAGCAATTTTGGGCAGCTCACTATGAATGGAGTTTTTTTGTTTTTTTTTTGGAATTTTCACACAATATGTGCCCGAGGAGTAGCTTTAAGGCCCAACAATTTTCATAACTTTTGACTACATGGTTAAAAAGTTATGGTATGATATGTTGTTTTCATTGCTTGGCAAGCAACTTGGGCAGCAAAATAAATTTCTTGAAAATTCACTTTTAAAAAAAATTAAAATTGTGGAATCTCTACTCTAAGATAAACTTTGAAGCCCTTCATTTAATTCAGTTTTAAATATTTTTGAAAAGAAATAAAAACATTAGGTATAGATTGTGTACTACAACATTACAACCATTGGGATGTACTACAACATTACAACCATTACAACATTACAATTCCATGAATAAAATGTTAACAATTTAGTGTTTTGAATCATTTTCTACTTCTTTTTACTTACTATTTTCTCCTATGTGTTGTACAACTCCAAATGATCTGAAAATTTTCAAGCATGTTGTCAGCTTGCCTTTAAGAATGAATCCAAAGAGTGACCACCATTTTGGGCATTTTTTCATACACATGTGACCATCTGAAGTGCAGCTGCCCGGTTTTCCCAGGGCCAAAAAAAGTTTTTTTCCAATTCAAATGCTAATATCTTGCAATCTACATGGTGGAAATTCCTGAAAATTTTTCCACATGTTCTCAAACTAGTTTACTACAAGATCCTACGGTTACATGTGTTCAAAAAAGTTTAAGAAAATAAATTTGGTCCTTGTCCTAGAAATGGCAGTTTTGGAGCGTTTTGATAAAAACATAGTCAAAAAACTTTAGGGGTTAACCCTTAAAGTTCCTTGACTATGAATGCACCAAAGACGCTCCAAAACTGCCATTTGTACTACGTTCAAGAAATTTGAGAAAAAGATGATTTTTTTTCTTTTTTCTTTTTCCCTATATCTTGCAGTAGGGCGGGTTGAGAAAAATGGGGAAAAAATTTCAGAAATTTCTAGAAATCAAGATGTTAGCGTTTGATTTGACAGAAATCTTTTTTTTTAGCCCTGCAAAAAAACGGGAAGCTACACTTCACAAGGACACATTTGTATGAAAAAATGGTTGTGATAGGATTCATTCTTCAAACTAAGTAGGTCACATGCTTCAATGCAATTTCAAATCATTTGGAATTGTACAACATATGGGGAAAAAAATGCAATAAGTAGACAAGGGCAACAAAAAAGCCTAATGTGGATTAATTTTAGGAATTTAATATCTTCATAAAATTTCTAAAATAAAAACTGAACCGTGGAGATGCTGCATTTAACTATATTTGGACTTTGGGAAGAATTCTGGACTGTTTTGGAAAATCACTCCAGCTAATTACTACCTATATTAGGTGAAGTCGGAGCCTTGTGCCAGTGACAATACAAAGGAAAACATTTCATAATTGGGCAATGAAACATGTAGACAATGGTTACTTGCATATAGTTAGCAAAATTATCTGGAACTATCGTGATGTTTGTACACGAGGTCCTCAATTTGGTGTAAGCAATGAGAATTTATATTCTTCCATCTCCACATGATTGGCTAAGTCCTCCACATTCATCATGAAACGGAGGAATTCCAACACTTGAGTTGGGGATTGGAGATTTAGAGATCATCTCATGATTGTCAACCCATTGCATTAGTAATTGACATTTCCAACTCAGAATTTGAGAATTGGACGTCTGGAGACGTTCTCAAGTCCTCCCCTCTACATTACACATTCATTTGACAACTCCAACACTAAGGTTGGGAACGGGAATTGGACATCTGGAGATGTTCTGATGTCCTCCCCTCTACATTACATTTTCATTTGACAATTCTAACACTAAACTTGAGAATGGGAATTGGACGTCTGGAGACGTTCTGATGTCCTCCCCTCTACATTACATATTCATTTGACAATTCTAACACTGAACTTGGAAATGGGAATTGGACGTCTGGAGACGTTCTGATGTCCTCCCCTCTACATTACATTTTCATTTGACAATTCTAACACTGAACTTGGGAATGGGAATTGGACGTCTGGAGACGTTCTGATGTTCTCCCTTCACCATCACACAGTGATAGTTGTATAATAAAGAAAGGTAGTGGAACCACCATTTTTTTTATTTAGATGTATGAAAGAATAGGAACTGAATACAAATAAAGCATTGTTTGCAATTCTGAAGGTAGTCTATTTCAAATCTGCTGGTTGGGTGTCCCTAATATGTACAACTGGGGGTATTATAGAAACCTTCTGGGTTAGGGGATCCACATCAGAGAATACAAGGGTGCGATTTCTAAGCAAGTTGCGCCATGCCATTTTACTAAAGAGATATGAGAAGAGGTCGCCTCTATTGGGGTACTTGTCTGAACTGCTTGGTAAGTCACAACCTTTGATAAGAAATAACATCGCAATAAAATTCCTTGGAAGTATCCGTGGAAGGAGCTCCTCCAATTTAGAAGTGGTCATGTTCGACCAGATACCAACAGAAGTCTTCGACATCATAAAACCAACTAAATCCTAGAAGGCCTCAATCTGTTTGTTTTGTCGAACATCCACGACAACAGCCTCAATGCACAAAACACCTGTCAATACCAGGATCACCACTCTCTACAAAGACCCACGTGACAACACATGGTCAATTGTGAACGAACGACCAATATTCAACAGGAGTGCTCCTGGTGTAGATTACCAAATACCACTGATTAGAGGGTCCATTATAGAGCATAAAATTCACACATTCAATGTTCACCAAAGAGAGCACATTACCAGTACATTTCTCTTATTGTCCTAACCCAAATTCTGACGACAGTGTGCAATGTTGTTAAAATTTCTGACAAAATCTGTAATTCGAAATACTACATGTTGACATTCATCATTGCTCTTGTCTAATATTCCAAATTCCACCCATGTAATTAAGGAACTTGCGTTTAAACTGCCAATTAAATTTTAAAAATGACACAAACACAACATTATCGCCGTCATCCTAATATATAAAGTAGTTGTAAGGTAGTTTTAAAAAAAGACATTTACAACAATTATAGATTGATACAAAATGTCAGAGAGTCTGCACCTAGTCCTATCTACAACAATACTGTGTCCAGGGGTTAAGAAAACCCTGAAAAGAGATCATCTGGAGCGCCCCAGATGAACGCAGCCTAACATTCCACAGTTTTAATACTTTACACCCTTCAGAACCTGGAACCCTACACTACCCACTGGATCCACCGGCAGTTGGCACCCGGAAAGTGGGTTGGCTTTGACATAAACCTGCACAGCTTCGTTGCACTTTAAAAGACCTTCAAGCCAAGGCTTCAAAGTTCGTGACAAGAAGTTATCGCCTAATTCACCAGACCAGGTCGCTAGGTGAACAACATTGTCAACATGGTTCAATAAGTTCTTAATCGGACTGTCGTCAACCAAAAGGACATTCTCTATAGACTGAACATCGCCCATCTGAACCAGGGTTGACAAATCCTTCAAAAATACTGGTTTATTCGGGTTCGCTGGGTCTCGGTATGAAGACAGAGTGCACGAAGCCTGCGAAAGATATGTGCATTCTGTAGGGCCAAAAGCGATAGCCGACAGCATCTTCGCTAGCAGTTTGCACATGTTTTTATCTTGCATACTGCTCCAAAATATTATTCGTACCCTACGGAAGAGCCAGTCAAGGAAGTTCTTGAGACCAGGTCTCCGAGTAAAGCCAGATTTGTTATCCTTATAAGTACGATGAATAAGAAGTCCGTTCAAGTCCAGAACCACGACGTATTGCCTTATAGATACCTTACTGGATATAGTCTTCTTCGTCAATGAATCCGAAACAAGATCTGAAGACAACAAACAAAGGAACCAGTTATAGGCAGGATACAACCGTTACAAACAATGAAAGTCCCAGTAGAAAATAAACTAGTCGAAGAGGTCACGAGAAGCACCTTTCGGGACACCCAAATGAGAATCCTTCTCCACCTCCATCACGCTAGCCTCCTTCTCCTTCTCCAGCTTACTAGTCTCCTTCTCGACCTCCATCACGCTAGCTTCCTTCTCCACCTCCACCACGCCTACTCCACCAGCCTCGTCTTTCCCAGGATTACTTTCCACCAACACATCATCCTTCTTCTCTAACTCGTCACCCCGAATCCCCTCCTCTACCTCAACGCCAGTCACCTTGTCACCTGCAACCTTCTGTTTGATGATCACGTCGGGGGTCACAACATTCAACACTCCTACGAAAGAGTCATGTACCACAACAATGGGAACATCCTGGGAGACAAGGAAGAACACAAACACGCATCCCTGAGTAAAATGAATCAAAATGGAACTTATTCATCACCTGATACTATAAATGCAGTCAAAGCTGTCCAGTTTATTCAAACAATGAAAAAGATACAGAGTTGTAATGCTATCCCCTAGATCTAACCTTCTCTGCGACATTTGCATCGTTATGACGGCGCAAGTTGGGACTCAATGGGCTCAAGTCTTCTAGTGTGTCATCCCGAATAGGTCCAGACATCTCTGGAGCACCGATTTCAGTTGGGTCCATCTGGACTGTTCCAGATGAACTAGGCGCAGCTCCATCCTTCCTCGCTCCAGCAGCATGGCCCTCCAGTCCATCAGACTCAGCAACAGTAGAACCCGGAGTGTAAGCACCCTGACCAGTACTTGGGAAAGATAGTAATGCGGATGCAGCATCCCTTTCCTGTTGAACAACCTCAGCTGCGGCATCCACTGAATCACAAACATCCAGATTCCTTGGGGACGCATTACTCCCCTCTCCTCGTCTCTCCTACTCCATAAATCGTGCATTCAGGTTTTGCTTTGGTTGACCCGCCTTCTTACGATTTAAAACTGGTAGGGTATCTTCCACCAACTCCGAAAGTTTCCTCTTCTTCTGCTTGCTTGTTCCCTCTGTCGTGACTGCGGAAAGTGGATTTTCCGCAGTTTTCTTTGCGGATGGGTCCTTCAACTTCTTAGGGGGCAATGATGGTGGAGGAGAGGACACCTGCAATAACAATGTCTAGAATATGAGACTAGGTCCACAAACACTCTCCAAACGAACAACTCGAGCAATCTAGATGCATGAAGTTCATGCAACACTCATCTCGGGTGACTTGCGCTTTGGAGGCTCATCATCGCTCTTTTCAGAGTATTGTTCGCCGGTGTTCTCTGGAGTTTCCGTGTCACTGTCTGAGAGTTCCTCAACATCAGGCGGTTCTTCTTGCGGGACGTTGACTGCAAATTGCTCCTGCATTTGTCTGGCAGTAATTATTCTAGCTTTCTCTGCCTCCGCAGAGTTAAATACTTCCAAAACCTTCACCCTTCCCCACTAGTACAATACAACGATCGCCATTTAATTCACAAGATCACTAGGAATACAAGATGACTAAGACTACAACATATAACAACAATAACAACCAGTTTCCATCGTTTGGTCTTACCATTCCCAGGTGAGTGATCTCTGGTCCCCCGTTCATGTTAACAAGCACCATGTCATCTCGTATTAACCCTCCGAATAATACAAGTGCGGAATTTGCACTCAGATAGGGCACACCACGACGCCTCTATGAACTGTTTACGTCAGCCGGGATTGCCTCCGAATTGTATACAAAACTGTATACTTGTTGAGAGGGGAAGTAGTAGTTGAAGCGGCTCTGCGCGCTTTCCGTTTCATTGTATCCAAAGCAGAAAATTACGGACATCACGAATTCGCTTCCAGTGGTAGTTTCTGGAAAGCCGTGATTGCGTCCAGCAATGTAGTGAATCACGTGCCAGTCCCAAATTTTGTGCGCGAAATCCAACTTCCGTTTGTACAAGTGAGTCACTACTTCATGGAATCCTTGAGCATCCGTCATGAGAATCGCTGGTGACCGAACGGAGGTGCCATTCTTTTCCACGCTTTCCAGAGCATCAAAAACACGTCGCAGATTCCGGTCTTCCAAAAACTTTGCCCGCGGTCCCGTAGCCGTGGCTTCAAACAAATACCAGATGTACAAGTGCCTCATCCCTTCGCCACGCCATGCTACAACGTCCTGTTGCATTAGAATGCCGCTGATGTTCCACATATTATCGTCCATGATTTTTGATAGGTACTTCTCTGCAAATCCTTTCTCCATTGCCTCTGCCACCGCGACTTGGGCTTTCACCGTGATGAATACATCCCACATGTCGTGCACAAATTTGGGACAGTCCGCGGGGTCGGACGTCTTGTTTAAGCCCTTCGACCGACCTTCAAGCCAATTCTTCCCTACGTCCATTGCCATGGCTCTGTCCACCCAAAGCTGTAATTCGGGACGTCCAAACTTCATCTCAGTAGCAAATTCCTCGAACTCCAAATCGGGGTATGGAACGTATTCCGGCTTCTTGCTGGGAAGATGGTACTGCCGGTAATGAAGCATCATCTCATTCTTCATGGCTCGGATGTATCGTTCTCTAGCTCCAGCTTCCGGTAGGGTCTCCAGTGTCGGGCCTCCGCCTTTTTGCTTGGCCTTCGAGCTTTTCACAGTTATCTCCTTATTCTGCACCCGATCTGCAAGGAAGTTGATATCCTCCACCCGCAACCCGTATAGAGTCTTAAAATCAAATAGAGTCAGGCGCTTCCGCAATCCCTTCGCTGGATCCGGTAGTTTGTCCTCATTGCCCGGAAGAATGTACTGCACATACTCCCTCTCAATCCTTACCCACTTCTCTACTTCAGCGTCATCCTCCAGAAACAACAATGGGATTTTCGTTTCACTTGTGTCGGTCCCTTTGACGGAGGTGAAAATAGTTGAGATCAGTGGAACGAACTCCTGAATGCATAATGATACAGAATTAGTTTTACATCTATGTTATTTGTCGACATTAGAGAAAATCAAAACAAGCAGCTGGAGTGAACCAGATGACCTATTTGAGAACTATAATCCCGAAGACTATAATACCACGAGCAGAAGCAATGGACACCATCTGGATCACTCCAGGTGAAAGCAACAATGGATTGACATTTGAAACCATCACGGACTCACAGATTCGACCATCAGAAGTGATTTAGATGGGTGTAATGTGATGTCCATTTCTAACAATATTTTATGAAAGAAAAAAAATATAGAAAAGAATAAACGTACATTATACGCAGGAGTGTGTGGTCGGCCGCCATACGCTGGTTGTGGACTTCCCATCTCCCTCCATTTGATTCTCGCGGTAAGTAGCTGCGTGAGAAATGATTGCTCCTTCTGTTCACCAACGATGTTCTGGTTTAGAGCTCGAGAGAGGTGCATCACGTCCGAGAATTTGCTTCGCGGCGCAAAGATTGGGATGATTTTAAAGCAAGAGGCTTCATGAACATCCGATTCGGGAATTTCTCCGTTTTCGACAAGTTTCTTGTAGGCCTCCACTGTGTGTTGTCTCCCAATAATAAAGTAGTGGGTTTGTCTTGTGATGGATTCCAGCTTTGGACAGGTATCAAAATACGTCGCCCTCCCTTCTGCGCCGTATGGCCCGATTTTTATAGGAAGCACTGTAATGACTCTCCAGTCAGCGTTAAAGTCAGTTTCTAGGCGTGCTCTGTTCATCATACCAGGTAATTGGGTATCCTCAATGCCTCGATACACTAGCCTTCCTTCTGGGGCCCTGTGAAGATAGTCGAAGTGCACCCGCAGGACGTCACCACCGGCGTCGACAAAGGGTTGTTTCTTCCATTTGTATATGCAGTCGAAGTGAGCTTTGTACAATGCCTTCATCACTTTCAACTGCTTGGTGTCGAGCTTCTTTATCTCAGCCTCCTTCATTGCAACGCAAGCGGAAATGGTTAGCTTACTGGCAGCATCTTCTGCAACCGTCTTGTCTCCTGGTGCTCCGGTTAGGGACCTCAGTTTCTTCCCCTTTTTCTTTGGCGACGGTGTTGCAGTTGCGACTGGTACTATTGCCTGGGATGCCTTGCTTCGGCTGCTGTCTTGACAAGCCTCCTCAATTAGGCTCCAAGTAACTTGCATTTCCTTCGGCGTCCACTTCGGATGCCGCCTTTGGGATCCAGTAACGATTGTTCCACCAGTGATTCGCAGTGACTCAACTCCATCGAGCTGTAATCAAGGATGAGGCCATAGATTCTTGTACTATCCGATCCGGGCGTTTTCTCCTCAATGACTAGGAGCGCAGTGTCGTTGTCAAGACCCTGCATTTCTAGAATGTCAAGGCCAACGTCGCGGTGCACTTTCATACCACTCATAAGTTTTGGGACAATTCGCACGCGTTCATCTTCATCCTTCTTCCACTGGATCCCCCATTCATTGACTTTGCTTAAGCAGCGATAGACCGCCGCTGGGTGCAATTTCCCACTGTAATGAAATTGATGAACCCATCCGTCACAAAAGGGTCTGAGCTTAATTGGGCACGCGTCCTTAGGTCCATCCTGAAGAAACTCATCACTGCATTCAACCAAGAGCTAATTAGATGTGAAGGTGACCATCGACTGCACCTAGCCTCTTCATTGAGCTGGAGCACTCCAGATGACTGACTGCGAGTATGCATTGTGCATCACTAACCAATTACTACTTCCAATCGCCTAAGAATTCTACGACTAGGTTATCAACCACTCCACCTGCGGTGACCTATTTCTACATCTGGAACACTCCAGATGACTGATCGTTGGGCAGTGCTTAATGCATTTGAGATTCAACGTTATTCCTAGTCATCCATGAAATGTGCATCCCAGCCTGCAATGCTGCATAAGTTCACGGGAAACTCACTGAGACTCTCATCTGCATCTGTCCAGATGAAACAAGATTTTGAATCATCTGGATCACTCCTGATGACTAATTGAGACCGTATATGAGGCCTCATGTCTGCGTGATAATCGTATCCAACTAATAAGCTTGCATCTAACCTTGTTATTTTAGGAGCGTTAATACGGAACTTGCTCACTGCTTTCAGATTCTCAAACTCTTATCTGGATCACTCCAGTTGAGGTATTTTATTCAATTATCTGGAGCACTCCGGATGACTCATTGTGCCCATGCTTGAAGGTTGAACTCGCTCAGTGCTTTCAAATTATGTGACTCATCTGGATCACTCCAGATAACATATTATCTTCAATAATCTGGAGCACTCCAGATGACTCATTGTTTCCAGGCGTGATGGTGGAACTCGCTCAGTGCTTTCAAATTTACTGACTTTCATCTAGATCATTCCAGATAGGATATTCTCTTCAAATATCTGGAGCAGTCCAGATGACTCAGTGATTCCAGGCTTTGAGGTGGAACTCTCTGAATGCTTTCAAATTAACTGACTCTCATCTGGATCACTCCAGATGTGATAACATCTTGATTTATCTGGAGCACTCCAGATGTCTCATTGTGAACATGCTTGAAGCATGAAGATTCCGTTATATTCCTATCTATCAAATTACTTAGCCTCCGACCTTCTACTTTTATGTGGCCTTTTGCGGATCCTGCCTGCTGCTCGATATTTCAGACGATCCTATGGATCACTTTGTATGAGATTATTGTAGAAATCTAACTACAGAACTGTATCTGGAAGCTTCGAGGTCCGCGGTCATAGGACAAGTTTTGGGGGTAATAGGGTTAACTTCCACAGTAGTAGGGTTTAGGGTGGAATTGCTTACGGATTATCCCACACTGGTGTTGTTTCCTTGCCTCGCCGTGTTCCCATGATCTTTCTTACTGACTTCGAATACCTGTTTACAACCAGCAGTGTATAATTTAATATACAATGACCACATTGTATTCGAAGGATGTTTCGTTTTTTCCTGAATGTGCATACTGTTTCAAATTAAGCATTGACAAAACCCAAAGCGTTGACAAATTAAAATAATACAAATTCAAACATTGCTTGCATGCGATGGCAAACAGACATTGCAGCGAAGTAAATTGATTTTCAAACAATGACTATCTATTTAACTATCTAACTACAAGACACCTCCTTGAATTCTCCACATGCGTGAACTACAACTTCTGCATACATAACCCCGCAACCCTAAACTTCAAACAAATGAACACATGATTGAACTAAAACTTACAACAAATTAATGAACTAAAACTGTAATCAAGTTTACAGACTTCAAACACGGCCTACTATTCTCAATCATGATCCTTTCAAATGGTGATGTGTTTGGGAGAAAGAGTCAACTGAAGGCAACTGAAGCTGCAATATTATTATTTGGAAAAACAAACAACCATGATTGAATCAAGAGGAACCTAAACCTCCATTACACAAGGAGACCTGTACTACCTGTACTACCAAACTAGTTCACTGTCTTCCATGTGGCATCTTCGGCGCTAACAGAGTTGCTGCACCCTCAGTCAGAGCCAAGCAAGCCAAGTTGAATGTGCAAGAGGAAACACACCGTAAATCTAAGAGGAAACACACCGTAAATCTAAGAGGAAACACAACGGAAATCTAAGAGGAAACACAACGGAAATTCAAGAGGAAACACACCGTCCAGGAAAATAGACTGAACTTCACCCTCTCTAGATTTTCTCACTAGCTCTCACACACTGGAACTTACCACAAAAATGTGGTGACCACGGCAGCCGCACTTGCTTCGCGGCGCAAATCGGTGTCCCAACGTTCGTGGCGGTGGACTTCAGTCGCTGCTCCGACTGCTTCAGCGTTGGTGGCAAGTCGATGTCCGGGATGTTGGTGGTGACTAGTAAGAGTTGCTTCTGCTGCAAATCGGCGTACTCCTCCCGACCGCGCAATGTAGTCAGTTTCAATCACGGACTCACAAGCTCGTAGAAGCAGAGAGGTGGGCGGAAGAGGAGGGAGGAGGAAGTACCGACGCGCGGCGGAAGAGGAGGGAGGATATACGGTACCAGCGCGCGGCGGAAGAAGACGAAGGACCTACAGCGGAAGAGTACGGCGGAAGAGCACAGTGCAAGAGGAGGGCGGAGAGACGACAACGAAAATCACGACGGGAGCTCGACGCGTCGAGACAGTGCACATCGAGTAGTCACCACGCACAATGGGAGCTTGCGGAGAGAGAGTGCACATCGGGAGAGGGAGCCGCCATCGGGAGGGAGACAGGTTGAGCAGGAGGTGATGCTCAAGGCTCCCACATGATGGCGCCGTCCCTGCCATGATTACAAATGAATGAACTTCATTCATTTCATTAGTGGGAGACTTGGGGGGGTTATCGAGAAGTCAAATGAATGAAGTTCATTCATTTGATTATTATGGGTTTAGGATATGAGCTCCAATTTTTTGTCGTCCAACCCAAATCATTCCATTCCATCTATATTTTTTTGATTGACTATGTGTCAATAGAACTAGTTTGTTTTTTTGGGTTTTTATAAACACATGGACAATCTCCATTGAAAAGGGAAAAAGTACAGTAGAACTAGATTTTATTTCCACACTAGGGCCGTAAAATTCATATTGCATTTTTTTTTTATTACTTAGCTAATAGAACTGGTTTATTATTTCTATACTTATGAGGGCCCTAATTTTTGGAGTTGGATGTGAATCAATAAGATAGATTTATTATTTCCACACTAGGGCTCTAAAATTCACACTAAATTTTTTTTGTCATCCAATACACTTCATTGGAATTCATATTATGATTGCTTATTTAAATATTCTTGTAGAATTTTATTAATTTAATATTCTTGTAAAATTAATGTTCAAGTCTATTTAAGATTTAATTCTTTATGTACTAAGAGTTCATAATATTAAGGTACAAACTTTGATTGATTATATTGTAGAAAGTATAATGTAATAAAGTTTTTTAATACATCATTGTTTGCAATAAAAAAACATTATATGCATTGGTTTAAATAAATGATTATTTAAATTAATCAAAGAAACCATTTCAATTCAAACTTTAACATTTCCTAAAAAAATGTGAGACCCAATCTGAACTTCTTAGTCATTCAAAGGTTAAAGTTTTATACAATCATATTGCCAAGTACTTGCTAAATATTAGT
Source organism: Antitrichia curtipendula (assembly GCA_951230915.1). Taxonomy (NCBI): domain Eukaryota; kingdom Viridiplantae; phylum Streptophyta; class Bryopsida; order Hypnales; family Leucodontaceae; genus Antitrichia; species Antitrichia curtipendula. The sequence goes on along the minus strand of OX579636.1, from coordinate 27,164,260 downwards.
TATTAATAGATTATTATGAAATTCACTATTTGTGGGCCATATACCAACATAATAATTTTTGCAAAGTTGATATGAAATTTATTATGGTAATTTAAATCAAATCTCCATGATTAACAATCAAGTATTGAATGTCTGCGTGTTTTACATTAAAGCCATTGATGCATTATTTTGAAATAATGATTGAGTATTGTAATCATAATTCTATATTCAATCATGTCAATACTCAAAAGTAATATCAAAATTATTATTTATGAATGTCTACACTAAAAACCCAACGAAAAAAATATTTTGGGGTATGATGAATACCTCCAAAGGGCACTAATTACATTATTTAGTCACAATTGAATGAACAAATTGTTCACAATTCCATTTTTTTATTCCCAGAAAGGGCCTGCCCAGGACATTCCCTTAAACTGGAAGTTGTAATAAATATCAAAAGAAGCATATTAGCATAGGAAATTGGATAGGCCATTCAACACAAGAAATATATACAAGCTTATAGTTATTTCCAGATAATTTTTTTTTGATGCTTGCTCTAAAATAAGCCCTCCAAGTATATGGAGATGCTTTGGAAGTCATCTTTCTCACGATGCACATATCACATATTTGGGAAGCGTGCACAAATTCCTAGACAAAAAAGGATGGAAATGAAAATAAAAAAATAAGTTATGGTGCTTGCTCTAATTTATATCCTCCAAGTATGTGGGGATGCTTAAGAAGTCATCCTTCTCAAAAATGCACATACCATATACTTAGGGGGCATGCATAAATTCCTAAAAAAAATTAGTGTAAACAAAATAATAAGGAGATCTAAAGATGTATGTAAATATAAAATGAAAGTATATATATTTTTATTTTTTATTTTTTATTTATATATATATATATATTTTTATTTTTTTTATAAATTTTAATTTGTTTTTTTTTGTTTTAATTTGTTTTTTGTGTGTGTGTACACACGTGTGTGTAATGTGTACAAAGTAAATGATGAATATTTTATTTTGAATCCCTTTATTATTTTTGGATGTAGGGCCAAAAAGTAATTCAAAAATCCTATTTTGAGCAAGTACTCGGTTCTATTATTGTATATGTGTTTTCTAAAAATAGAAGTGTAGAAAATTCAAAATTTTGATCTTTTAAGGTGTAAGAAATATAGTGAGAATTTTGAAAATTAGGTTTAGGGAGTTTTAAAAATTTTGATTTTTTTTTAAAAATTGGCTCGGATCTTATATATGGCATGTACATGATTCATGTGAGAGTTTGGAAGTAGTATATTTTGGAAGCAGTCTTAATTATAACAAATTTAGTGAAATTTGACAATCTAGATGGTCAGTGAAAGCTAGAACTCTAATGTAAAAGGTTTGTTTTACTCTTGAAAAGTGAAAAAGGTCTATTGTGAGTGAATCCTTTCACTTTTCAAAGAAGTGAAAGACCTCTAATCATGTAAATTAAAGGTATATTTTACATTTCAAAAAAATAAATGAATTCTAATGTAAAAGATTGCTGTCACTTTTAGATATAAGTGTTTAAATAGAGTAGCAAAAGCCATATGAAATATTATTTGCATTCACCACATTGGATGTATTTACAATTATTATTTGTTAATAAATTTGAAGTATTTGAATTATCTCTATAAAACTATAGAATATATACAATCATGAGGGGAATTCAAAGAGAGGGAAAGGTAATATGACCATGATAAACAAAGCTCATGCAAAAGCACGGTACAACAAATCTTTGAAGAAGACGTTTGAAAAAATAGGTCCACATGAAGATAATGAATGTGTTATAATTTCACGAACTCACAATTTAGAAGATATTGCTTCAGATGGAATGGTGATGGATGAGATTCCTTGTGATTATCTAATGCTACACAAAAATAAAGTAGCCATCTAAGATAAGAACACAAAAGACATAGTGCTAGTGATTTCATTCACAAAATTTGAAGACATCAAATCTAACTTTTGAAGATTATTAATTATGAAGACTTTGAAAACTTGACAACATCTCCAACAAAATTGAGGAAGGGAGGCTTAGGGTACATAAGAAAACCCCAGGACCAAGTGAATGAAAAAATGTTTGCATTACGGTGGAGAGGTGGCATAAATAGAGGATACACCATGGGTCACTATGTCATGGGAGTATTAAAAACTCTAAAACCGCTATAGATGAACGGGAAGAAGACCAAGTGGAGTTGGTGAAACGGATTGCAGAGTTTTAATATGAATGAAGGACTGGTTTATGAAACTAAGACCATGCATGTACAAGAAAACTATAGATGAGGGATTACAAACTAGCATTCGATTACAGGGCAAAACAGAGTTTATGAATCTTCAAGAACGCTCTGTAGGATTCACAAGTTCTCTCATTCATACGATGTCTGAGTCAATGATTTCTACAATACCATCTATTGGGATCAAAACCACAGTTCTTATGTGTTTGGGATTTGGGCACCTACAATAGAACAAAATGGGAGATTAGCACAAATAAGTGATGATTGGATTTTATTGTAATGGGGGGCATTTTGTTCTTCTGCATTACAAAATTTGTGTCAACTTTGGACGTGTGATGGCATTGTTGAAATAATTTGGCAAGGGAAAATTGACTTCCACGGCACTTCACAATCAAGAATGGTAGATGGATTTACCCGTTTTGGTACATCTGCTCGGATACCAATTTTTGGGAAGATAGAGTTCAAAGTTTGATAAAACAGCACGGTGCTGAAAAAGATGTGAATATAGTTAGTACGGAACAAAAAGAAATTGTTGAGTACAGATAAACATAAACTATATGATAATACTAGATAAAGAAGTACAAGTTTCTAATGAAATAATTTAGGAATTTACCAACTTTGAAAATATTATAGGGTACCAATTTCTTATCCAATGGTTTTTGTTTCCATTGTGTAAACTTTCCTAATTTGAAGGGTAATTTATTTCTTTAGCTTCTCAACAAGCTAGTATTTTTAGTTTCTATGTTGGATATTTATTATTTTCCATCTCCCCTTATTTCCATCTTATCCCATTTTATATTCCATGCCCCACATTATTTATATTTTTTATAACTCTATTTTAGTTTGTGTGGCAAAATGTTAGATCAATCAAATGCACACTACTTGTTAATAGACTTGTTTAGAATTCCTATGTCTTCAAGGAATGTCTATAACATTTTGAAAATAACAATCATGAATTGTGGAAGATTTTGTTCACTTGAATTATTTATTTACCTTTGTAGTTATTATGTATTTGTTTGATTCATGTGTAATGAGAATGGATTGGGACGCTTAGTTTGTGTTTATGAAAAAGTTTAACTTCATGTGGTAGGGATGATGTCAAGGTTGCAGTACTTTGAAATCCGACCATCTCTTCTCCAATCGTTCTATTCAAGTTGAATGATGTATTTTTTTGTTTTTTTGTTTTTGGTACGGTGAGATCTGGAGGACTACGCATCCTCCGGTTGCGTGCTTGGTACCATTGGAAAGCCCTCAGCGAGAAAGGGTGCATGGGCTTTGTTTCATGGCATTCGAACCTATGGTGGAACAGTTGTGCATTTTTTAGTTATTTTTGGTTTAAAAAAATTAAATAATTACTTTTACTTATAATTTGCCTGTGGTAACGGTACATGGCACACTACACTAATGATGGTATTTAGTGTTACCTACACTAATTGATGTAAATATGCTACAACGTTTCACTCTGGAGGAATATTTTTACCAACTATGTTTACAGAGATCCTCATTTTTAATGAATATTGATATTGTTCTCATGGGTAAAAATACCCATCAAGAGTAAAAAACTATATCTTTTTTATTCAAATTAGTGTAGGTAACACTAAATACCATCTTTAGTGTAATCCAGTTGAAGCTAAGCTTGGTTCCCAGTGCACTAAGTTCTTCCTCACTGAAAGTTCCCAATGATTATAACATACTGGGAGCATAATGGGAACATATCGGGAACACTTCTAACCCTTTTTTCATGTCATGCCCAAAACCATATTCCACTCTTTCTTCACATAGTGCTTCTAAATTTCATAGGAACTAGATTCTTTATTATATTTCAATTATTTTTTTCATTGTGAAGACATACTTTGAATCCATTGTTTGGATTTTTGAATTTCAAAATAATGTGGTGAAATTATTTCTCAAGAAGTCTTGTGAGCCATTGTAAAGTTTTGGACATTGTTGCATAATTGCAACATTTTTTTGAATGTGATCCATGTTTTATTTTTTCTTGAAATTTTTTTGGAGACATTCCTAACATGATTTACAATTTGAGATTTAAAAAATTTCAGCACCATAGTACAAAATTTACAACAATCAATGGTCAAAGGCAGGACGGTGAAGCTTTTGGCACAGTGAGAAACAAAGGGGGTTCAACTCAAATGCTCATACCTTTCAAACCGTATGGTCAAATGTTTATTTATGAAATTTTTACCATTTGTTCTTCTTCAAGTATAGTACAGAATCCAACGGTTATAATAGGAAAAAAATTTCGTTGAAATTTTTTATAAACGCAGCAGTAGTGGCAGTTTTGAGTGGATTTTCACAGAAAATCCGCTTGGTCCTTTAGGGGTTAAAATTGCTGTTTGACTGCATCCACGTGGTCATAGTTAATTTATATAAATTAAAATTAAAAGACAATTAGTAGAATTCGTAGTCTAGGATTCTAAAGTAAGATTTTTTCTGAACATTCAGTTGTAAAAACTGGGAGGGTTTCATTCCACCTAAACCGCTTGGGTTTAGGGTTTTTGTGTCACAATGTGGGTTTATTAAGAAAAAGCATCTATTATGAAGTAACTAAAGAAGTCGTGTACCTTCATAAAGTAATCGCGGATGGAATTAAAATTCCCAATGTCAGTGGACCGGTTCTCCAACCTAGCCAGAGTTTATGTGAGTGCATCAAAATTCAAAGTCTTCTCATATTCTGTCAGACACGTGTCATTCAGAAAATCCAAATACTTAACATGTGCAGAGTATCTTACCTACACAGTGTATGAAATATTATTCTCCCCCCAGTTTCTTGCCATTTGAACGGAATAGTATATCAGAACTTACATTATACCATTTGCAACGTTGTGAAGGTTCCTAAAAATTTTGGCTGACACAGGAGACTGGAGTCAACCCACCTGCATACTTGCCAATACTCATACCTTGTCAGACCCTTTCATTATATTTGATCCAAAACTTAACGTAGCTAGCTTTATTGAGTTTGTTGAAAGAAACGGAACATTATCATTCTATTAACGGAAAAATATGAAAATTATTGAGTTTCGAAGTTTCTGTATCAATAAAAAATTTAGGAAATTAATTTTACTTCTTTTTGGCTATGACAACGGCACATGGGCACACTAGTTTCTTCTATATTAGGAGGAAGTCCGTGTTACCTTCTATTTCCTTAATTGAAGTAGTAGTTTTTTTTTTGTTTTTGTTTTTTTGTTTTTTTGTTTTTGTTTTTGTTTTGTTTTGTTTTTTCTAACAAATGAAAATTGAAGTAGTTTTGGGGATGTGGCATAAATTTGCTGTGAAAGTCTCAACAGAGCACCTGCACGGGGAAAATTCTATGATTACTGTTTGTACTGTGTATGAAATACTCCATAGTTATGTAACGAACTTTTAATGCTCATGAAGCTACAAATTGAAGATTTCGATTCCGATGAAATAGGATTCCACTGCACCATCAAGGGAGTGGAATAGGGAATTTAGGAAGTCATATTTTGAAACCACGAGCCACACTAATGCGGCATCGACTGCTGAATAATGCCTTTACTAGCTGACAATCTTCCGTTAGTCAAAGTGTAGAAAGAAGATCCGCCGCCAAGGTATCCCGTGCACAATTCTGGCGGGATTTCAAATTATTCAAAAAAATTCCCCTTCGCCGCAGAGGCCAACTCTCTCATGGTCAGTCATTCTCTTTCTTTTTTGAATTCCACTGAATCCTCCTCCGCATCTCTAATCTCCAAGTTCTGGCGATTTGATGTAAGGAAACGACATATTGCTGTGCTGAGGGTGTTCGTGCAGAGGACTTCACTGACGACGGCGCTTTGTGCAAAAGGTGAGAGATCATCACTTCATTATACGAAAGTTTTCAAGTTCTAGTGCGTCAATTTAGATTTAAATGATTGACCCCGACAGAATGCTCCACTATTGCGTTCAATATGATCAGTTGCGCTCACACACTTTGAGACCATTGTAGTGAAAATGATTCATTTAGTCGGACCGAAGAGGGGAGCAGAGAGAGGATGCCGAAAATGATAGCATTAAGTAGAAAAGGATGTTTACAACAATCTCGGTCTGCTTCAAGGTATGTGCCAGTCTACGGAAGCCACACGTACATACAGAATACATGTACACATGTATTTCTGTATCAGTATGTACATACATGAACGATACGAGTATGTATATTTCATTCTAGGTGTATTGAAGTACAGAACGTAGCAGTTTCAAGAGGAGTTGGTAAAAAGTCTAGTCAGTCATTGTAATAAATCATCATCTGGATTGATCCAGATGAAATGGAGGACCTAGGCAGATGTCCACCTTTGTATTAACCTAAACCCATGAAGAAGGAGATCATTTTTGGATAAATTGTCGACTTCATGAGTACGCCTACTTGGTACTGTTCGATAACTGATTAACGGCGGTTCACTTTATCTGGATCACTCCGGTTGTTGAATGCTGTCTGGATCACTCCAGTTGCTGAATTCTATCTGGATCACTCCAGTTGTTGAATGCTGTCTGGATCACTCCTGTTGTTGAGTTCTATCTGGATCACTCCTGTTGTTGAGTTCTATCTGGATCACTCCAGTTGTTGAATGCTATCTGGATCACTCCTGTTGATGAATTCTTTCTGGATCACATCAACTGCTTGGGAATGGTTGATACTAGTCATTGAATCTCTGTACTTTGCAATCTAGGTAGAGATGTGACTATTTCACATCTCTAGTGATGGAGATGAGGCTGGTTTAGCTGGAGTGATCCAGATACGGCTTCCTATCTGGAGTGCTCTAGATGTAGAATAGCTAGGGGTTCTATTTTAGGTTGCATATCTAAGTTGATCATGGTATGTAGCCTTCTGTGTCTTTTTGACCCCATAAATAAGGGATTTCAAAATTTCATATGTCATATATTACCATTGAGTGCTTATCCCTCTGAATATTTCTCACAGTTCTATTTGCTTCCTTGATTCTCAGGCCTCTTTTACGTTCGAACGTATCCTTGACTCCTCGACCAATTGTATGGAAGTGGAAATGAATTTCATCGGTGAGAGCAACGATGTACTTCGGTGTACAATTGGGTTTTCCACGGACGAAGGCTCAGAAGAGTCGACAGGTCGGGATCGGCCATTTATCGACGGTGATGATGTTATGCTTCTTATTGCTGGATTCGGTGAAGTTGGACGAGGATTGGTTGTGGATGCTAGTCCACAGGGCCAGTGGCTTGGGATGGATATTCCTTTGGAGCAAGGTGTTTTTATTTTGGTTCGGCCACACTCCTTACTCCGTGGAGTGGAGTTGATGCCTTTGACACCGATTCAAAGGGGGCTTACATCGATGTCGAACGCTATGAACCGGACAGTGTTGTGGAGAACAGAAGAGGTTCAAAGAGCACCTCCACATCCACCCATGGAGTCTTCTTCATATGTTCCACAAGATGACTGGGTGGGTCTCGAGGTTCATCTTCAGAACTCCGAGGGCGTTGTTGAGGTGGCGGGGCGAATAATTTGCTGGAATCCAGACGACCATTTTCAAGATGGAGTACTTGGTGTAGGGAATTTGGGTGTTACTGTGTTGGATGTTTTTTTAGGAAACACGGAAGCTATAATGACTCATGCCCGGTGGCCATTATCAGCCTGTTGGTTTCCTTGTGGCCGATCTTTGAAGGAGACAGCTGACTATTTTGCTTCTGTTCCCGTTGCTGAAGACCACTTAGCTTATCTTGGTGGAAGAGAGAAAGCGCCTTACCGATTCATAAACCGGAAGCCTAGTGTTTGTATAAAGGATTCGTTGGCCGTTCGTAAGACTAGGGACTCTGAAATTCGGAAGGTTACTGCCTCCCCATGCTGCAGCAGGCGGTGCTGCCAGTTTTTTCCACAAAAGCAGACATTGATTGTGAGGCAGAGGTTCTATTTGAAGTCTTTTGAGGATCGTCGCGAATATGGGATTGCTGCCGGCGGCCAAATTCATAATTTTGAAGGAGATAGGAACCGGAAAGTAATCAGTCTTGAAGGTGCAGAAATATGCATTACGGCTTGGTACCAAATTCACGGAATTTCGAAGTCCACATACCATGGTTATATGTTAATGTATAAAGACGGCGTTGTTTCGGGAATTCACGGAAACAAAGGGGTTAAGAGGCCTAGGATTGGAACCGTTCAAGTCACTGGTACTATGAAAGCAATCATCGATGAGAACGCCGACCAAATGCCCCACCAGATGCGCGGTATTGGACATGGGAGAATGGACACTCTCAAATTTTTGCCTGCAGGAAATAACTGGAAATGTGTTCGTGTTGAAGCCAACGAGGTACTCTCTCCTATCTTGTTTAGAACTCAGCTGGAGCCCTCCAGCTGATACATTCTTTGCTTCTGTGTTTTACTTCAAATCTTGTTTCCTGGCTTCTTCAATTTTGTTTTGTATGATCTTCTGCCTTTGTTGTAGCTTATGTATTTTATTGTTGGCTTTGCTGCCTTTGCAGTTAAATGCTGACTACGGGCTTCCACTTGTGAGCCAGTCTACAATCAGTAGAATCAAGAAGGAGCATTTCAACAATGTTTCTATAAAGCCCGTTGGGAGCTCTTTTGCGAAGTGTAGTTTATGCGACCAGTTGCAACAATTTCTTTTGAAGTCCCCCAAAGGAAGTCCTGAGTTCGTGGAGTTCTCGAAGCAACGGATTGAACATCTCAATCACCAAGCCTCTTGTCGACGCCTATACGCTTCATGGCGGGAGGAGTCCAAAAGGAATCCGCAGAACATTTTATGTGTAATTCATGATAAGATGGATACCTCAAAGACAGCTTTACCACGGATGCGCGTGACAACCAAGGCTACTCAAGGTTTGGGGCAAATACCGATGAGCGTAACAGGTATGGTAGCTCATAGTCACGGTGATGGTGCGTATTCGCACTATGCACCATCGTGTTGGCCGGGTGACTCAAACTTCACAATTTCGTCATTGGCTAGATTGTTTCGTCGCTTGGAGGGTCCTCCGATTCGAGAGACAGGTGACTTATTTCCGTACCCGCCAGCAAACCCTATGTTTGAAGCACTACTTAGAGGAAAATCACGTTGTATGGATTGTTTGACCTTAGTGGAACCATCATCTCGGCGTGGACCCTCCCCTCTTCCTGAAAAGTTGTATCTTTAGCTCGACAACTCGGCAAAGGATAACAAGAACCAATACCTCATGGCATTCTTGTCCTTGTTGACTGCGCGTGGAGTCTTCAAGGAAATTCAAGTTGGTTTTCTACTTGTCGGACATACACATGAAGACATTGATGCTTATTTCAGCCATCTCTCTAAGGCCTTGAAGACCAAGAATACTTTTGTCGTTGCTGACTTGATGAAGGCCTTCATGCAGTCGCAGGAGCTAGCATTCATGCCTGAGTTCATTCAAGAAGTGGCTGATTTCAAGTCGTTTATAAAGGGATACCAAAGTAGTGGGACTGCTAGATTAATTGGATTGGGGGAGATGCATCTTTTTAAGTTCTATGTGGATAATGATGGGGTCCTTGTCATGAAGTACAAAAAGTCAGCAGTTGATTCACAATGGTTACCATCTGATAAACCTTCTCAACGCCTCTGGAAGAAAGATTCACATGGTCAGCCGAAGCTCCCTCCAGGCTGTCCAAAGCCTGTTCCATTCAAGCCCATGTGGGGGAGCGAAGTTCCCAAAGACACGGGAAATTGAGAGAAGGCTATTGAGATGGCCAGGAAAGCTACTCTTAACAAGGGTTTTATGATGGTAGGATTAGAAAAATACATTCAGTACTGGAAAAACGGGATGTCTAAATGTGAGGGGTTTGCAACTGCCTTTGGTCCGTATGTGGAATATTGGAATAGTATACTGCGAGAGCTGAAAGAACCACTGATTGACTGCCCTTCAGAGTTGGTTGAAGGCTTTTGGCTACAACACGATTGGAGGGTGACACGCAATGAAAATCCTTGCCGAACTTTCATGGTCAATCCTGTGGATGTTGTTCCTGAGGAAGAAGATCCGGAACCATACTGCGGCCCCGCCAATGAAGCTCCACGAGAAAGCTTCAATCCTTGGCTTGACATACGTCCAGGTTCTTGGGTGCTTTTGAGACCTGAAGACCCATTTGTGTGTGCTGTTTGGCAAGGAAGAGCATTGTCCACTGTATGTAGACTGGAAGGAGATCCGAATTACGGGAAGTTCTTGCTTCAGTATTGGCGGCCGGATAACTCCGAAAGTACCTTGGAATTACAGTACCACAATTGCTGGTATGGTAAATGGGTTGTTGAGAATAGTTCTCCTACTTGGTTGGATGCAACTTGCATAGTGTATTCGAATTGGTCCAAGATTGTAGATCCTAAATCACGGATGATTCCTAAGAAAAGTAGGGAGGCTGCCTTAGTGAATTTAAATAGGGCTAATCAGGTGGATCCTTAACTCCGTCTGCTTTTGGTTTACGAAGTTTGTCTGGAGCCCTCTAGCTGCATTCTTGTTCTTTGTAGTCTTCCAAATTTATCTGGATGTCCAAAGATGCATTCACCGTCTTCACAAGCAAGGACAAGTGAGATTTTTAGTGTACATTGTATTTATTTCATTAGTTTGAGAAAATGTAAACTTTTATCGATTGATTAGTAAGGCTTTGTTGGATGGTGGAGCCTTGACTCCGTTAAGTTTTTTGTTTATGAAGTTTGTCTGGAGCCCTCTAGCTGCATTCTTCTTGTTTGTACTTTGGCAACTTCAACTGGATGTCCCTAGATGCATTCACCCTCTTTGCATGCAAGGAGAAGCGAGGTTTTCAGTGTACATTGTTTCAATAATTCATTAAAATGTGAAAAATAATGTAAAGTTCTATCAATTGATTGGGCTCTGGTGGATGATGTTTAAATGTGACATTTCTAATGATGAAGGCTATTGTGCAATTATTCATGAAGTCTGTGCTTCGAAGGGAGCTAGATTGTCTTCTAGTGCGCGTCATCTGGAATCCTCTTGGATGTATAGTGATCCCGAACTAGTATAATTATTTATGGATGCACAGTATGTAGTGTTTCAAACGCCATAGCACTTGGTTTGTGGAAATCTCCAGATACATAGGAAATGGGAGGGCTCCAGATGCACAAAGAAACAGCTGGGGATTTTCAGCATTTTTTTATTTCTGGACTGCTCCAAAGTCCAAATATAGTTAAATGTGGCATGGAGACCTTGCCCAACCTCTGTACTCTTCTTCCACTTGATTTCTTTTGATAACCAAAATTTCTAAAATCTGAAAATTAGGGTGGGGTGGGGTGGGGTAGATTGAGTTTGGCCATTGTTGACTCCGAAGAATTATGTAAGGTAATAGGTCCAGAAATCGCCCACCTAAGAGCTGAAACTGAGTTTTGGAAAGGCAAAACTCCTTGAATTACTTTTCATTAAATTTTCCTTGAAAGAGAAGTGGATTTGGCATCTAACCTAAGTTGTTTCATATTTTTTTGGAGTTTTTGAAATTAATTATGAAATTTTGAAGTTGAACTGGCATAGGGCTCCAAAATCGTCCACCCCAAAAATGTACACTGTTTGTACATCAGTGAAGGCTATGAAAAAACAACATCTATAAATAGTGTACATTTTACAGGTGGGCGGTTCTTAATGCCCAAACTATTCTCGAGCCTTCTACCTTACAGTCGCTTGTTCGATGCTTGACAGGTTCTGGTGCATTGTCTTGATTTGCAGATTTTGCACTAAGGTAACATGCTCTTAAAGCGACCATTTAAGGGCTGGTCCGCCTTTTTCACAAACTTCTGTGGGCAAAAATATTCTTAGATCATTTTTGAGAGAAAGAAAAATAAATGTGGAACCTAACACAAGTGATTTTGTATTTTTCCAAGTATTTTTGAATTACTTATAAATTTTCAAAGACTCAAGGCATAGGCATCTATTTGTGACTATAGGTCTTCCAAAATCTGTAAAGAGATGAGCGGAAATCAAATACAATGATTGGCTCTTGCAATACAAAAATCATTTTTCCTGTATGCATTCAATTGCTAAGCTGGTTCATTAAGGATCACCCCATCTCCATTTTCCACCTAAAAATAGGGGCAATTTGAAGAAGATGGCGCTTTTAGAGCACACTACTTTACTCTAGTTCTGGAACTATCATGACCAGATTCAAAGGTAGTAGACTAAATAGTAATATCCCTAATGTGAACTGCATGCACGGTTGCCAACGTGATTACAGTTTTTATATCCATATTCATAATCTATGACCATAAAGATGGCTTGTACTAGTACTAGACATTAAGGGAAAACATGACTATAGAATACAAGGAAACTGCTTAACCCGTAAAGGACCATAAGGCCACCACATGGCTTCTACAACTACATTTGTAAAAAATTTGATATGTGAACCTCACTAACAGTTTGTAAGCAACAAAAAGACTCGATATGATTTTCTTTGTTGAATCTGTTGGTGCAATCTGATCAAGAAATTATTGAGTGTGCAATTTTTGATGAGTTTTTTGAGAATGGAAAAGACATTGTTGGCTATTACTTCACATTCTCATATCTTTTTTTTTACAGCTCAAAATGATTTGAAGAAAATTACACATCAATGTTATAATGATATACACATCAATGTTATAATGATATACACATGTGGGAAAAAAATCAAAATTTTTGAAGCACTTTTGAGCATTCCGATTTCAACATTTTGATTCCAGCGTACTTACAAAGTACTCCCTTACTGAACATCTTTCATCAATCTTGTCAACAATGACATTTTCTCAAAAATTGTGCGATTTTGTTGATCTTTTTTTTTAGGAAAGCTAAATAAGTCTTGTTTCATTTCAACAGTGGCAATTGTCAAAATTACTGTACACAAATGAGGAATTATGCTTGTTCCAAGAGCTAGTCCAGAAAACAAGGACTATGCTCAAACACCCCCGGTCGTTTTAAGGGTTAAACATATTAGTGCCGGTAGAGCTAGAATAAATCTCCTCAATTCAAGAGGATGAAGTTACAGGTTTTTTCAACTTGGTCTTCAATTTCTCGACAGCAGCCCTCAGGGTCTCTTCGTCCTTACAGAAAGCGAATCTGACAAGGTTCTTGCCGTCTTCTGGATTCGTGTAAAAAACACTGGGAGGAATCGCTGCTATGCCTACTTCTTCAATCAAATACTTGCAGAAAGCAACGTCGTTCTCAAATCCAAACGGTGTGTGATCTACCATGACGAAGTAAGTTCCCTCTGGTTCATAAACCTCAAACCCCACGCTCTTCAAACCCTCAACAAGGATGTCCTTCTTGGTGCTGTAGTCTTTGATCAGTTGCGTATAGAATGAATCCGGTGCTCGCAATGCTTCTGCAGCTGCCCATTGAAAGGGAGTCGCTGTGGCGAACGTCAAGTACGAGTGGGCTAGACGGAGTCCCCAAGTCAATGGAGGCGGCGCTACGGCCCATCCGATCTTCCATCCTGTCAGAGAGAACGTCTTGCCCAAGGAATTCATCGTGACCGTCCTCTCATACATGCCATCCAAAGAAGCCAGTGACACATGCTCCCCCTTGAAAACCAGTTTGTTGTAAACCTCATCCACAAAGGCGAGGGCGTCGTGTTCCTTACATAGAGACGCAATGAGCTCCAGCTCCTTCCGAGAGAACACCTTTCCGGTTGGATTGTGAGGAGTGTTCACGAGAATTGCCCGAGTGTTACTCGAGAATGCTGCACGAAGCTCCTCCTCTGGCACAGCAAAATGTGGAGCGCGCAGAGTGACGGTTTTGATCGTCGCTCCGGACATAGACACAGTGGCTTGATAGGAATCGTAGAAAGGCTCGAAAAGGATAATCTCGTCCCCTGGGTTGACTAAACCTAGAACCGTGGCCGCAATTGCCTCCGTGCATCCTGACGTGACCGTCACCTCCGTTTCTGAGTTCACGGTGATGCCGCTTTCTTTCTTGAAACTCTCTGCAATCGCCGCATTGAGCTGCGCCACACCGAAACCCCGTGCGTACTGGTTCTTGCCTCCGTCTTGGATGGCTTCAATTGCTGCATTCTTCACGAAATCAGGACCGTCAAAATTGGGAAAGCCCTGGCCCAGGTTGATCGCCTTATGCTTCAAGGCGAGGATGCTGATCTCAGTGAAAATGGTCGTTTTGAACTGCTCCAGCCGCTTGGCAACCTGAATCTGATATACCAAAACCTCTCACACAGAATCAAAACTAAAACCTCGGATACTTTCACCTCTCATACGTCACCTCTACCGAGTGGTAGACCTTCAGCATCTAGATCATGACCTAAATGAAGTACCGACCCTAGTTTAATTCTAATACAATTGGCCAGCAAGTCATAGAACTCTACCGCAAAACGACTCTTTCTTAAGATGGACAGAACGAAAAATCTAGACAAAGTAGAGGTAACTAATTGAGAAAAAAAACTAACTGTGACAATCTATAATGATAAGTACAAATTGGAGCCTGCACGCCCTCTTAACACAAGCACTTGTGTCGGTATTAGGTCATAGACCGTTAAGACTTCGAACCTTCACAACTTTCGCATAAGGCATCCAAATACAACATTCTATGGTCCATTAGAATCCTATTCGATTCACTAACAAGAAAATATAGAAATTCGACCATTGTAATTATAGTAGCTATGCACAGAGCACTATTAGGTGTGATTAAAAAACTAAACTAAACTCTGCTCAACCACCTCGAATTTCAAGAAAACTAATGCCAATAGCGAAATCTCCAATCCCCGATCAAACAGAGTAAGTTGAAATCTCTCCACATTCCCCCGGAAGGCAAACCACACCCAAACTGTAACCAATTACACACAGAACAGGAAAAGGGCGTACACACCTTGGGAGGCGAAGGGATCGTCTGCGCAGGAGCAGGAACAGGCTCCTGTGCGACCCCATTGCTGGACGTGCACGTCGACGCAGACGCAGACGCAGAGGCCATAGCCACTCCCGCAACGCGACTCTTGCCGTGCGTCCAGAACAAAGACGACAATCCCAGACACGCGGGCGATGCAATCAGGCCCGGCATCCGTGATGCCAGTGGTCGTAGTGTCTTTGAGATGATCGCCAGCTCGGGCGTCGGAGCTCGCCGACTACCTGACGGAGGCGCAACGACCGACCCGCAGCAACTGCAGCATGCAAAGCGACGGAACTTCGAGTCTCACTGGCTATGGCGAGCCTCGAAGCTTGGAGCGGCCCCAGTGCATGCACCTCGTTGTGAGCGTTTCCTTCGTTTCCTTTTCCTTTTCGTTTTCTCCTACTTTCCTTTTAAGTATTCCGACATAAAACCATTCACTTTTATTCATCCATCCATAAAGTATATGCTTTCATCTATTAACCCCTAAATTCCCATAAAGTATATGTTTTCATGTATTAATCCCTAAAGTCCCATAAAGTATATGCTTTCATCTATTAATCCCTAAAGTCCCATAAAGTATATACTTTCATCTGTTAACTTCTAAAGTCCTATAAAGTATATGCTTTCATCTATTAACCCCTAAAGTCCCATAAAGTATATGCTTTCATCTATTAATCCCTAAAGTCCTATAAAGTATATGCTTTCGTTTATTAACCCCTACAGTCCCAAGGCCTTTTTTTCCATCAATATTCACTCAAAACTACCATTTCTATTGTAAAGAGCAAAAAAAAATTTAATTATTTTTTTTGCATATCATGGCGATAGAATCTTGTACTAAAACTAGTATAAAAATCCATGGAAGAAATTTTAAAAACTTTGACAATGTAGATTGCAAGATATTTGCATTTAAAAAAAAGAAAACAAGTTTTCTTCAAGAAGATGCTTAGATTGCCCGAAAAACAAGATTGTCCACAATTTTTTCATCATTAGTCCAAATAGAATGATTCAAAGATTCAAATATATGTACAAAATTTTAATATTTGAGAAATAAATTAAAAATTAAAAAAACTAAATTTTTGTGATTTTTTTTTAGTTGCCCCTTGAGCTGCTTTTTGCCGTTTTTGGACTTAGGCTGGTATAACTTTTGCTCTTGAGCACTCATTGAAATAAAAAATTATATTCCCACAATGCTAATCTAATTTCCTATCTTCAAAAAAACTTTAAAAAAATAGTGTCAAAAATTGAGATCACATAAGCCTATCCAAAATCTCACGAGTATCCCGTAGGGACTTTGGGGCTTTAGGGGTTAAATTATCTAAAATAAATGTACTTCATCCAAAATTTGAAAATATATTGGAGATTGTTTTTGTCAAATTCATTCCCTTTTTTCTTTTTTTTTCTAATGTTGAAATAGCCACTAAGAATTTCAAGTAAGAACCTAGAAAAATTAGCTTACTTTAATTTCTTTTTCCCTTACCACTTGTGGAATCCAAAATTTTGTAGATGAAGGGAGAGAAAATTTCAATTTTTTTTCTGAGAGTGAACTTAATTCCATGTAGTATTACAAAAAACAATCAAACTTCGTAGAAAAGACAAAAGATACTTTGGAATTCTAGATGGAAGTGTGTGATATTTGCATGAGGATAATCATAATTATTTGGCTAATAAAATTTTAGAAAGAGGCCCATGAAAAAGGGAGTGTTCCTTTCAAACTTCCAAATAACTAACCCAAGTACCAAAGACAATTAGGAAACTTTGATTGACTTTAATTTTAAGAATCTCTTTGATTTTATAAGTGTATATGTAAGTGAAAAGCTTTTAATTGTCCAATTACAAATGATTAGATGAAAATTATGACAAGCTGTTATTTGGAACATCAACCTAGAGGCATAGAAAAACCTCCTATAACATGGGTGTGCAATCAGAGGGCTCACATTTGATATTAAAAATACAAGATGAGATTAAAATAATTTTTTAAGAACATAAATGTACAAATTTACCATGCATTTCTATACAAATCCAAATATTACAAGAAACAATAACATTAAATCATTTTAAGGCAAGTCAAATGAGACAAAAATATCAGAGATGTGAACATGATAAAGAAAAGTATTTTCAAGAATTGAAGGATGGACCACTTGGAAATCACTTCATTCATCTTTTGGGTGAGAATCATGTGATCTATTGGTTTGCTTTTTGTACTCATTAGATATTAATGTAATACGGTTATTAGTCTCATTTTATACTTTCTTTTCATAATTGTAATGGAGTTGAGTTTATATAG
Source organism: Antitrichia curtipendula (assembly GCA_951230915.1). Lineage (NCBI taxonomy): Eukaryota > Viridiplantae > Streptophyta > Bryopsida > Hypnales > Leucodontaceae > Antitrichia > Antitrichia curtipendula. The sequence goes on along the minus strand of OX579636.1, from coordinate 27,146,948 downwards.
CAAGAAATTGCAATGACATCGGGTGTTGCAGCTTGAAAGTACTATGAGGTTACGCTAGAGAAGGAGAAGAGTAATGGGGATGCGGCAATAAGGGCAGGATAAAAAGAGAAGGCAAATAAGTTTTTTGTCAAAATGATCAAGCTCATCATGACGGCAAACCTTAGACACAAATCAGGTTTCTTTGAAGTGGTAAGACATCTTCTACTCAATAGAAGAGAAATCCATATTTTTAGTGATGTCAGACAAAAACGTAGCATGTTTTTGTAGACAAAGGTATGTAACTAGAAACTCTAAGGAAGTGAGTAGCAAAATTTTGGTGGATGCTGTAGAAAATATATGGATGTTAGTGGAAAGTGATGTGATTCTAGAGATGATGATGACTATGTTGTGTGAGACATCCAAAAAATTTAATCATGTTTTTGAAGATGTCTAAAGAACATGCCACTACCACGTCGACACAATCTTCCATCTTCAAAGTAGGTAAGTTTTTGAAATCTACTAGGGACTAAAGTAAAACATTGATGAGATGTGAAATTATAGGGGTAGAGCAACCATGTGGCATGCTTTGCAAAAAAAAGGAAAACGGATGGATGAACACTATGTCAAGAAGAAAAGCTCTTTATACAAGTTAGGTGGTAGGAAATAAAGAAATAATATGGGATATATAAAGCAAGAATTATGTTCAAAGTAGAATAGTTGAAAAAATGACCACATGTCTAAAACAACATCCACATATTCAAATCCAAATTATTTCATATGCTTTGTTTAACCATGGGTGGACAATGGATTATAAAAACAACCCTTCCATCCTTCATTTTCACTTAATGTCAATGAATTATTCCCTTGATTTTGTCATAAAAAATTCTCTTAATGGTAGATGATCAATCTTGTTGAATTTTTGTTGAATTTGAAAAGTTTTTTTGTTCATTTTATTTTTTAATTTTTTAAAATAATTATTTTTTGCTGACCTTATCTTATAAATACGATATGTACCAATTGATGTTTCAATTTTAGTATAAAATTCTCAAACAACGTGAAAGTGTGCTAGTTGGGCATGCCATGTCAAAATCACCCTCCTCTACATCATTGCTATACGTTTGCCATGTCATATCCTACATCAACAGGGGCATGGATGAAAAAACTTATTAATAAGCACTATCCACCCTATTGGCATTGATGTGGAGGCAACATGGCAACCACATGGCAACCTTTCACAACCTCCAAAAGATCATGTTATGGTAGATGTCTCCTAAAATCTTATTGAAATGAGACTGTGTTCTTTGTGATTTTCCACGTTTTGGAGCTTGTCCATTACAATGGATTTTCTTAAACATTCTAGTGGATATGGTTGACGTCCAAAAAAATGTAAGCACAACATTAGAGGCCTTTCATAAAAATTGTGGGTTTCTTCTAGTACCTACTGACTAGAAATGACTCTTTTTATATGTATTTTTCTTATTTGTAGTTCTACTAAAATATAATGTGGTGCTTTGCATCAAGTTGAGAAGCATTGGAGTTAAAACAAGGTTTTGAAAATGACCTTAGAAAAGTTTTAGCTCGTTGCCACATGCAATACTATTTTTTTCCACAAAGTGAAGTTCCTCAAGTGTTGGACCTCTTTGATGCCTTCTTGAGATGCTAGACGCTTTCTGACAAAGCCTATTTCAAAAAATAAGCTAATGTCCTTCAGAAAATGTGTTTGGTTCAAAGGTAAGTATTTCGTTATTTTTTTATATGTTGTATGGTAAATGATGTCTACTTGTTTAATTTTGAATTAAATAATTAGTTGAAATTCAAATCATTTCATAAATTATTAACACAAAAATATAGAGGTGTTTGACAAATTGATTTTGCAACTATAGAGTACTTTGGCACTATAATAAAGACAACATCATTGTCAATATGCAAACCCCACTTGAGTCCAAGACTTTATTTGAGTATGTAGAAGGATAAAGACAAAAGATTTGGGATCATGGATTTGGGCCAACATTCAAATTATATATATACACATGTTTTTTTGCATGGCTCTAAATCAAATCTAGAGAACCTGAAAATTATTTTTCAATTCCAACTCAATTTAGAAGTTTGCATAAGGTTTGTTGTATAGCATGTTTTGGAAAACTTAAAAACAAAATGACAAGGGACAATAAAAAACTCACTTAGCAACAAGCCTAACTTCAAGTGAAAAATATCCCAATTACAACCCACACAAAACAAGTTAGTCTAACAAAAACTAAATTTTCCAATCACTTAGCTAGAGAGAGTTCTAAAATAATGGAATTCCCACTCAAAGCTTAGGCAAGATTTGGCAACAAAACACAATAAACTAGAGGATTCATGTTATATAGATTTTGACAGAATATCATGTAGATTTTATTGAGAGCAACAAGGTTTTCTTTTAGTGAAACTAGTTTTATTGTGATGCTTCATTTTTGCAATGTTGTTAATTTACTTTCAAAGGTGATTCATCAATAAACAAACTTGTATGTTGATAATCAACAATAAGTGACTATTTTCTTAATATGAAAATGTGCACCTTGGTATATCATGACGGAATTGGGTACAAGGACAGGAATGGGTGTCTTCACCTTAGCTTGCTAGATTTCATAACCTTGATAGCCTACAACAATGTCCATGTAATTAAATAAATACCCAACAATTTCAGACCAAAAATCAATCTCCTTGCAACATGGCTACCTCAAATTCATTTGCCTCTACTTTGTTGTTGAGGTGGACACCATAAAAATGTCTTCACCAAGCGGTCCTACAGGTGAGGGTAGCTACATCAACTATTAGTGAAGGCACACAAGCCCTTGGACAAAGGTGCAAAAAGACATATAATTGTCATATTTTCATCCATGGGAACTAGCACTATTGCAATGGAAAAGGGTGAGGATGTGGTAGGCAACAATGCCAAGGTTCGAGCCATTTGGGATTTTGTTTCTTTTGGAGATGCAATCCATACTTCAAATGCAATGATCTCGTCGTTGGGGAACTATGTGCTTGGTGAAGTATAGTAATAAGGTACTTTGACATTCAATGTTAGGATGAAGCTATGAATATCATAGGTTGGGTGTTGAATTCTACTTTCAAAATTTTAAGCTTGTTGATTACAAAACTTATGTTCTATAGGTTTGGAAGTGAATGTGAGGATAAAGCTAGACTTACAACTTTATGCAACTAAACTATTTTCTCATCTTGAATGCTTCTGCTATTGCATTGTTTGAATTTAGCATTACTCCTTCCATTCTTCTAGATTTGGCTACAAGAATTTTTTCATATATTGCATAATCTACTTGAATTGAATGGGCCAAAATTCAATACTTTTGACTCTTTAAATAAACACTCACCACAACTTACCTATCGTATTGGCAATGCACTATACGTTGTCAATTTGAGAAGACTACAACTTTCATCACCTTCTAACACTACGCTTACTACATATAGAACTTTTCAAAATGGGGCTTTGGAATGGCTCCGTAAGCCACAAGTAATGAAAAGAAAGGGCTTTACTTGAGGTCATGAATTGTCATGCTGGACAATGAATACTAACAGGAGCACCCAACCATATGAGGTAGTACGGTTTGGACCATGATTGTACCTAAAATTCCTTCCGTTTGCAATTCTTATAGTATCTACTCCCATAATGTGAATCAAAGGCTATTTGATTTCATGTAACAACTTGAGCTTCATTGTTCTTCTTCTCCAAATGATATAAACATGCAAAAATAAAATATAATTAAGATCATGAAAAACCAATTCAAGACAACTTAACTATGATGGCAAGATACACAAGCCCCCACAAGTTATGCCATCATAAAAGTCATCAAGCCTCACACGCCTAAGTTGATCTTACTCATCATAACTAGAAAGGCCTACAAAATATTCCATCAAAAGCTACAAAATAAGTGCAACATCAAATCCGTAGTCAACTTCATACAACTACATCAAACTCAAAAGAGCTTCCTAAATCCTTATTGCAATCAACATTCATGCCCAACGAGAGAGCCACATCTCTTAGCATTTTCACCACTGCACGCATTGAGGGGCAACTTGTAGGTGTGTAATTGGTGCACAATATCCCTACTTGCAAGACTTGAACCATCTCACTTTATAAACTCATCCTACACTTGGAGTCTAGGATCTCAAACAACCCTTTCGGTGTCAATACTTTGTTATGAATCCATTGTATCAAGTTTGCTCCATCCATGCCTTCCAATGGATTTGCAACATGTTTCCCAGTCACCAACTCCATCAACACAATGCCAAAGTTGTAGATATCACTTTTCTCCATCACTCCCATTCTAAACAAGTATTCTACATCCATAATCCCAACTCCAATTACACCCATTGCAACTTAGAAAAATTAATGATGAACTCCACATCTCCAAGAGTTCTTCTATCCATTGCAAGTATAGCCATGGATGGATGAATCTAGCTTTTCACCTGGAGGGATGTAACCCACCAAGCCAACAATTAAAAACAAGTCAAGAGATGCTCCTGGATCCACCATTCTTGCAATCCCAAAATCAACCAAGTGCGCTTCATATTCCAAGTCCACCCAAATGTTGTTGGACTTCGCGTCCTAGTGAAGGATTTGTGGAGAGCAATCGTGGTGCAAATACTCCAATCCCTACCAACACAAAAAATGCAAAATCCGACAATTATTCTTCCGGCATCCACATACATACAATTGACTTCCAAACAATCCAATCAAGTAGAAAATGGAGTGATCACAATTCTAGTTTAGAAGCATGAAAGATGGGTCGCAATGACAAATCGTAGCAGCCTCGATGGCTATTCTGTAGCGCATTTCCCACAGGATTGCGTTTGCATTGAGGTCATGCAATAGATCTCCCAAGCTACCATTGGGCATGTACTTGTATACCAAAAGGTTGTTGTTGCCCTTGGTACAACTGCACAAAAACTTCACAATGTGCCGGTGATGAATGTTGGCTACAATCTTCAACTGCACTCCATCCAAGCAAACAAATTCCATGTATATCCATAGTCAAATTTCTACATGAACGAATCAACATTTTCAAAGAATTGCACCTACACCTTTGCAATCAATTGAAACCAACAAAGGACTTTCCAAACCTGGGTACCAAAGCCATGATTACAATGCCCCTCCTCTTTCTTCACATTCCACAATTTTTTCACAGCCACTATTTCATCGTCACTTAGTATAACCTTATATACTTGGCCCAAACTGCCAACTCCAATTAGATTTTCCTCTTTCAAGACCGTGACCTCATCCTCGTGGTATACTTTATTGTAAAATGATGTCAACGTCCACGAGCTTTCTTCCTGATATAAGTGCAAAATGTCCTTTCATGAGGCATAGAGGATGCAGTCTCTAAAATGAGAACCAACACCAAATACTCCCATCAATACCATCTATGCCTACTTTCTATCTCCTTTAGACGCCAAGTCCTAGGTGAATGAATTAGAGACATAGGAACGCTCTATGCATAAGTATCGATTCCCAATGAAATTCACCATTACGAATGTCATCCCATTTTCCTTTGTCAGGATGACCCTGACAAGTTGTTAAATGCCACATTCAACATTTACAAATTCACCATGCTAAACAAGCCTACAGGGATGGATCATGTGAGGTCATTCTTTGAGACATCTAAAATGTTTAGTTTATTGAGATGGGCTAGCCCATCAAGGATGGTGTCATCCATATGATTTCTAGAAAGGTCCAATTGCCCAAGCTCGTAAAAATGGCACCATAGAATGAATTGGCACCCAATACAAGTTGTATCAAACTTGACAAGTTTTCTAGCTGGGGAGTGAGAGTACCGTTGAATACATTTGAGTTGGCTTAGAACTTGACCAAGTTAGTTTGTCTAATCCCTGCAGGAATGGGGCTTGAAAATTAATTGTCTTCCACAAATAAGATGGAGAGAGACTTTGCATTTCCAATGTTGGTGTCCATACTTCCATTCAAATGGTTCCTGCTCAATTGCATCCTTACCAAGTTAGTGCCTCCCCACAAGTCCATTGGTACATAACCTTCAAGTTGGTTTCCATCTAATCGCAATACGCTCAAATTTGTGAAATTCCCATATGTGTTAGCAGGGTTGTCACATTGAGTGGTTTTGGGTCACTAGACAAGACAGACGAACGGGCGGTCCAAGCGGTCCAGACGAGCAACTGAACAAATTTAAGGATTTAGGATTTAGAGCTTTGAATTTGACCATAATTTGAAGTAAATCCACCATAATTTATGGTAAATCCAAGTGATTTAAGGTAAATTAAAGTAAGCTTCCATGATTTTAAGATAAATTATCATGATTTAAGGTAAATTATCATGACTTAAGGTAAGTCAAGTGTCATTAAGGTAATTCCACATTGGATTTTTTGGATTTTCATAGTAAATCAATTTTATGTTGACTAAATCGGACAGATGGCACCTCTACTAGACGGGCAAATCAAACAGACGGGCAAGCACTCTGTCCGTCCAATGTGACAACCTTGTGTGTTAGGAATTGTACCATTCAATTTGTTTTCATATAATCCAAGGAACTGTAAACTCACTTATTGCCCCAACAAACACTACAACATTGACATTAGACATAGCATAAGGTGTTAGTTGTAACATCAAATACAACATAATGTCACAAAAAATGTGTCAAGAAAAACACGGGGTTCTTCTAGTGAAAGATATGGAGGTATAGGACCTTCAAGGAGGTTTTGCTCCAAGTCCACATGCTCAAGCAAAGTATTCTTCCCAAGATCATATGGGATTTTACTAGTCAATTGGTTCTGTTGTAGAAGAAGTTAAGATAACCGTTTCAAATTGACAATTTCAGAAGGAATCGACCCACTGAGATTATTTGCACCCATGTCAAGCAAAGTAAGAAGTGAAAAGCTCCCAAAATCAATGGAATCTATCCATTGAGATTATTTGTACTCAAAGCGAGGAATGTGAGAAACGGAAGGCTCCCTCAAATAGGTGGAATTTGACTACTCAAATCATTATAACCCAAGTGAAGGTATGTAAGAAGCGTCAAATTTCCCAGACTAGTTGGAATCTCTCCATTGAAGTTGTTGAGTCCAATGTCAAGCCACTTCAAGCTGCCCATTAGACTTGCTAGGCCTACCAAGTCTCCACTCAAGCCATTAGAAAAAGCAAGGATTTTGCCAAGCTTTTTGCACTCCAAAAGAGAGGCTGGAAGAGGCCCTGTCGATTGACTAGAATAAAGCCACAATATTTTCAAGTTTGGCATGCTTCTAAGCATGTTGTTGCCTAGATCGAGTTCTTCCAAATGCATCATATTCTCAAGAGATGGAATGGGGCTTATGATGTGGCACCTCTCAAGATGGAGAATCCTCAACTTTGTCAACGTCAATAGCCTAATTGAAACTAGAGATGGTGGGAAATTCACACCATGCAAGCGAAGATCCTCCAAGCCCTTCTATAAGCTCACATTTGGCCACAATACCATGTCCAAGGTATTCAAGTCTGAACCTAATCACAAAACTTTCAAATTTGGAATTGTGAAGAAGCCTAATGACAGTGTACCATTCTAATTGTTATGTGACAAAGCCAATTCCTCAAGCTTTGTCAGTAAAAGAATGGAATCTAGCATCTGGCCTTCAAAGTAGTTCCAACTGAGACGCACAACTCACAGCCCTTGGAGCTTGTCCAATCTATTTACTACAATGTCCTCAAAGTTCCCACTCATTAGGTCCAACACTTGCAAATGCTGGAGTTTAGGAAAGCCATCTAGAAATTTTCCACCAATGAGGGTCCAACTCGTGTTTAGGTACACCAGCTTGGAGCAATTCACAATGTCTTTAGGGAAATTTCCACTCAAACTTGTGTTTCCTACATTCAAGATTGTAAGATTTACAAACTTTGCTGCATGAAAACACACTCTATGTCAATTAAGCTAACTTCACCCAAATTCAAAGTCCATATGCTTCCCATTTATTGCACCACTTCAAAATCAAAGACACATGATCTAAAATAACAAATCCACAGCAAGTTGAAAGTCACTTACAAGGAGTGAGGGCGCGGATGTCTCCAACCAAGTGGGCAAAAAGGGAGAGGAGAAAAGTCCAACACAGTTACAGAACCCTGTGTGCATTTCACACCATTCCACAAACAAGGTGTGTTATCTGAGGCATTCCAATTTGCTCAAGCTATTGTCAACATCCTCCAAAAATCTTGCTTCCACTTTAGCAACATCTTGCCTTCTTCATTGAGACCAATACACATCCAGATAAGACAGTGATGCTTGCCATGGCCCACAAGAGATAAACCTTATATAGTTGTCAACTATCCAAATTCCTCTTCTCCATCTCCGGCAACAAACACTACTTAGGGCTCCGTTGCCTCAAGTGATGGAACCTCATAATTCAACCTTTCACCCTAGTACATTTGATCGTCACCTTTGCATTTTGCAATCTCAACCTAACTCGCATTGGAAAGGCAATTCAGGTCAAATCGACCTAAGTTGTGTTGAATTTTGTCAAGTAGTCTTTTTTTTTTTCTTAATTAGTTTTATTCAAATCGAGTTGAACTAGAATCTTATTTTGCTTTATTTTTCTTCCAACTCAATCATTTATGGTTGCATTGGAAGTATTATGCAATTTAGGTTTATTCGAGCTAAATTGCTACAGGAGTGTTGTACAATTTACCTGGAGTTGAGCTGAACTAACATTCCTTTTGTGTTAGAAAGATGAAGTTCACTTCTACTAAGACTAAATCCTTATGATTCTTATAATTATTGTAGGAAATTGTGAAATGCTAAAGCAATGTCAAAACATTGAATAACTCACCTCAATAGCAAATTGCAGTAGCTCAATCTCCAAATAACAAGGCCACAAAAATCACTTGAAGGGCCTGATTTCCCTACACCCAAGTTAATCCTGAAAAACACGACACTAAAACTCTCAATCCTCTATCCCTGAAACAGAGCCATCTGCCAGTAATATACACAATTCTAAAAAACACAACAATCAATGACACCACCAATCTTGTTACCCTACCAATCTAATTCCTAACCATCACCCCCTTTCCTAGACAGCAAATTCTCAACCCAGGAACCTCATATTGAACTTAGATTAAACTCAGATTGCTTCACTTATGAAAGTGAACAAGTTGTATCACTTGATTTGGACAAACCATAATAAAAGAATATATAGAGACTCAAAATCACTTGCTCTTTTGTCAAGCTCCCGAGAGGCACACAATAGAGCAACACCTCCACCAAATTCAACCAAGTGAACAACACATTCATTATCATAAAACAAACAAAAGCTTTGAACAGGCGAGTTTTGGCAAAGCAACTAGCCATACTAGCCTTGGTCAGGGCCAAAAAAAACCTGTAATCTCTGAATGTGTACTTACAGCTTCAGAAGGGGTTCTTTGAAAACAAAATTAAAAAAACACTGGCTAGAGAAATCAAAAACACAATTACAAAATGGAATGAAATGGAAGATTCTGTTTTTTGGTGACCCTGTTTTCAACCTCAAACCATGCAATTCAGCAATTAAAAACATTAAAAATACTACCTCTTGGAATTCTCTCACATTCCTCCGAGCCTGCTCCGCCTCTTCTTCACCCTTATCACAAAAAAAAAAAGCGAAATTCAAATTTTCTGAGCACGAATGCATGGAAGAAAACTAAACTGCATTGTAAACCACACCAGCACGATCTTATCACCTCCGAGCTTTTCATGAGTAGAAGAAGCATTCATTCACCAAAAGCAGAAAACCCTGGTTAATTAGATTGATTCACATTGTAGACCTGTTGGGTTGTGACAAACGTACTAGGTACAATTCCCTCTTCAACAGCGGCCTCCTTGGCAATCATTCAATGCGTCAGTTACATGATCCTTCTTCTCGTTACCTCAACCTCGCTTGCGCCTCCAATCTGAAATGACAAAGGAGAAACATCAATTCCCAATCTAAGACAAAAGTATCCACACAACTATTTGCAGATCACAGGTGAAAGTGATGTCAACAAGGCAGGGAAGACATCACCATGCATCAAAAAATGAGAGCAACAGTCTAAATCACACCGCTCACTCAGCAATCGACCAATCTTGACGAGCGAGGGAATAGAAACAACTTTGGCTGAATTTGCAAAATCCCCCAAACTATAGAACATATTAGATTTCTTACCATCGGCAGAGGTCATTCGAAACAGTCGAAGAGCAAATTGCGATTAGAACACATTATCCCAAGCCGAGGCAGCTCCAGCGCAAGAGAATTGGAATCTATGATTTGGGTCTGAGAGCGGTCAATCTCATAGCTATATCCTTAAATTCAACATTGTTTCAAATTCACGATTGAAACACAAAAAAAGGCTGACAAACAGCTATACAAGCCAATATTCATGAAATTCACCACGACTTCTTCACAGAAGCAAGGTCAGTACGTATCCTCACTTGCAAAGACTTTCAGGACAACTCAATTGTACCTGATATTGATTTCGTCACGATCTACAGTTTACGGTTCCACTTGAAACCCCAAACCTACGAGAGTATCATCGCCGTGACCGAAGGAAACACGCTTTTGTAACCATTTAGGATTTCTGACCTGTGAAATTGGTGGAACGATCTCAACAGAATCACGCTCTTGTACAACTTAGGGTTCCCGGTTCGAGAGTTGGTGGAATGATCTGAGTACGCGGTACACCACTCTCAATTTGCATTTGGCCACGATCACCACCCTTGCATTGAGAATGAAGAGAGTTTGGAAAGCAGGTGATCTCAGACAAGTAGCCTAATAGTTTCCGACGCTCACCTGCATGGAAAGCAGGCGCTGCAGCTCCGACGCAACCCAGAGCACATTGCGCTCTCCATACGTGCTCTGCTGCGGCGACACTACTTGCAGTTCCGTTGCGTGCCTCAGGCGACTCAACCTCGGAATTCAACCTCTCAGCTGCAGCACATCTGCTTGTCACCTTTGCATTCTGCAATGTCGACCTAGCTCGCAGTGGGAAGGCAATTCAGGTCGATTCGACCTGAATTGCTTTTCCATTTGTCGAATTCCATGAGTTTTGATTCATATTATTGATTGGCTTTGAGAAGGTAGCAAATATCTTTGGTCGAACATTCTCAAATGATCGATTATCTGAAGTTGCGGATCTGGCTCATCAGATTAACGCCTGCCAGCTGGGTTTGAATCAAGATGGGAAGTCAGGCAGCAAGATAACTGGAAATAGATCGGATGACTTCGGTTCAAATCTGAGCTTCCAATTGCCGTCTGCCAGTGCTGATTATTTTGAGGGTGATATGATGATGACGAAGATGATGCTTGGGAGGATATTGAGCCATCTTCCAGCTTGGCAATTTACTACTCATGCATCTGCCGTGTTTGAACAAACGAACGGACGAAAGTACAGAAGTAATAAAAGAAGAGTGGCATTCGCGTGCAAGTGATGGAGTGGGGGAATTAGCTTACAATAGTTTTACAAGGCGTGCGGAAAAGCAGGCCAATTTTCAGGATCTGATTTGACGATGGCGCTTTATCACGTTCTTGAACCCGAACGGTCTGGGAATGAGGTGAGAATCGCTAGTACAGATGGCAGAAGGACAGTTCAGTCTCTGCACTGGTAGAGATGAAGGTTGTACTTTCTATACAACAGTATTATGACGCTTCTCCAAGCTATGCTGCTACACACTGAAGGGTCCAAATTTACTATTTCAAAGAAAGATGATTCAATTGAATTTGAGAGATTAGTACAATGGAAGACCCTTCGTATAGTTCTTTGCACTGACATGCAAGTTAATCATGCAGTGTCATCACACTGCTTGTAATCGTACTGTAATCGCAGTATAGTATCAAGTTCTTTGAACTTGCCTTGGTGCTGAGGATTATGATCCATACCTAACTTACGTGTAACCACTTGTTGAATTGAAGATTGCAGGGGATTAAATATTTGACCTAATTCAGGAACTTTTGCAGGTTTTATTTACATTGTATAGTTGCATTTATGAATCTGTGCCAAAACGCTTCCTCCTAGAAGCACAAGAACCGAATCAATTACCATTGAACGAAAAAAATTCAAAAACGACAAGTCGCCGCCATTTCTCCGAAACAGAGATAATCTGTACAGCAGCACTCGAGCTTATAAGAGTTACGGCGCACCCGGAGTGCAAGCGCCACTACACGTCGAGATGACATCGAATAAACTGTCCTTTGCAAACTCGATCAAATTCCTTTGCCCCCCGAAATACACGCTCTTAATTTTCCTCTTTTTCAAACCCACAGATCAAACAGCCCCTGCCTGCGAATTCAACAGGCCTGCAAATTGGCTTCACGCATTTGAAAGCTGAATTGAAAGATATTTCAAGGAGGTCTCGGAGACTGTTGACATGTCCCGTCAATTGCAAGACTCGAGCCTGCAAGAGAACTAATTTACCTCGTCCTGCAGGTCACAAAGCAGGCGTCCTCGACAGCTCAGACTTCATCACCCAAGCGCGACGCATTCCGCAATGGCCCTTGATTTCACCTGAAACGGACGCAGCGTATGTGATGAAGTCTGAGCTGTGCGTGACTGCTCGGCATTATAGTAAACCCTAATGAATGGCATCTCAACAGCTCCCCTTGAACTTCTCAATGAACTGCTGAGCCAGTGAGCCCTGAGATTGCTTCAAAGGTGCCCAGGACTAGAAGTGTCTGATGAATGATTTTCAAGGAAATTGTAGAACTGAATCTATTTTAACCTTAAACAACGGGCTCATAATTGTGGAAATCATCTGTCTTAACACTATGTGAGTTGTTGGATTAAAATAATGCAAAAGTACTCATTGGAAGTCAAACTATTGTAGATGATCTTCTCTTTTCCCACAAAATTTGGAGGATGAATAGTTGTCTTTTTGTCCTACACAAGAGATTCTTTTGTCATTCATTGGCCACTAAATGTCCGCCTTGACGTTTAAGGGTTAAAGTGGAATATGATAATTTTTGCCTAATTACCTTGGTGATAGGTTAAAAGTCAATTTTTACTTTGTCACACTTCCCAAGTTCCATTAAATTTTCATAATCTAATTAGTAGAGTGCTAAAAATTGGGACTTGGAACTTTATACTTCATTTTGGGATGAAGTATGAAGTTTAAAGTCATTGGGATGAAGTATGTCACACTTCCTAAATTCATTTTTGAGTACTTCAAAATGCCTCTAAAGTAGCAATTTTTGGAGGTTTGGACACAAAAGGTATGGGGTCATCGTACGGCAAAAGTGGAAATCCAACTTGGGGTCAAAGTCCCATCTATTGTTTGATATAATATAAGAAGAGTAACACCAAATGAAAGCATCCTCAAGGGGTGATAATATCTAGAAATTTGTTCATTGCAATTTGTTTGCAAAAGTGCCTAAAATGAATTTTTTGATTTTTTTACCCATTTTTGGCATATGATTTGCCGTAGAATATAATGTATAGAAACACTTGGGACCTTGGCCTTCACATTTCGGAGCTTTGGACAAGTCTTTCATATTATAGTTTTTATTCACCTTTCAAAATTCCAAAAGGTAGGATTAGGCCTTTGAAGTGGGCCTTAATAAAATGAGACATAGGATGTAGTGTAAAACACCAATAAGATTATTCATCTCAGGTTCCATCTTGAGGTCTAATTGGCAGATATAAGTGACATCAATAGTATTTCCTTTTTTGTGAAGGAGACGAAATAGATGTATTTTCTACTATTGTTCAATTAGAATTTTGTGGATATTGAATTTTTCATATACCAAGAAATGTATGTCTTATGATTTTTTTGGAATGTAATATACTTGCTTTATATAAATAATACTGCAAATTTTAATTTTTTGCACTCGTTTGTATCAATATAAATGAAAGGTATTATTTTCCACTTTAGAAATATTATCTTCTAAGACTTATCCTATGTGGAGGTCAATTTTGTAAATAATTAGGGAAAAATTGGAGGATACCTAAAATATGAGAAATTGTACAACTATTTTTGAGAATTTGATAAAATTTTGTTGTTGGAAATTCCAAAATTTCAAAAAAATCATTCTTGAATAAATTTAGAAAAAAGGAATACATTCACATATGAATAGAAAAAATCAATCATTTCATCAAAGTGTTGAAAATTTATGAAGAGCAACATGCTGAAAGCCAAGAAAATTGGATCAAGTTGCTAAATTGGCCAAATGTCAAAATTAAATTTTTCTAGACTAGAACATACAGTGACTATCACCTTATATTTCTTTAATATCAACTTGGATAATGTCTTTGGTGTTTCCATAGACAAATAACATAGAATGTAGGATATAAGTACAATAGTTGTTTAAGCCTTAGTTTTAGCTAATACCATGGGATGTAGAAATTAAAATATTGGCTACTGCAAATTTGTATTAGTGTTGAAATTGATACCAAGGTTGAACACTAAATCTATGTAGTTCAAATTGCTTAATAATATAATACAGAACTTGTAGTTAGACAATGTCAAAAATGAATTGGATCGTCACGTAGTTCATCCAAAATTTCATGACAATTCATGGTAGAAAAGTGACACCTTAATATATCTAAAGAATGGGCTTAATATATTTTCAATGTCATTTGCAAACCCATCAAAATTGAATACTAAAATTGAAGTGCTTAAAACACATCCAATGAATGTTGAAATCACAAGTTTCAAGATAATCAAATTGTATGCATATATTGAATTTGTTTGAAATTAGAATCATATTAGAAATGACATTAAAAACAAATTGAAGCTACTTTTCAATAAAGTGGTGTGACTTATATAATAACTTTGATGAATGAACTAAAAAATTTGTGGATCCAAAATAATGGATATAATATTTGTAATGCATTTTGGGATAAATAAAGCAATAAATTTTGGATGAAGTGACATGCATAATTGCTAAGGTTATATCACTTCACATTCCAAAACTTTCTAGGTGATCGAATCACTTTAAAACATTTCCAGTGTCATTCCAATTTCTATCAAAATTCGATATAAAAATTGCATTTATAAAATATATATGGTTCCATTTGATAATTACATGCTACACTAAATTTACTATCAATATTTTATTTTTAAGAAGATTCTTAACCCATAAACACCGCCGAGGACGTTTTTTGGCTGATGAATGACAAAGAATCTCTTCCTATAGGACATAAGTGCAACTATTCATCCTCTTGATTTTGTGTGAAAAGAGAAGATCATCTACAGTAGTTTGTCTTCCAATGAATGCTTTTGCATTATTTTAATCCAACAATTCACACAATGTCAAAACAGATGATTTCCACGGTTATGAGCCCACCGTTTAAGGGTTAATTTATCACTAACCAAATCATAAATGGCGTTCTGCTATTCCATTTTTTGTTTTGAATTGAACCCCAAAAATGATACTTTAAAGTTAAAAATAGAAAACTTGGAACACTGCCACGTACGCCCTTGAAATTACACGTAATCTGCCAGCAGGCAAGAGACCTGGCTCCACACGCCGAATTTAGAAAATGGCCCGCCATCCCTCGGAAATGGAGTTAAGCAGCTCTGGAAACCCTAAAGTTGGAGCCTCAGTTTTAACTTAGAGCCTTTTCTGGAATCAATAAGTTAGTGTTTGGGATTGTCGTGGCGGAGAGAGACTGATCATACTCTTGCAAGCGGGAAAATCCTTGGAGT
Organism: Antitrichia curtipendula; assembly: GCA_951230915.1. NCBI lineage: Eukaryota > Viridiplantae > Streptophyta > Bryopsida > Hypnales > Leucodontaceae > Antitrichia > Antitrichia curtipendula. The sequence continues at coordinate 27,131,328 of OX579636.1, read as the reverse complement.
TTTTGGTCCCTGCAGATTTTGGTGAGTTGGAACGCTGATCTATGTGTGTATGTGGAAGGAGGAAAGAATCTCTTTACGCGCCGCTTCTGATTCAAATTCCTTCTTGTCTGTTTGGGAAGCAGACAAGAGTGAGTGACGCGTACTTTGTTAATGGAGTAGAGATGAATTCTATCTTTTTCGTAGAAATGGAGTTTGATTTTTTTTTTCGTTTTGGTTTAAATTTTCTGCAAGAGAGGTTGAGCAGGAGTTTGCGTTGGAGGGAGCAGGTGATATAAGAGGTTTGAATGAAATTGCGTGCTATAGGTGTTGGTTCTTTGTTTTGGTCGTATTTGAGGACGATATGGCGAGCGAAATGGTTTGCACTGTTTTACGTTTCTCACGTAATCTTGACGACGGAGTTTGAAGTTTAATTGATGAAGATAAGGAGTCGTGTGTGCGTGAGGTGTTTGGGTCAGAGAATGTTGTTTCAGTGCTGTAGGGTAATCACACTGAAAGCGGCACTTTAAGTTCTGAGCATAGTTACGGTTATTATAATGGTCAAATTTTATATACTCGCGTTAGCTAATCAATGAGGATTGCAATGCACGATTGAATGCTTTTTATTTGGATTCTGCATGCAAAAGTTATGAGGATTCGAAGTTTCTGGGAGATGACCTAAAACTGACTTGAGTTCTTATGTTAAAGTGGCCATTGTCAAAGTCAGTAGGTGTCGTTTTTGAGGACGTGTTGTAATTAGGGACCTGTACCTTCAGGGCTACGATTCTTCGGTCTTTGCCTTCATAATATTGAGTCTCTTGAATTTGTTCACAGTGGAACTACGATGTGATGAGCATTAATATGGTTTTTGGTTTCGTCGATTTGCAAAGGTTCTTGAATACTTACAGTTGGTGATGGCGAGGACTGCACTGCCTAGCGACGCAGAGAGGTGCGATGTAAGCGATGCAGCAGAAATGCTCGACTGTCTCCGTCCTGGCAAGAGACGGGCAGACGGAGGAAGGGTGGAGCTCATGAGGAAGAGAGAGAGGAGAGAGACTGTTCCAGACAGCTGTGGAGGTGCAGGAGGGATGGTGGAACGAACCCGGAAGAAAGAGGTGCGCAACCGCAGCAATGGAATGGGTCAAAGATTTCAGAAGGTGGAAAGGATCTGGGCCGAGAGGACACCTTACGCCATCAACGGCTTCTCTTAGGTCAATGGCTCTTGTGCATCTTTTTTTGGTGAGGGAGCGTTTGCAACAATGAACGACTCTTGAAGCAAATTTAAGTTGTCCTTTGCTCAGGTTCACATGGTCATTCCTAACTGTCACGCGGGCAATGTTACCTCCCTATTGTGAAACGCAAACGAGACCCGTCTTATGTTACGGTTGGCACCTTACAGTTTTACATTTTAGGTTAGATTAGAGATCGATGTAGATTGCTTCAGCTAGCTAGATTCAAGATAGCCTCATTGAAAACAATCTCTCAAATCATTTAGAGGCACTATATCGAGTTCACTGGGTGCTTTCAAGTGTTTCATTTTAGTTTGAATGGTATTGAGAACTTCTAGCTAAATTGAAAATTCTCTCTAGGAGTGAGTGTACAGTTGTCCAGTTTTAACTAGGGAACTTGTATCGGTGACCCTTTTCCAGTCCTTTCTTGGTGCTCCCTCTGTTTGTTGAATATGTGTTCATAGATCATGTATTATTCTTATTTTAAGAATGCTGTGCCGTTTTAGTTTTGTGCTGTTGGATCACGCATGGTAATTTTTCTTATGTTTCCTGTGTATGCTCAACATGCAACTGAATGTGGTGGCCATTGTTTTCATTCACCATTGTTGTAGTATTATCAGTACTTGTAGTACTTTTAATTCTCTGATAAGTTCATTTGAATTATAATTTTAATTATTAAGGTAATTGATTGTAATTGAAGTGATGCGTAGAGAGATTATCAGTGATAATTCTTGTCTTTGTATTCGAAGTGAATTGAATTCTTAATTACACATGCAGCTTCTATTGAGAATTGTCTTGCCAGAGATATCTCTTTCTTGGACGTCTCATTTTAAGGTAGTGTGCTCTAAAAGCACCCATCTTCAAACTGCCCCTAGTTTTCGGTGGAGAATGGAGATGGGGTGATCCTTAAATGGACCACTTTAGCAATTGAATGCATCGACTTTTTTTTTCTATTGCAAGAGCCAATCATTGGCTTTGATTTCCGCACATCTCTTTACAAGTTGCAAGTGGACATATTCTGAAAGACCTATGTTCACAAATAGGTGCCTATGCCCTGAATCTTTGAAAATTTATAAGTAATTCAAAAATGCTTGGAAAAATACAAATCCACTTGTGTTAGGTAACACATCTATTTTTCTTTCTCTGAAAAATGATCCAAAAATATTTCTGTTTACGGAAGCCTGTGAAAAAGGCAGACCAGCCCTTAAATGGTTGCTTTAAGAGCATATTGCCTTAATATTGTGACGCATTCAAAGTTGCATCATACCGTAGTTGAACCTCTGGCAAATAATTAATATTCTTTAGAAAATTGAGTTCATCTCTTTGAATTTTCCTTTGAATTCGTTTTTTTCCTTTGAATTTTTTAGTTTTTGTAAAACAATTCCCCAATAGTTTCAACTCCTAATTCTAAAAATATTTTTTATAACCTTGTTGGTTACAATACATAGATATCTATATACAAAATTGAGGCATGTGACTTTTAATATAATAAAAAAAATTATAGTTTGAGATTTTTTTCAAAAAAAAAAGATATACCTAAAGATTTTTCCTAAATGCAATTGAACTTTGAAATTTGATCATTGATAGCAAAAAGTCAATTTGATTAGGAAAGTAGCTTTATAAAATTACTACGCCTCCAAAATTCAATTTTGGTAGCGTGAAGAAAAATCATTTGAATGTGAATCCAAGCATGGATCTTTCGAAGTAGGATTATTTTTTTCATTTTTAATGAAGTGCCAAAGTGGCGACATTGAATGTTTTAGTGGTGCTACAAATTTCAACATTCATCCACATATTAGATAGAAAATATCATATTAGCACATATCACATATCCATGATTCAGTTTTCATCCATAATGTGGCGATTTCATTCAAGATTTTTTTTTATTTGAAGTTTTCTGGCAATTTTTCACCTTTGTAGTATCATTTTTTTTCAATAGGCATGGTGCCAAGCCATAAAATTTGGTGCAATTTTGCACCAAATTGCCAAAAAAAAATCCAGTGTTTCAAAGGTTCCAATAATTATACATATATATATATATATATATATATACATATATATACCTCATATAATATCATAAATCTATATCCTACAAGTCAATATGACCCCAAACACATGCGTATGCTATGACTTATTTGATTTAGATTTTTGAGTCTATTTTCGGCAATTCACAAAGTACAAAGTATCCCTTGGATTTCAAAACATACATCTGTCATTTATCTAAACTATTCTAGTGCTAGTTGAATAAGACTTAGGTGGTATGAATTCCTAAAATTACTCTTTTTTTAAATCTCAAAGTAGCATATTAGAGGTATGTCAAGTCATTGTAGTTTAAATGAAGTTGGTTGAAAAAATGAAATTCATAAATTTTTAAATTTTATATTTATTTTTTCAAATAATTATATTTAGAATTTAGAATTTTCAATATTTATGTAGTTAAAAATATATAATTATCAATTTTTATTTTTATTTTTAATTTCTTAATATTGATAATAGCATAATAAATTGACTTGTACAAATGTAATTCATAATTCAAAATCAACATCTTTTATTCAAATATTGAAACCAAATTATTTTTCAATGTTGTTTACAGTGCATCTTTGCAAAACTTCAAATCAAGATTTGAGTCAAGGTATTTTAGGAATAAGTAAGTGTGAGCACAGTGAAATTTTTGTTTTTTGACTACTTGTCTTTAGTAGTGTAGAAAGGAGTCATTTACTACTTGTCTTAGGAATTAAACGGAAAAGGAATGATGAATGAACAAGTAGATGAAGGATTTTAAAAGCTATGAATAGATTAGATCGGAGGAGTAACAAATTGTCTTAGCATCGGTTGATATTCAAGGTCTCACACCTTTCCAATAGCTTAAGATGAACAATTTGTCAACTTCTTCTCTCTCACTCTCTCGGTTATCTTTCGTGTGTCTTAAGTGTCAATTTGTTTTCTGTAAATCATGAACTCTTTCAATTGTGTAATACAAATCGTCTTTTTGAACTAATTGTCCAGCACAGGAGTGCTCCGGTGAAACATTGTAATCCAGTGATTGGATTATTTGTTGTGTGTGACAAATTGTATTTGAAATTGTAAAACAATCCAGTGATTGGATTGTTGAATTTTGTGATGGATATTGTAACAAATTGACGAGTTAATTCCAGTTCTTTCATTGTGTGTTATGTATGCGGTTGTGACAAATTGTAAGTGTATAATTGAATGAGTTATCACATTTGGTCAATTTAATTGGATGTCTTTGATTGTGTTATGACTAATCGTCATACGAGTTGCATAATTAATTTTAGTCCATTGAACTGCGAGTTTTTAATATGGTTTTCATTGTAAATTCTTGAATTTAGTGAATGTTAATTGTGTAAAACAAATTGTCAATTGAGCGCTGTACTTGGATACTGGCTCTGGAACAATTTGTCAACTGCGGAGTTGGAGCAGCCGGACGAAAGAATCATTTGAGGAAAGCAAGCTCGGTGCTGGATCGTGAAGGACCAGCCGAAACAAGTTATTTGGTATGTAATTCGTAAACAAATTGTTTGAATTATAATTAGCCTTATATTATTATTGGACCAATTGTCTTTGAATTGAAATTAAAATACACAATTAGGAAATCATGTGAAGATTGATAATAAATCAATTGATTGAGATATCTTGTTGAGAGGAATTGTGAGAGACAAATTGTCCAATTGAATATGATTAAATTATTATTTATCATGTTGTTGTAAGAACGACTATAATGTAGAACGTTTTAAATTAGTGAAGGAAAAGAGGTGAGTATAGACAAATTGTCACTGTAATTAATATGAATTGGATATGATAAAAATCAGATTGAAATTATGATTGTGTAGGGAGTGAAATAATTAATTCTATGGATTTTTGTAAATAAAAAACAAATCCATGTATGTGAAATTGCTAAGTGTTAAAAACAATTTGAATTGTGTAATTCAAGAATAAACTACTTGTGATTTATTAAGACTAATTGTCATGCTTTGATGTGTGTATTAAGTTGTGATATTGCGGAAGATAGAGAAGGACCAGTGGTTTGTAGACAAATTGTCATTATAAATTGAATTAAATTGTAAATTTGAATTATGTGTGTTTGCGATTGATTGTATTCTGTGTGTGATCGATATGTGTGAAAATTAAATTGTTTGATTTTACAGTGAGTGATGTTTTCAAGTAATTTTTACTGAGTGTGATTATTGAAGTTGTTAAGTGAGTTAAATTTCCCGATTGGAAATTCAACAAATTGTCTCTTGATCTCTAATCGTTAAGTCTGAAGCACACTACAAGAGAAAGGGGTGTTTTAAGTAGTGTCCTAGACATCACGTCTTTTAAGTAACGTCTTTTAAGTAAGGTTTTAAGTAAAATTTTACTAAAAAGATTGTCTTTTTAGTAAAATGTTACTTAAAACCTTACTTAAAAGACGTTACTTAAAAGACGTGATGTCTAGGACACTACTTAAAACACCCCTTTCTCTTGTAGTGGCAATTAGACAAATTGTCAAAGACTGAGTTTGAAGAGTTGAGCCGAACTAGTGATTAGTTCAAATACGATTGTGAATTCAGTGAATAGAATAAGCCCTGTTTGGGTGAATGTTTAGTATGACTAATTGTCTTATCAGTGACTACCGTAAGGATATGAACTAGTTGTTGTGTGAAATTGAATTGGGATTACTTGGTTGATATGAGTATAGTCCTAAATGAAGTGATTTGTTCTTAGACACGACAATTAGTCTGAGGATCAGCTTGAGTGAGTAAGACTAATAGTAAGTTCCTATGCTTTGGTGTGTTTCCTGTATTTGAAATGAATTGTATACTTTGACAAATTGTTGCAACTGTGCAGAGTATACTAAACTTGGTGAATGCATTGCAATCATGCCCTTGCATTTAGTTAGAGACAAATTGTTGTAGGACTGGGACTGGTTTCTACTCATCTAAATTTGTGATTAGGCTAGTAAATAGTGATTGGACAAATTGTCTTGGTAACGCAAATCACCAATAATTAAGGAATATGGATACAACTATATAAATATATTATTATATTTGCATTTGTCTAGTAAGTAGATCATGCGCATGACAAATTGTGGTCAAACCTAACAAATTGTTGGAACTCTCCCCTAGAACACTAGGAAGGACTAAGACGGCATTTCATGCGTCCATAGCATTATTTAAAGGACTGGCAACCAAATTATACAAATGGGTATAAGAGTGAATGTATGTTTTCTTTGTGTTTGTGAAATATTATAGTAAATCTCATTCCAATCTTGAATACAAGTGACCCTAGTCACAGAAACGTTAGACTATTTGACTATTCCCTAGATTTTGAACCCCTATACTAGTTCTCTGGGTATTTGTAGAAGTAGCAAAACTTAGACTACAATAAGATCATAATATAATTAAATATGATAATATCAAAATTAGAAATAAAAATATACAAGTAAAAATATGTGTCCACAAATGGACTTTGAGACTTTGACCTCTAATTAATTGAACTTGAGATAGTAAGACAGTTTTTTAAGAATTGTTAAAAATAATTGTAACCCCTCTAAAATATCAATTTAAGATATCGATTCATAATGAGCATTCTTTCTACTTTTCATTCATATATTTAACAAAGTTATACTAAGCATCTTCAGTGACTACTAATTGGATGCATTGAACTTTTTCAAAACATTCATTTTCCTTTCAATACATAGTTGAACATTTCAAGGGCTATTGCACGCTTCTTCATAGAAAATTTGCAAATGCTAGAGATTTTCTTGCATTGTTGTAGATGCTCACATACTTGGGCTCATAATGTTGGGAGAACCAACAACTTGCTATAGAAAGGCCTCATTCAAAATGAAAATCATTGGCAAATAACTAATCTCACAAATAAACAATCCAAAATGAAAATATAGACGGCTAAACAATCTTTCAAGTAGCAAAATTTTGTATAAGATCTCGTAAGCAAATCATCAATCTGTACTTCCAAAAAAATTATTGTTTCAAATAAAAATGTATAAAATAACAGAATCATACCAACAAGCACTCAAGCATCTACATTATGATTGGTTCTATGCTTGTTTCCATTCTCTATGCATACATTGTCTTTCTATTTGAATAAAGTAGCTACTCAAATTTCTTCAAAATAGCTTTTAAGGTGAAACAAGACGTGTGGGCCCTAGGGAATCACCTACAAAATCATATATTGAAGAAATTTAACTAAACATAAAACAACTACTTGACAATTAAGCTAGAACAAAATGCATTGATATCAAGTACCAAGAAAATAGACCAAACTTATTGAATTTGACCTCATCAAATGATTCTCCATCCTCTAAAAAATTTAGATAGAATAATCTTTGATCATGTGGCTCTACAAAAGAGCCTTAACTAGAACAATTACACTTATAATGGTACCAGATGAATATAATCAAATTCCAAAAGAATGACGTACCAAATTGTTTGCTTGTATACATGAATGGATTTCCAAGAACATAAGACAATGAGATGTGTATTCCATGCCATAAAAGTGTCCACATCTAGAATGATGTAAGTTATCTATTTATACCTGATAAAATTAAATCAAAAGAAAGGAATACAAAAACAAGGTACTCAAATGTGTTTGGTTGGTGTCATATATTAGAAAGTTTATGTTAAGCATGCTAAGATGAACCCAACTTAGACAATGAGAGCATCGCAATGATACACTTTAGAATGAGTGAGAATTTAAAAACAACCCAACTAGTATATGATTGACCAACAATAGGACTTTACAAAATCAATGTAGGATGATATCTAGAAATATAGAAGGATGCTATGATAGTATTCAATGCTACAAACAACCTTCTTTGGGATTAAACTCGACATCACAAGGATCTGTTAGCTTGATCAATTTCTTAGAATTCAATGTGAGTTCTTTGCCATGATACACGTGCAGAAGTTATCCTAGGCATGGATACACCAAAGATGAAAGAATTGGTAGTCTTGGCCACGTCTCACTATCATCATTGCAATAGACTATTCATTCAAACCACAAGTATTTAATTAGTGCAACTCAAAAAACACCTCTAAAGTCATAATTATGCAATTTAGACATCCAACAACAATATTACTTTTGATTGTATAATCCATAATGAGGGTTTGACTACGTATTTGAAACATGATTGAAGGCACTAATGAAGAGCCCCATCATTAAATAGATTGCAGACATGTATAATATTGCCAACCCTCCCCAAAATTCTCTAAGAAACATTAGTTGTAGGTGACAATCATTGAAAGAAAGACTAAACCAAACATTGTAATTACATCATATTTGTAACATTATGTATCAACATAATAAAAATGCTAAAACTGTTGACAATTAGTGAATAGAGACTTCTTAGAGACTGTTGTGATGTACTCATCAAACCAGTGGATTGAAATTGAAATTATCTCAACACAAGCAATAATTTCATAAAAATGTACAGAATCCCTTCAAAAGACCAGAGGTGTTAACTAGTCCTTAACCCCAAAGTGACCTTGAGGACAACTGACCTTGGCCAATTTCTTGAAATTAAATAGAACCTTACCAAATTATTATTTTTAGTAGTTTATATTTTTGAAAAAAATCTTTTTGAAGTTTAGTTTTAGCTTCAAAAATCTGATTTTGAAAATGTGCAAATGTGATTTTTCTATTCAAGATTTTGTGCACGGGGGTCTACTGCAATCTTGATTTTTTTGTAGTGTTGAGGGCTCTTGGGAATGAGCCTCAAATACACTAGATCTTTGAGAAAAAGTCTTATTAGAAATTCATTAAAAAAAATTGTAGAGAAGATTTTGAGAAGTCATGAGTTGATTGGGGTTATGCATGTTGGCCCTTTAACCTCACATTTTTTTGGTGACCAACTTTTTAGATTTAACATGTGAAAAGAGGATTGAAAGACTTCAAATCACTTTCATAGTTTTAACACCCTCATGATCAAACATTATAATCTTTCAATTTATAAGAGATTTTGTTGTGTTTTCTTTTCTAATGTGATATCTAATATGTCTAGTTTGATTTTATACAGTTACAATTCAAAAAGAATTGATACAACTTATCAAAATGTTGACTTTTTGTTCCAATTTAGAGCAAATTTTTAGAAGCTCAGGAAATTCCAGGGTCATTTTGGGGTTAAGCTGGACAAGGGGCGGCCTCTGATTCTAAATTTCTAATGATCATGTGTCACTAACCAACCAAACCCAAACTGCCTCCGAACAATGAGTTATACAGAACCTCTGCACAAAAGCTCAAATATATCTCTGCAAAATTAATGACAAATTCAAAGTGTAGAGAGATGATAAATTCGACTTTACTTCAATCGTCCACGAGGAGTTCATATCAAATTTCCCGTATGTTCAATTTTCCCTCTTGACCTCACAGGGGATTTGCAACATTTCCTTACCCTCAGCAGAGAGTGAGACCACCATGGAGATTAATTATGGTGTGGTTTCCGACATAATTGTGGCACATTATGATTAGTTAACAAGTATTGCAATCAGCTTTTGATCATAAATAAGAAGATCTATATCACCAGAATGGAAGAAAGTCCATCTTCTTCTCAAAAAATTCATAGTAATTCTGTTTTGTGAAAATAAAATCAAGAAAATTATGGAAACCTTTTGTTGCCTATTTCTCCTATTTTGTACAGACGAGAAAATTTTACCCTATGAGGAACCCCACCTTGCAAAATGAGTGCAGATATCCTAAACTACTTGCGTGGTCAGGAATGGGTTGCCTCCCTTAACCCTAGAATGCTTGGATCCATCTCCAAAATTGACTACTTATGAAAAATCCTTAAAACGTCCTATTTGGAAGAATATTTTGGACTTGACATACAAATAAAAGTTGTAGATTTTGATTTTTAGATTCCATCTATACGGTTAGATTTACCAATGCTATCACAAATATTTTTTTTATAAATTTTGAAAAGGAAAATTCAGAATTCCTTCTAAATTCAATTACAAGCAAAATATTGCCATTTTTTGAGTAAAACTTGTTGGAATGGATTTGAAATGAGATTCTCTTCATATGGTGATTTTTTGAAATTTTTGTGTTCTTTAAATCTATGACTTCATTTTTGCAAACCCAATTTTGAACTAAAATCAATGCAGTTTTTGACTTGACAAACTTCCACATCTGTAATTTAGAAAAATACAAACTCTACTAACACCAAATCCAACCACTAGATAGGCCAAACGACTTGACAAAGAATCACCACAAATTAGATGACTTTCATCCAAGCAGTAATGAGAAAGAGAATTGAGTTTCAATCTGTACATCGTCCAAAAAATGAACGTTGAAGCGCTCCAGGGTTAATTCAAGGCCCCCTCGGTCCCTGACAGCTGCTGCAAATTCTACTGGTGCTAATTTGGAACACAACGCCGTTCAGAAGCACGGACAGCCCAAGTGGGAGGTCAGATGCTCAAGGCAGCAGCAGCAACAATATTGCAGAGCTTTTCGGTGGTCATGCGCTCCACAACGAGGTAAGAAAAGTATGCAGACATGGTTAGGTTGATCTGGACACGTTTAGGGCTGAGAATGGGGTCAATTAGCTGGTCATGTTCTTGAAGCTTCGACCTAGAATTTGTTGTCAAAGTTTTAGAATGCCAGATTAGCAAAGTTTGTTTTTTGTTGTTGCTACCAGATCCATGGAATGAAGTTGCAATGAGTATCCCGAAAAACATCCAACCTGGGATTAGGCAGGTCTGTTTGCACTACAGTGAATCAAGTTTTCGTGATCAGGAGCGACAGTGTTTTCCATGACACGCCATCGCTGTACTTAGTGCTAGCTATCAAAGCGAGTGCATTATGGAGCACTGAGTTGTTCAGTTTCAGTCTCCTTGTAAAATTTCTTAGCTGAGCTCTGTGTCCTTTCCTGACAACAGTAGGTTTCAGCTTTAAGCTGAATACGAGGCATTCCACAGTGAAATTCGTCAATAGAGAATGTCCAAGTGGTAATTTGGAATTGACATTAAAGTTCTCAATGTTACACTTGATCCGCATTTCTTCTACTTGGATAGCATATGGCATTGCGTTGAATTAAACCTCAAGTACAACATCATTTTATCGTGTTGATCATGACCTAGTTCTCTTGAGCACAATAAGTAAGGCTTGGGGTCCTCCAAATTTCTATGTTGTTGAATGTTATGCTTGGTCAGGAATAGGTTCAACTACATTCTATTTCAAGACTATTCCACTAATGTGCTTTTTGTTGTCTGATTGCAAGATGGGCAACGTCAGGGTGGAGATTCAGGAGAGCCACCAGCCTCAAAGACAATGCCATCAAAAGGCGAAGAGAATAGCACAGAAGAGATTTCAGAGCGTCAAACCTTAGAACAGAATGACCAGGCGCTCGAAGACAGCCTCTCAGAAGAGATTCCCGAGCACCAAAACCTAAAACAGAGCATCGAGGTCGACCACGATCGCGAGGAAGAAGGCAATCGCCGCTCGGAGAAAAACATTCTCCGCACGCAGATCTTCGAAGAAATCCCATCCCAGTCTCTAAACTACACCACAATTCTGACAAAAGCTTCTCGAAATTCCAACTGCGAAGGTAAGTACATCTACGTCTACGTCTACGAGCTTCCTCCCGAGTTCAACCTCGACCTGGACGCCCAATGCGACTCCTTGTTCCCGACCTTCAACGTCTGCGACTTCTTAGCGGACTCCGGAACAGGGAAACCCGTGGAGAATCCGGAGGCAAACGGCTCCCAGATCTTCGTGCCCCAGGATCGGTGGTTCAACTCGCACCAGTACGCCTTGGAGCTTGTCTCGCACGCGAAAGTGAAGCGGTACAAGTCTTTGACGAAGATTATTGACCAGGCTGCATTGTATTGCATTCCTTTCTAAGGTGGAATCGATGTGATTCGGTGGAACTTCGCAAGAAATTCCATAAACGAGAAACGGTTGCGTTGATTTTGAAGCTGCTGAGGTGGTTGGAGTATCAACCGGCGTGGAGAAGGCGCGAACGGAGGGACCATGTATTGGTGCTTGGGAAAATCTCGTGGGACTTTCGGAGGCAGGTGGAGGGGGACGACTGGGGGAATCGATTGCTGGAGATGCCGGAAACACAGAAGGTGAGCACCAAACCCTAATTTTTTACGTCCAAGTCCGGTCGTGAATTTTCACATATTTGTGCTTGTATCTTTGTTCAAACACACTACTCACCTCAATTTCATCAGATTCATCACAATAGAAAGTTTCGTTGTGAAGCTTTGAGGGTCAATAAACCATGAATTTTCGAAGCGCTGATCGTAAGTGTGACCAAAGTAGACCACCCTAAGTATGCTCTTACGCCCAAATTGTGTGCACTTTTGTGCATCCATTCAGATTGCATTTTGGGTGAGGACTGCATGAAAGTGTACTCACCGTAATTGCATGTGCAAGGAACCATCAAAGAGTTGATTAACTGCTCTACAATGTATATGAAAACTCAAGAACTCCTTTGATGCCAAACTAATCCTGTACTGGAAGAAACTGCGCATGAATTTTAAGGCGCTGATTGTGGGTGTGCCCCGAATAGGCCACTCTATGCTCTTATGTCCACATCTTTTTACGTTCGTTCAGATTGCTTTTGAACAAGGGCTGCATGTAGATATAGTTACCGTAAATGCTTTTGCGAGGAACCATGTTAGAACCCCATCTCATTATTACTGCAGTGCGTGTCTCCTCAAAATAATTGACAAAAACCCAAAAGCATTTTTTTGACCCTCTGGAAATCTGCCCGAGCACGGAACCACGCTGAAAATCCCGGGGAACAAACCGAGCTGCAGTAGGAGTAAAGGAGAAGAGATCCAACAAGGGCAAAGCAAGGGAACTGGGCGGGGAACCACGCGAAGATTCCGTGAACTCCATGGTGGGAAAATAGTAGTTGAGTCTCCCCGCTCCGTCCCCTTCTTCCTCGTTCGTCGTCCCTCCGTTGCTCCGTCCTCGTCGTCGTCTTCCCAGCGCTCTCCTCGCGTTCGTTTGCGCCTTCAACGACTGTTTGTTGCCGGCTCTTTCCTCCTTTTCTCTTTGCCCGCCGTAGCCACTCCCTTGGCTACCTGCAGCGAATTGCGCCGAGATTATTGCTTGCGACTCGGTCCGATTTGCGGAGGTTCACCGTATCGTTTCTCATCCTATTCTCTCGATCCGTGCCCCTTCCTTCCCTCTCGCTCCCCAACCTGTCATTCGGGCGGTGTAACTTGGGACTTCAAATAAGTAAACTGCAAGGTGCGTGTGTCACGCTGCACATTCATCCTGCCACTGCTCATTGTCTGCCTTGTGAGGAATTTTCATTTTCCATTATTTTCGTATTTGTCGACGGTAGTCTCAGACTGCAATCGAGTCGTAGCTGTTTATTTGCCTGCAGCGGCTCGTTTCTTTTGTTCTTTAGTAGTTTTGTGGCGCGGTAAGCGGTGCCAGTGTTTATATTTTGGTTTAGTTGCTGGATTAGTGGTGTATTAAGCTTTGTCGGGTTCGGTTTTCAAAGGTCCAAGAGCATTGCAAATGCTATATGTTGTGGCTTCTTTCTTGAAGTCTGGTAACTTGGAAGAGGCGACAGCTGTGTCAGGTAGTTAGAATCCTCAGCGGAAGGCATTGAGGTTTTTGCTCCATTGAGGTTGATGTTCCTTCTCTTGATTGTTTTCTTTCTGCTTGTTCGTGTTTGTTTCTAGATTCGTTTTCTGTGTTTTCGCAATGCTATGCCTGCGGCACAATCGAGCCTTTTAACGAACTTCTTTTCTGAGAGGAATGTTGGTGTTTGGTCGATGGGTTGAAGTTTGAGAGGGTGGGGAGCCTAGGGTTTGGGCTGGTTGTAAGCTAGGGTTTGAAGGAAGCTATCACATTTGTTACATCAGAGGATTGTTGGAGTACAGTTGCAGAATCACCTGGATACACGGATACACGGACCCAGGCGGTGATGATCCTGCAAGGTTGTACCGTTGCAATTTCGAAATTTTCAGCACTTCACGTCAGGGTCGCCACAGGTGTACGTAACTGAACTCCATTTGAGCACTAGGAATGCTGTACGTGACTACCGTTTTGGTTTGAGTGAGGGAAGGTCACATAAAATTGTAGGTGAAAGTCATTCAGCTGGTTCATCTTTGTGATTGAGGTGCTAGAGGGAGTTTTTATTGGGATTGCTTTTTGGGTTGCAATTAAGTTTGTCGAAATTTTTGCGAGATTGGAATGCTCTGCTTTCTGTCGTATGTTTCGCTAACCGGTCTATATCGTTGCAGATTTGCAGATTTTAGGGACAGCAGCAGTTGTACATTTGTGCAATGATGAAGATCCATCGTCAAGCAAGTCATTGATTACGCCGTGAAAATCCGCGTCGAAGGTGAGATGCCCTGAAATTGATTAACATGTGCTTGACATGGCTTGTTTGACGACATGTGGTTCACGATGTTAATTACCTTAACTGGAGAGCCAGAGAATTAGCCTGAAAATCTCCTCCGTCACCTAGAATTACGCAAATTATTTGCAGTAGCATACCTTGCAAGTGTGCTTTCATCTAAAGCTGAAGTAAACCTTCAAATCTATAAACATCTCAAATTGAAATTATTGAAATTATTTCAGAAGTTACCCCAGAGGTAGTTTCCTCAGAAGCTTACTTCCTCTTGAGTTTTGGTTGAGTCATTTGTTTCCGGAAACAGTAGAGATTGAGGTCATCTTGTCTACCACACCTGGAGATATTCATTGTAAGAGAAATAACTAAACATAGACTGAAAGAAGATCATTGTGGTTTTACAACCCTATTCTACTTTAATAGTTGTAGTGTTATTCAACTACGAAAGAAACTAGGGCAATAGAAACAAAAAGAAAATTCTCACAAATCAATCCTAGGAATTCAGCAATCTTAGCATTATCGTAACATTTATATGAGTATTAGGTACTTATTCTCCAATACCCAGCTAATTTTGCCACTCATGTAAACTATCTATCAAGTCTGAATTCTTAGAATATCAAGCAATTACATAACCAATTTGTTAAATATCTCAGTTATCAAGAAAGGTAGACTACTACGTAAATTCTAAAAGCTTTCAATTAGTTGCTTCTTGATTGAAATTGGCCTTCTAGATTGATTGCTTGTTATCTTTGGAAGTTGCTAATTGCTTATATGCATGTGTTTTTGTTTAGCAGGCAACATCTTCAGTCTACTCCAAAAATCAATTGGTTCTCCTTGGGTAGGAGATACTAGTCGCAATAACCATATACCAACACCGAAGATTCCTGTTGACATCGTTTGCAGGTATTAAGACTCTGCAGTTCAGTTTAATTCCAACAATTTGATCCATAGCTTGTGAATCTATCTGTGCAGTATACAAGTAGTTTGTTGTTTTCTTCTGGTCACAATCCATTGAAGCTTCATGTTTGCGTGTGAAACACGAGTCTTTGGAATATTTTGGTGCAGTTGGCGTTTGGCTCCTTAGTTTCATACTTTTTACTTTTTGTGACGTACTTTAGGAATATGGATTAATATCTATGTTTTGTTTGTTGTAGGTAACCTTGCCCAACCCAACCCCTGCAACCATGGTCTATAGAAGTTGTCCTGCTCGATTCCTTTCTTGCATCGGATCTGCTGTCGCAGTTTGGATTCTTTCACGCTCCAGGTGTGTTTCTTACACATGTCATTTGCTTTTCGTGTAGAATTTTTTTTGTATTGATTTAGGGTTTGTTGCAACTGTTGTTTGGCTCCTTTGTTTCGTACTTTTTACTTCTTTGTGATGTACTTTAGGCTCCTTTGTCACTTGTGGAGCAATACGGATTAATATCAGTGTTTGCTTGCTGTAGGTAACCTTGTCCAGCCCAGCCCCGCCCCTGTAACCACGGTCTATAGAAGTTGTCCGACCCGGTTCCTCTCTTGCTTTGGATCTGTTGTTGCAATTTGGATTCTCTCACGCTCCAGGTGCATTTCTTATGCATGTCATTTGCTTTTTGTGCACAATTTGTTTTTGTATTGGTTTAGGCTTTGGTACAATTGGTGAAAGGATTTTTACAAGTGTTGAGCTTTCTTGAGCTACTGTTGGTTTTAGTTGGAGGGCTTTCGAGTTTTCATGTAGATTTGGGTTGGTTGATTGTGGTGACTCTACTGTGCGGATGTTGTAGATCCGTGTTGTTTTAGTCTTTGGCTACTTTGTTGGAGCAATATGGATTAATATGGGTATTTTTCTTGATGCAGGAACAATGGAGGAATCCTGGTTGAGTCATCTTCAGGACATGATGCCAACTTTGAAAGTTGGTGTGAGTGAGAGCTGTAAGAGCGGGCGCATTTTCTTACTAGGGTTGTTGGGGCCTCCTGAAGCAAGTCCAGAAGACGATGATGGCTGGTTTGCTAGTGACTTTGCCTTGGCTCATTTGCTTTATGGAGACATCGTGGACGAGCAATGTTGGTTAACTTCTGTCGATCTTTTGGAGGAGGTAGGAGTATGGGGACCCTACCTTTGGGGTCATCCCAAGGGGGAGAGGACAGTCGTCTTTTCAGAACAAGACGCCAAATTCTATAGCGTATGCCCCTCCTACAATTTAATTGCAGAGTTCAAAAGTAAACTTGAGGAGATGACATCCTCTATGGATGTTGAGGATAGGTTGCTACTTTTGATTTTTGCCCATGGAGAGAAAGAGAATTCTTCAGCGATTTTGGTGGGAGCTGATGCGTCTGACAATTCTGGCTTATTGACTGCTGAGGAGGTGAACCATCTATTGCAGCCCCTATCTGGTCGACATCCAGTGACGTTGATCACTTCAGCGTGCTATTCAGGGGTGTGGCACAGGGGCACCCCAATTGGGACGCGGGTGGCTGCCAGTTCATGTGATGAGGAGTCTTTATCGTTTCCACTTTCTGAATCTCAAAAGTGTCGAGGTGGTTATTTTTGGGGAGCAATATGGTATGAACTCAGCAGACTTGGAATATGGGTGACTGACGAGGAGGTCCAAGAGGATGACACATTTAGGAGATGGAGCGAGAAAATCAAACAACGTGTTCAAGAAATGTTTCTATTTCACCCTGTGCCCACTGTATCTGTGCCAGAGGAAGATATTTGGGAGAAGCACACTAGGGAAGTGCTATGTTACAATGTGGAGGGTGAGAATTTGTCTTCAAGACGGGAGAGAGTTCCTGCGAACCCAACGGCAGATTCTGTGGCAGATCCAGATGTTCACTTTACTGGTGGCTCCTCGATGTTGAAGGATCCACTCTCACGAAGACTGCCTCGTTTAATGGAGTATTTTACTACATGCAATCCTGGATTGCCGAATGCAGCTAGCAATATCCAGGTTTTTCGATTGGCGCAATTGTATCGCAAGGGCATGGCCTCCAAGGATCAACTGGAGAAGTTAGATCTTTTGTTGAGGTACAGATGTCGGGAGGATCAGAGAGCTCAAAAAATTCTCAACTTTTTGAGAATTCCTCGGGTGAGTTCAATTTCCAACTTCAAGCAATGGGAGAACAGAGGTTTGGAGCTTTCCCCATTTCTTCATGTGGTGGTTTCTGTTATGCCGTTTGGTGATCCCCCTCAAATGACCCCCCGAGCATATCGATACACGAAACCTCCTGTTTATGTTGCTTGGAGTGCATGCAGGGCAAAAGTTGATGTTGAGTGGTTGAAAATCAACCTTTGCCTATATGTAGAGAGTTTTAGAGCAAAATCTGCTACAGGAGAGGCTAGCAGTGGTGCAGGAGAGACTAGTAGTGGTGCAGGAGAGACTAGTGGCAGGAGGTAGTGATTTAGTTTTAGATCAGTGGACAGAGCTCCCCATGCATTTGTAGTATTGTTTACACTATTTGCTGTCTTCATTTGTTGAATGTGTAGTAAGTTTTTCATCGTTGAAATGTATGTCCCAGTGAGGAAAACCAAAAAAAAAGAAAAGTTTGAGGACAGGGGGAGTATTCAGCATAGGTACATCCCTCTTTTCTCAGTTTTGACTGTCACCATGTTTGTACCATGGCTGTGTACAAACATGGTGACTATGTACAAACTGTGTACAAACATGGTGACTATTTACAAACTGTGTACAAACATGGTGTCATAGCTCAGTCTTTGGAGCAATAATGAAGCGAGTTTTCCAAGTACCTAGTAGAGCATTTGTGTCTTGCAAAACTGCAGACACAAGTCCTTTTTTACTATCTCCTCAAAATAGTGAATGAGCAAATTAAGAGCCCTTGCTGAGCGCATGTGCCATTTTAAGCATGTATAGAGAACTTCGAACGGTTTCTTTTAAAATCTTTTCCTGTAAATTACGTCACGCTGTTTTCCGGTGAAGATTGATGTCGCTAGAATTGTAGAACCTGGATCAGCTTGAATTGCAACCAAGTCAGTAAAAAATTTGAAATGAGAATGGGATGTTCTCCAATATTTATCAAAGTTTGAAAATAATACTGCATTCATTGGATCCATTCTAATTCTACATAACAGATGAAGAACTTTCATTGCAAGAACATCTGGAAACCCCACTCCGCCACCCAATGAGCGAAGCCTCTTGGTGAAACAGATGCAAACGGGTCTTAACTGAAGCTTTAGACCAATACTATTCAAGGATTCCAGTAAGTCCTGCACAGTTCACAATTGGTCTGCAAAGCTGAGAAGTTCCTTAAGAGAATGAGTGCATAATAGTAGGAAAACTTGCAGTCCTGAATTCCTGACCAATTCCTCATTTTAGGGGACCACATCAAGCTTAAAAAATTGCTGAGAGTGCATTTTGGAATGTACCATTCGGAAACAGTGAATTGCAGTTTAATTGGTTGTCCAGAATGAGCATGATTGCTTGCCTGCTCCAAGGAATACAAATACATACATAGCTTGGATATGAAAGTAATTGGAGCGAACAGACTTCAATTTGGAAGGTTCTGCTCCCTATTAAGTTGGGATTCATCTGCAATGAAGTTAGGCAGCCCTTCGTTTTTCGCTGGGGTGGCTCAAAGAATTTAGCCTCAGCTTACGAATTCTGGAAAATTTTGCATAATATCTTTTGTGATTTTGGAAGATATAATGCAATTTCTAGCAATTGCAACAAAACTTCAACATATTTCCTGTAAAACCTGGCAAAAATAGTTGCAATTTCTTTCTTAAAATTTCTAAATCTCAGCAGCAACTGTCCTCCAACCCCTGAAACTGGAATAGCAGCTTGAAACCCAATGAGCCTTGCTGTTTCAGAACTTAAAGTGATAACGACATAGCTCACTCTTAGCTCCCTTGACACCGACGCTTACGGATGTAGAAGGTCATGCATCTTGCAACTCTAACCTTGAAAGCCTTCATTTCAATGCTAAGGTTGCACTTCAGTTTCACTTCAGTAAACGAGTATGAAATTGGAGAATTAGCAAGTTTTTTTGTGGAGAATCCATTTAGATTTTTTTTAGGGACGGAAGTTGAAAACTATCTTCGAAATAGGGTGCATTACTTTGGACTCCTTGAATAAAATAATGTCGAGTGTTATGATTCTGCTCTGGGAGGTTGCACGTCGAAGTATCAGTAGCTTGATTAACGTTAGACGGCAACAGCTTGTCGTGATTCTCAGAGTGGACAAGCAAAGGCTGGGTGTCCGAGGAGGATGTTGCGGGTTATGTTTTTTTGAATTTTTTTAGGGTTTAGGGTTTAGGGTTACAATAAGTGAAACTTGGTGCACTTCGTTTATGTGAATTGTTACTGACACTATGGAATGACTAACTTGGAGGTAATGTAGAAGCGAGAATTTCTGCAATGGTTTCGCTGGGGTTTCTTGAATCGTCACTTTGACCTAGGTTCGAGATCAACTGAGTCTTTTGAGCCAAGAATGTCTCTTTATAATCTGACATGAAACTGTTTACAATTATTAGTTTAAGTGCACTTTAAGAATTATTGATGGGCACTTCATCACGTGATTTTTTCTACAGGACCTCTACAGTCATGTTGCCTGACCATAATTATGGACATGCTTTTGAGGTGAGCACAGAGTTGTGGGGATTGTCGTTGGTGCAGTTCAGCATAGATCTAAGGTATTGTTCAGGAATTGTTATCCGAACAGGTTGCAAAGATAGCTGCGCATCATTTGTGCTAATTTTTGGTTTGTGATGACATGTGGTGACTACTATTGAGTGTTCATTAATTCAATTTCTTGAATAGCGAGTTGTTTCTTCACAATGTGACCCGGATGTAAGTTAGATTTTCTAGGTTTTAAACAATCTTTTCATTTTCATTTTCATTTATTCTACTGTTCAGACAAGTTACGTTGGGACTGACTTAATTGGTGGTTGCCACTGTGTTCAAGTCACTGGTTGCCACTGATCCCCGTACGATTCTCAATGGGCTCACCAAGGAAGTGAAGGAAATGGACGGTAAAGAAGAGGCAAGTCGGAAACAACACATTGATATCTAACAGTTTATGAAAAATGTGCTAAAACAATATTTTCTTTGCATGGATTTCTATTCCTTTTTGGTGTATACTAATGGCTTTTTGGTGTCTCTTTTTGATAAAGCAGGTAACCAAGACAGTGCCAGCAATGACTGAAGCAGTGAAGATGCTTTTATCAAGAATATTACGAGGCTGATCGATGAAGGCTAGCCACTGAAGAGTCGGATATAGAGCTGAAATGCTTTCAGTTCGATGGAGTTTTGTGCATAATGAGATTCAATTGCTGCAGTTACATCAGGGTTCTGGTTTTCGATGTTGCTGCATTTGTGTGTGTTGGTTGATGGTTACGTTTCTGTAATAATGGTCTTTGTCAACAAGTGAACCGCATCGTCTATCACCGGTACTCATCTCACCTTGATAGCACTCAATTGATTTCCTAAATACCACTTAAATCATGTTCTTCTGTACATTCTTTTCAGGATGCAATGAGAAAAGGTTTAGGGTTTATTCTTTATCTATATTTTGAATGAGGATTTAGCTTTGTTACATCCATTTCCTAAGCTGTCTGATGTTCGTTGGAAAGTTCGTCATTGGTTCTTAGTCTTTTATATTTGGTGCAATTACATTTCCCTGATGGTTAGTCATCGAAGAGCATGTTTTTAGATGATTGGTAGTGCAATCTTTGTGTAATGTCTGGGGCGGGTTTCTGAGCTTTTATTATACTTGCCATGGCAGGATCTTGGTATTGCAGTATTGAAAACAGCTATAAAAGCTTGTTCGAATGAGATTGAGAAGCACAAAGGAAAGCTTCTCGTCAAAGAAGCACTACGAGTGGTACTTGCCCTGTGTGTCTCTGCTCGTTCCATAAGTTAATGAGAGATGTTTGTATGCAACCTCTTAACCCCTAAAAGACCAAGTGTCCGTTCAACGTACAAAAATTTGACTACACGGTCATGGGCTCCGTCCTTTAGGGGTTAAATGTCAAACGCTCTGGTTACCCAAACCAAGTGTCATCTACTTAGTAAGCAGGTGACACCTTCTTTTTTGGTTGCCATGAGACGAAATGTTTTTTAGCAATATTGTACAAGCCTCGTACCATCCATTGAGGATTGTGAAACGACCCTTATTGTCATCCATTTTCACGACTCCTCTAATTCTTCCAAATTTCATTCTCACCTCAACAAGAGGTTATGAACAAACTAAGGTAAGGTGGAATCGGAGTCAGTATTTTGTAGGTGACAGAATTGGGACCCAAGTGGTGATAGGTTCTTCTCTCTAATTACAACAGGGGTAGTAATGTGGTGTCCATTCCATTACTGTATTAGTACATCAACTTAGAGGAGCCCCGAAATTAGCCTCGAGTTACCTAGTGAAGGGAGCAAGCATTCTTTGCCTGCAGAATTGCTTGGACAGCCTTGAATTATTTCAGCATTAATTATTTCGTTATTTGAAACTCAGCGCATCAATTCTATCGGCTATAAATATCAGCAATTGTCACGTTGGGCCATTGTGAAGATGAGCGATGTGCTTGAATGAATGTTCTAAATACTTGGTTTCTACGGCTGCTGAAACCCACATAACTTGATACAATTTAATCTGAAGAAGGGTACGTTACTTATAGTGAATGATGCTTTGTGCTTCACAGAAACAATCATCTCTGTGACCTCAGGTTTTGTGTGAAGCCAGTATGGCCTTTGAAAACTGAGATGATGTGAACTTCGAAGGAAGACCCGTGATGTTCAGAGGAGAATGTGATGCAGGTGGCCTTAGATTTTGGACCTAAATAAGCTTTGGAACCAGGAGTGGAAATTGTGGCCTTATCAATTTCCGCTCTGACACGGTTATGCTACGTTGAAATTCAAGTTGTAATTTCCTGAACTTTGAATTTCGGATTTGAACTTCAGCCACAGACACTTCACAGTCAAACCTCAAACCTTGAAACCTTGAAAAGCTGTACACTCCACACTGTACCCTAGACCCAAAACTCTTAATACTTAACACTACAAGAGGTGATTCTGATGAAGAGAATTAACATAAATGATATGAGCACTTCCTCTAAAGGTATGTTTGCACTTGGTGTTTGAGAGTATTGTTCTTGAGGGTCTTAGGAACAAATTTAGACCTACTTTTAGTCTAGATTCACATTGCAAACATCATCCTTAACACCAAGTGCAAACATATTTTAATGTAGCATTGAAGACTTCATCAATGAACATGGACTATGGGAGCCAACCCATTCCTGATCACCCCCCATTTTGGTAGTGTAGGGTGCTCTCTTTCTATGCAAGTAGAGATGAATAGTGATCAATTTTGGCGTAGTTCCAGCAAGTCTCTTGATGCTGCAACCAACCCTTAGTTGGAAATAGGAAGACCTATACACCCAGTATGGGTTGAAAAGAATCTTCAGCTAAAAAATTTATGGTAATTATGTTTTGACCCAAAAAAATCTGAAAATTATAAAAACCTTCCAAATTCTATTTCTGTACATGGAAATTTTTTCCCACTCAAGAAACCCACGCTCCAGATATGTGTAATTACAATTCATAGGAAAGAAAAGTGAACGTAGACTTATATTCACTTAGAAGCTCAATCCAATTTGTAGACATTGTCAATATGTATGCAACATCAAGGTCTATGAAAAGCTTGTACAAGTATAGCATTACTTTGAACACTAAGGAAATTGCATTCAATTATTCTATGCATTTAGTATACATATCTACAAAAAAAAATAAAAACACATGGAAAGACGACACCTGAGCTTTTGAATTTAACCCCTAAAGGACCAAGGCCTTTTCTCCATCAAAATACATTCAAAACTGCCACTTCTATTGCAAATAGCAAAAAAATTTAAAAATTGTTTTTTTTTTCATATCTAACCATAGGATCTTATAATAGACTAGTAGAAAAATGTATGCAAGAAATTTCAGAAACTTTGACCACATAGATTGCAAGATATCTGCATCCAAAGTAAAGAAAACAAGTATTTTTGCACCTTACTTGACTAGATATTTTCACTTTGAATCTTCTTAACTTAAATTTTTTGTACTACCAAATTTAATTTTGTAAGTTTTTATGTTGAATACATGAGTTTAGAATCTAGGGAAAAAAATTCAAGAAAAAAATACTTAATTTTTACTTGTTAAAAAATTGTTAAGTAGAAGTAGGTTCAAGATTGAGAGAAAAACTAAGCCATTAATAACTCTAAGATGAAATTGAAATACAATAATTCCAATTGTGAGATTGTTCTAGCAAAAAAAATACAACCCTATTTAACATTTGTTTTGGAAAATTGTAAAAATTCCATTAGAAAATGAATCCTGTAAGTTATTTTTTCAAGATGATGCTTAGATTGCCCAAAAAATTAAGATTGTTCATAACTTTTTCATCACGAGTCCAAATATAATGAATCAAAGCTTCCAATGTAGAAAAATTTATATAGTTTTAGGAAGAAATAAAATAGTATCTTATTTTGACTTTTTATTTTATTTTTTATATTGCTTGCCAATCTCTATTTTTGGCTTATTGTGCCATAACTTATTCTCCTGGTCACCGATTGAAATAAAAATTATATATCCACAACGCTCTCGCAAAATTGCACATCCTCAAAAAAATTCGCTAAAAATTGAGGTTGTAGGAACCTGCCCGGACCCAAATTGTCCCTTAAGGGGACAAACAGTCCTTTAGGAGTTAAGAATGGCACCCTTGAATTATTGATGATGAAAAGTGCAACAATGTACTTCCAAAGCATCCACAACAATGCACAACAAAGAACAAGAGAAAAACACAAAGGAAAATTAGGGTGGTCTATAGCTATTAGGGACATGAGCCAAAATGTACTTTGGAAATAAGATATTGGATATCACCTCAATTTTCATGAAGACCAAGCAAAAAAATCCACCGCTAATGCAATGATTATAAGGTAAGTTAAAATTATATATTTGCATGATTTATGAAAACAATAATAACAAAAAGATGGTTGATTTTAGAGGTTAGAAATATAAAATGTAGGCAAGTAATAAATACCTACAAGTGATAGCTTTGACCAAGGACCACATTATTCATAGCCTTCAAGTAGAGACTTTTATGTGTTTGCCCTTATGTAACCTCCACAAAGAAAATCCTACCTCTTGCATGTACATGCAAGTTTTAGGCACCAATCTGTAGACAAAGTCTATATATCTAGAAACACCAGTCCTTTTTTCTGCCACATATGGTGTGACAAACTTGTCATTCACTATAACTTTTGAAGCTTGAATGCAATGAATTTGAATTTTAGACATCATGAACAAATGTCCCAATAGAGAGAAAGGACAAAATACTAGTTAGTGTGATTAATAATTATAGTGATCCTATGTAGGCTAATGAAGTTGTCCTTGAGTGTGATTTTTGTGATGCTAATCTCATTGTCATTGTGTATTTGGATGAATGAAGTGGAGGATCTTGAATTCTTTGTCACAAATAATTGCAATTAACAAGAAAAGAGGATTATCCCACCAAATTTAAAAAAAGGTTATATTGAAGACAATGCCGACAAAGCATAAGATGGTGACAAGGAATACATAGGCGACAACAGTACAAAGTCTTCTATCTTAGAAGGGAAGGAATCCAACAATATCAAGGAGGCTACAAAAAAAGAAGAAAGATGCCTGTGTATGAAACAACAGAAGTTGGAACATCACATGCAAAAGAAACATGACTTAGGGTATTAAAAAGTCTGAGACTGTTGATTTAGAAGACAAAGAACTAAATTGTATGCACCTCCCAAAACCCAATTGTTTCAAATAATACACTATTGTCTCTTGTAGTTGAAATGCAATTGTTATTTTATTGGCTTTCATATTGCTTTTACTATGACACTATACTTTGAACAACATAAGGTGATTGCAAGAAAGAATTCTTTGGAAGCCCTAAAGAAGAAACATGTTGCACACAAACATGACATAAAGGCTTACAAGCTTCCAAACACTGTGG
Source organism: Antitrichia curtipendula (assembly GCA_951230915.1). Lineage (NCBI taxonomy): Eukaryota > Viridiplantae > Streptophyta > Bryopsida > Hypnales > Leucodontaceae > Antitrichia > Antitrichia curtipendula. The sequence continues at coordinate 27,105,832 of OX579636.1, read as the reverse complement.
TTTAGCCAACGACAACAGCTAAATTGGAACCCCAAATCAACAGAATTAATTGAAACTGGTGAGCATCCAGACTCCTCTCTCCTCGCAATCCTGGTATTTTGCCGCCACACACAATTCGTTGGGGAAGCACTGAATGAACACGAAAGCAAGAAATCATCACAAACTAAAATTGCCCTCGAAAATCAAGCTCGAACATAAAAAAATAACAAAAATTAATTGCAATTAAGAAAAATTCCCAGGAATTCGTCAAGGAACCCATGATTAATTACAGGCATCCCAAAGCAATGCAGTGCAGCTACGACATAACCCCAATTGGAACCCCAAATAGGAAGAACCAAGTGCCCAACATGCACTTTCATTGACATGATTTTACCCAGATAAAAACAGAGAGCATCCCAGTAGAAACAACGAAGATTCACGAAGCACCCAATGAAATCTGAATCCACTGCAAGATCTAAAACCGCAATTCAAGTAGCGACGTGCAAATTCACAAGAATTGCAAGGAATTAAAAGAATTAAAACGTTCCCTGATCCGTGCGTTCTCCGCTAGAAACGCCGACGTTCCCAATGTTGGCCATAAAAATCCACAACCGTCTCTATACCTATTCTTGCCATGTAGACTTCTATTGAAAGTGCCTCCCAAAGTGTAAATTAAACCATTTTCCATACGTAATTGCAATTGGTTGATTCTCCATTCTCTAGATTTTAGTATTATGACCAAGCTATGTGATGATTCTAGTGGCCTATGGAGTTTGACTTTGCAAATTCATAGTATTTACATGTCTTATCCAATTTATTTATTTATTCTTTTGAAAGTTCATGATTTTCAATTGCTATTACCACAAAAATATAATTTTTTCTTCTAGAGAAAAGGTGCCTCCAACTATGTTGAATTGCTTATTTTGACGGTTTTGGGTGTTCACACCCCTATCGATACCAAAATCTCCTCCCATTCAATCAATCGAGAGCCAATAAATAAATAAATAAATAATCCTCCAGCAATAACAAAGAACTTTGGATATTGACTGGTTTGGCTCAAACTGATTGCTCCCCAAACACTGCTTGGGCTTTCCAAATCTTCTGCCAAGCGTCGGCTCCTTCGTAGGAAAGAGCGTGACTGAAAAAAGGAAGAGCCGAGTGGCGGAGCGTGGTCCATGCGGCGTCGTGACTGGCGGTGTCCGTCATCCATGTGTCGCCCGCCATCGCTCCCATCTCATCAGCCCCCCTTCGCCTCCGCTTTCTCACGTTGGTCATCCTCCGAAGCTTCCTCTCCCTGCTTCCCCATTGCCGATAAAACTTTCTCTTCCTACAGTACTCTTTCCATTTCCGTATCTCGAGTCTCTCGATCAAGACTACCACTCGTCGCACAGTCGATTGCTCGCTCGCTGTTTCTTCCCTACCAAAATTCGACGCAATTCGGCCCTGTGTGCTCGGAGATTTTGATTCGGCTTTGTGTGCTCGGAGATTTTGAATCAGCTTTGTTTACTCGGAGATTTTGATTCGGCTTCTTGAATTCTCAAGCTATGGCGGTGGCTAAGGCCCAGGAGCTCATTCAGCAGAATCCTCTCATGGTTTTCAGGTAATTTGCGAGTTTGCATGTTTGTTCTAGAGTGCGATTGTCGATGTAGTTTGCGAAGCTACCGAGTTTCTTTAGAATTTGTCAGAAATGCAGTGTTTGAGAGTATTTGAGAGAGGTTTAAGCGGTGAGGGCTGTTTTTAATTAGGCCGGGGGCTCATCGTTTTCAGGTAATTAATTTGCGAGTCAGTTTCCGTCTCATGAGAGTGAGAGTTTGCGTGTTTGTTCTAGAGTGCGGTTTGGGAGTTTACGACGATACAGCGTTTCTTTAGAATTTATGTACTGTTGATTAGGAATTTAGTGTATGAGAGCATTTTGAACAGGAATAAGGTGTGAGAACTGTTTTAATTAGGCCGGGCGTTCATCGTTTTCAGGTAATTTGGGAGTCCATCTCCGTTTCACGAGGGTCAGTGTTTGCGTGTTTGGTCGTGAGTGCGATTTTGGATGTAGTTTTCGTTGATACAGATTTTCTATTAGAGTTTGTCTACTGCTGGTTCGGAGCGCTGTTTTCGAGTATTTGAGCAAGAGCACGGGGTGAGGATGTTTTGATTAGGCTGGGGGAACTGTTCTTGGAAGTTGGAGTTCATAGCAGCAGAGGGTTCTTTGAAGCGATTGTTTGCTTTGTTTGCAGTGAATTAGTGTGGCAAGGCGGTGTTCGTATGTCAATCTGCTGCTGTAAATTTCCTTCTTACGAGATTCGGCGTTTTCGTGTTTGGTCTAGTTGGAGTGTACGATAGTACAGAGTTGCTTTAGAATTTTATCTACTCTTGATTGAGAATATAGTGTTTGAGAATTTGAGAAGAATGAGCGGTGAGGACAGTCTTAGTTAGGCCAGGGGACAGTTTTCATGGAATTTAAAGTTTGCAGTAGGTGCAGCGATTCTTTTCTGCTTGTGCGGTGACTTCACTGTAGTGTGGGGTTGGTGTGTCGAGAAAGCTTGTGCTTACGATTTGTGGTGGTCGGTGTTGAATTGCAGCAAGAGTTATTGCCCTTACTGCCGAAGTGTGAAGGAGCTTCTGAAGGGCTTAGGTGCTGAAGCTAAAGTTGTCGAACTGGACAAAGAAAGTAAGAGCTCGTCATCTTCAATTCGTTTAGAATTAAGCTGGCTTTCGGTCTGCCGTCCTAATGTTTGGTGTTCTAACGTAACCTAACAACATATCCGAATTCTACTAGTCGGCTTTGATTACATCGCTTAATGAAGAGTGGATGCAGGTTTAGTTCTGACTTGATTTTTTAAACCCTTATTTAAGTCGACAGAGCTAAAATGCTAAAATATGATTTCAACATGTGTCAAGTAGTTGTGCATCAGGGTTGTTGAAGCACTTTAAAGTTCAATCGTCTCGATACTTTCTAATCCTGGTGTGCGGTGACAGGTGATGGAACTGACATCCAAAACGCTCTAATAGAAATTTCTAAGCAACGAACGGTGCCAAATGTTTTCATCGGCGGTGAACACATCGGTGGCAGCGATGGTGAGTAATACGCCCCTTATAAGATGGTGTGCTCTTACGGTTCAATCACAAACTTGTATCCCTAACCACAATCCGCAGACGACAAGCTGCTGTCGAAAACAGTTACAGTTTTGTAAAACCGTTCTATGAATGCGAAAGTTTAGCAAAATCAAGTACAGTGCCCACTGCCCACCCACGCAGATTGCTAACCCCTCCCTCCGTTCCCCACACTAAGGGGTAGCAGACTTTTGGGAGCTTTTTGTACTGTATTGATCCTGTTGAAGAGTAGTGCTCTCGTCGGGGTTTGTATTCTGACAATCTAGTCATTCTTGCACTGCAGCCACGAAAGCAGCGCACAAGAAGGGGGCTCTCGTTCCCATGCTAAAGAAAGCCGGTGTTCTCAAAGACGAAGAGGAGCAAGTGCAGAAGAGTGAAGGAGCAAGTGCGAAGGCCGGGGGAGTCCATGACCTAGTCAAGGGTGTGGACGAACAGGGAAAGGGTGGAATTATAACTAAGGACATTGTGATTTAGATGTGAAGTTTGTTGCTTAGAAATGAGGAAGGAGATGGCGGTATAGAACGAGAGAATCTGTTGTTGGTATTAGTGCTCTGGAACTGGGAGTCCCTTTGAAAGTAGATTCTGTACAGTACAAGAAATTTGATTTTGATCATGCATGTGATGAGTTTGTCAACCCTTAAGAGACAATCTTGTAACTACGGTTTGAACTCGTTGAGCAATATTTGACAGTTTTAACTTCTCTAAAGCTCATTTTTACCTTGACTATACAGATCATGTCAGGAAGTGGAGTATGCTTTGAAAATGGAGTACGCAATGGTGTTTTGGGGAGGGAAGAAATATTGGGAGCTTCATTGGTATGCTTGGGAAGTACGCAGTATTGCCTTCTGGATACTAGGAATTGTTTGACTTTGGGAACTCATGGCCTACGGTTTAGTAGTCTGTAGTTAAAAATATCTTATCCCCCAAAATCACCGTTTTAGACTGCATGTTTTCCGAATAAGCATGTTATGAATGCCTAAGTAAAAATAGTTGTACTACAGACACTGTATGCATTGATTAACCCTGAAAGGATGGGTGTACGAACTACTTTTTGCATGCTTAGTCCCTTCACTTGTATGCTCCCAATTTGCAACTACGGTGGAGGCACTCATAACCAACCGCTGGACATGATCTGGAGTGGTATGAGGCGAAAGCAAATATTTTCTTATGTGCAAAGATAGAAAAATAATGGGGATTGCAAAATTTTGGTAATTTTATTGCTTGAACTGAAATTACTATAAATGTTGAAAAACCAAAAGTTGGATTGGACCCATGTTTAATGTCTAGACTATTTCAAATAAGAGATTACTTCTTGTTTACTTTGGCACTCCAAACCAAGAATATGTGTCATAACAAGAATGGATGAATTGATGGTTGAAAATTACTTGCAATCTCTAGAATTGATTGTCAGAAATTAAGAATTTAGAAATTACTCGTAGCTTTTAGAATTGATGGTAGAAAATCAAGAATTGATAGTTAGAAATTACTCACAAACCAAGAACTACAAGTTGGAAATTATACCTACAAAATTGATGGTAGAAAACCAAGAACTAATAGTTGGAAATCACTTGCAAACCAAGAATTGATGGTTGGAAATTACTCACAACCTCTGGAATTGATGGTCAAAAATCAAGAATTGATGGTTGGAAATTACTGACAACCTCTACTGAAAATTACTTGCAAGCTTTAGAATTGATGGTCGGAAACCAAGAAGAGATGGTTGGAAATTACTTACAACCTTTGGAATTGATGGTTGAAATTATTCATAGCCTCTCCTAAATTGTAGACACCTTATTGATTGTTGATGGGGTAGTGGTTGATAATGGATGCCTTCACCTTACATATGACATATGAATGTAAATATCTTTGTATATTTTGAATTTCAGTTAGCCTATTGATTGTTGATGGGGCAATGGTTAACAATGGGTGCCTTCACCTTACATGTGAATGTAAATGTCTTTGTATATTTATAAAAAAAATATCAAATATTTATCTTGTGTCATAAAAATTTCTCATTTAAAAAAAAATTTACTTTTTATTCAAAATTTAAAAACAATTTCAAAATTTTCACAACAAGTGCAAAATGTGTTTAAAATATCTGAAATTTTTCCATGTATGTATGTTATATGTTATAACATTATGATACAAAACACGTTACCTTGTCATTAGAAAATTAGAAAATCAACACACACCATGGTATAGAGCTAAAATTCAAACTGTAATAAAATATTCAATTTTAAGAGTTCTTCAAACTTTCAAATTGAAGTAGAAATTACACTGGATATGTTTCATTTCATTAGTTGGGGTCAAATTCAAAAAAAATCATGTTTATGGCTAAAATTCATATCAAAAGCAAGAAGCTTAAAATTTTTTAAATACATATCAAGGTGATCTGGAAAGATTCAGATTTTGAACCCTCTTAATGCCTAAATGCCCAAGGCTTTTTTTGAGCTTCTTAGAATTTGCTCAAAATTGAACAAAAAACCAACATTTTGATTAATATCATCAATTTTTTTAGAATCGTAATTGTACAAATTCAAACTAAACATGTTAGAGATCACATGGAAAAGAAAACACAACAATATTACTTATGGATTGAAAGATTATAATGTTTAATTTGAAGGTGTTCAAATTGTGAAAGAGGTCTTTCAATCTTCTTCACACATCAAATCTAAAATTGAGGTCACCAAAAAAATACAAGATTAAAAGATATAACATCTATAACCACAATCAATTTACGACTTCTTAAAACCTAGGCTACAACTTTTTAGAATAAATTTCTAATGTGATTTTTGTCCAAGATCTGATATATTTGAGGCTCATTTCTAAGAGCCTTCAATATTGGAAAATCAAGATTTGCAATGGACACTTCTGCACAAAATCTTGAATAAAAAATTCATAAACACTCATTTTCAAATTGGATTTTTGATACTAAAACTAGACTTTAAAATGAATCCATCTAAAAAATACTAAAAATACTAATTTAATAAGGTTTAGAATTTAACTTCAAAGTTTTGTTGACACTAGGATATCATACCTTACCAACATTTAGGAGTTAAGGACAAGAAGTGGTCCAAATTTCTAAAATTTTAAAGATGTATTATAAACATCAATTTAGAATAATAATTTAACAAAGATGTTCTAAATTATAATACACACCTATGGAAAAAATTTCAAAAAATTCATTGTATTTTGTATTTGATATGAGTTTTCTTCACTTTTTCTTCAAATTTTTTATGGTAATTTAAATTCTCACAAAAAACTTACAAACTTATAACTTAAAGAAAGGATGTAATTTCATTTCTAAAAAATAAACACCAATATTTTCACTTATAAAAAGTTACAAAATGGGTGTATACAAAGTGATGTTTAATTTTGTAGTGGTTGACTTATCCTTTGGGGGTTAATTTTATGAGTATAATGTACAATTTTGTTGTCTTAGGCCCTTCCTTTAGAGGTTTAATTGTCTAAGGCTAGTCATGGCTAATGATATACCTCAAGGGGGTTGATGGTAAATTTTGTAAGGTCGTTGCCTTGTTGGAGTCAAAAATAGTTCAAGGAATTATTTCAAATGAACATTAGAAGATTTGGAACTACACTTCTTCATTCCATTTCTTTTTTTACTTCACTAAAAGTATACACCTATAATGGTGGAAATTGCCTCATTGATATATTATTCCCTTATCTACAAAAGAGGATGCTAAAAGATGGATCTCAATTAATGATTATATAATTCTACTTTATTATACAAGGTATGTTTTTCTCTTGTTAGAAGTGGTGTTAACCTTGTAATGCCATAGCAACCAATAGTTATTGATGGATGACTTTGTGGAGGTCTACAAGATGAAAAAAATACAATTTTGCATCCAAGTTTTTTTGTGGGAGGTACTTGAACACATGTTTTGAGAATCTTGTTGAATATTGCTTCATTGTCGTATTTTTTACTTTTCTATTATAAGAAGGTACTTGATCCACAAATCACCATGTAGTGTATTTTCACATTTACTAAACCCTTGCTCTTGGTGTGAATTTGAGTCATGGAAGTTACCTTTTTTAAATTTGAGATCAACTAGTGAAATGAAGCTTATCAAGTCTAGTTCTTGTTCCAATTTAAAAAATTGAAACATTTGCAATTTGAGCTCTGGACATATTACTGTGGACTGCTTATTTCTACTTTTAGAATGATATGGAAATTATTTTCAAACTATGATATTCTAAAGTATTACATACACTTGTGGAGTATATTTCAAATTATTTTAGCATAATTTGTATTTGATATGGATTTTGTTTACTTTTTACTCAAAAATTTACAATAATTTCAAATTTTCACAAAAAATTCATATAGAAGACATATAATTACATCTCCAAAAAATAAATTTAACCAATCATGTACCACAATTGTAAGACAGGGAAATAAATTCTAAAAATAAGTGCCAAAATTTTAGAGCAATTATTTTTTCAAGAAACAAAATTTTATTTTGTTCCAAAAAGAATATTGGCAGAAAATTATATCTTAGGTATCTACTAAACCTTATTTTTCGAAAATTTATTCCACAGTTTATTTTTCGAAAATTTATTCAGGGTTAACCCATAAACGTCGAGGCAGGCGTTTTGCGGCCGATGTATGACAAGAGAATCTCTTGTGTAGGACAAAAGTGCAACTATTCATCCACCAAATTTTGTAGGAAAAGGAAAGATCATCTACAATAGTTTGTCTTCCAATGAGTGCTTTTGCATTATTTTAATCTAACAATTCACACGATGACAAAATACATGATTTCCACGGTTACAAGCCCATCATTTAACCCATTAAGGACCATTAAGGACCAGGTTGATGACTGCAAATGAATATTTGGCTAGAAATGACATGTTTTCATCAATAGCCAAAGTGACTACTAATGAAAACATGTCATTTTTAGCCACAATCATCTACCGGTCATATTCCTGGTCCTTAATGGGTTAAGGGTTAACAAGGATGAATCTAGGAATTTAGAAATGAATTTAGGTGAATTTGAGAAAACCTTTTTGCTCTGAATTCCCTTTATCAACACCGTCCACAAAACCAAGTGCAAACAAACCAGTAGGTGCACACAAGGAAGACCCAGCAGAAATTACGATATGCTCCGTACTGTACAATGTACCCGAGATGCAAGCATACGTTTAATTCACAAAGCAGGAGTGCAATAGAAAATTCACGAATAGTCTCCTGTAAACTGAAGCCCAGAGCGGCAATAAAACCTCCAGTCCTGTACAACATGATACAAATACAGCTTCAGCTGCAAACCGCTAAATGACCGTAGTTGTCATCCATCATCGTATTCGGATTTTCACCTTGCACTATCTGCTGCAACTAAATAGTCAGTGAGCAAAACTTAGTCCTATCTACCTAGTGGGCATGGCCACCATGCCTTCTCCTCTCATTCTCCCCATCCCAGCATTAAGCGGAGGGTTCTCTACGTGCACACTCCTTGTGCTGATAATACCTTCCACTTCAGCATCTTTGTTCAATAATCTTGTGCCGAGGCCTGCACCTAGCTCCTGGCTCCAGCTAGCAACCGGGAGGAGCGCATCCTCCCCGTAACTCTCCGATCCTTGTCGACTAGCGGACCCCTTCATGCCAGAACCTGCTGCCAGGGTACCACCAGGAACTCCTCGACGCCACGAGCCAAACATTGGTGCCACTGCTGAGTCACCACCCACTCCTGGCGATTCGGCTTCTTCTACTGAGTTCTGCAGATGCTCTACTGCATGAAGAGCATCTGCTGCTATAACTGCCGCAACAGCCTTGTGCATGGCTGCATCAGCAACTGCGTAGAGTGCTTGGGCACGGGCTCGGGCAGCTTCTGCAGTGTTGCGAGCCCTTGCTGCCGCCAAGGCTAGGTCTGTGGGCTGTTGCTGCAGACCTAGTGAGCCGATACTGCGCATCAACAAGCGTTTCCGCCGTGATTCTTGGGCAGCTGCTAACAGTCGCTGGCGATGAGCTTTGCGCCCAACCTTTTTCTTTTTCCCAGCCCGTCTTTGCGCATACTCGTTCAGGGAACTATTCCGAAACTCCTTAGACGCTCCTCCAGGGACAGGGTGCTCCCTCATGATGGCGTTGAAGGAACCTGTCAGGTCCGCTCCCACTACGCCAGTCAGGCGAGGACGACCAGGTCTTCTTGGTCCTGGAAGACAAAGTACGGAAGGACACCTCAGTACTGTACCAGTTTCACTAGAATTGTTACCACTATCTAAAGATAAGGGTATTGAACGAACAATGTAAAACACAATGCAGAGCTTCGGGAAGATAGAAGAGCAAAAGGTTCCACGAGTATTAACTTTAATATAGACATCCCTTGAAACATAAAACTACAGGAAAGAGCACCGTGTAAAAATTAACATCAAGAAAAAACGAAAAAACCCAACTGGAATGGCAAAGTCCACCTAAACTAGTCAACTAGTAGGAGATGCAAAAAGGGGGATGCAAAGGGACAGTGGGAAATACCAGGAGGAAGCCCATTTCCTGGCTCTGTGTAATACTGCCGCCTGCCCAGGCCATCCAAGCTGCCTAACCCAACCCATGCCCGAGGTGCAGTTCCAGGCCAACTCTGCTTCCTGTGGGATTTTTGCTTGGATAGCTTATGCTTTGCTTCCAATCCTCGTGGTCGCAAGCAGAAAGCAAAATAGGGAGGCTTCCTCACAACCTCCGCCAACTGTTGCATGTTGGCGGAAGGCTGTTCCAGCTGCAGTCTTGCTATCTCCTGCTCCCATAATTTCACCTGTTTCTGATACTGCTCCCATGCCGGAGGCTGCAAAAGGTGATGTCAGAAACCCACATCAGAACTCAAAACTCCTTGGCACAAGAGAGATCGTAAAGTGTCACGCCACAAAATATGGAGACACAATGTCAAACACCTGACCTATACAGACAATTTCACGCAAAAGGAGTACAATCAAATAGTTCCAAGCATAAGGCTGCCAGTAAAGAACAGCCACAAGAAGGACGTCTCACAAAAATCTACCTGAAAATGGCGCACTAATGGCATGCCCTTCCGCCTTCGCTTATCTGACCAGTAATTGTAGATGACCTTGATCACCTCCTGTGTAGCTAGTCCAGTGCAGGATTCGGAGGCAACATCGTTTGGGTCCAACTCCGTTGTCTTGTGTTGCTGCTGATACAGGTACGCATCCTTTTCCAGCTTATCCATAAGCCTCTCCAGAGTCTCCTCAGCAATCAGCGGACGAGTCCTTGTTCCTCGTGCACTTGCCCTTTCGGTGTTGATTTGGGCTAGCCATTGCTCATCCTCAGAGTCCATATCGTATACCACCCGGCTGTTCCCCAGAGCCATCTCCACTTCATCTTCCATTGTGGTGATGTACCTGTATGGTCGCACGAAGTGAACACCTGGACTTCTTGGTGCAATGTCATCGATGTGCCTGACACCAGGAATTGGAATCTGGCGAACTGAAGAGGTTTTCGCATTTCGCCGGTAGCACTCTTCGTGCAAATCCTTGAATACCTGCCACTGCTTCTTGTCTTCGAACTCCAAGCTCCAACCCTTCCCGCCTTTCCACACTATAGCATGGCTGTGTCGATTAGTGGTTCCTGTTACGATAGCATGCTCAGCTTTAAACGCATACATGTTCTCACCACGAACAGATATTATCAACATCCAACCTTGGCCATGACAAAATTGAAGCTCAATACTAGCTCCAAATTCCCGCCAACCCCTGTCGTGTTGGACCACAAGCACATTTGCCATGCATCCTTGACAAACAGAATCTGGAAAAGCATGCTCGGTCAGATTGCTGCTAGGATATGTCTCTTCTGCTCTGAAATGAGTTGCATATGAATCATCACTAGAACCCGAACTAGTAGAGCCGTTCTTGAAACGCTTCCTAGGATTGAAAGTCACATCATTTATGGATGACACTTCACAGTTTGACCATAATCCCTTCCCCTTCGCCTTCTCAATCCCATCGGCATTGCGCACAGGTTCTTGGCCATCGGCACGAGGGTCTTCCATAAACGACACAGGATGACCATTTTCCTCGGGACTCTCTGGTTGGTTAAAACATTCACTGAAAGACCTCTTCCTGTCCGCAGTGGAGGAAGGAGTCAAAGGTTCGCCACCATCACCAGGCTGGATGACAGTACGATCTGCCATGCATGAGTTTCCAGCCACACGCCACCCACCTTTACCGGTGGAACATTTTCGGAGCTTCAACACGTTTACCCTGGGAAGCGTTGAGTCGTATTCTCCTGTGTCCGCACTCCTGGTATTCACATCTCCGTGGACCTCACCTTCCTGTAGTGACAGATCCTTCTCACCGTCGTCGTTTCCATATTCAAAGTTCCTGCTACTCAAGTTTTCCGCATGAACCTTCTGCCGTTTAGTTAGTGCCATGCAACCCAGCTCACTGTCCAGCAAACCTTGGAGCCTGCCTCCGGTTCCTAACCCATCGCTTCCCAGATCCTCAGGTGTAACTTGTGAGAATCCCCGCTTAACAGACTTCCAACTCCTGCAGAATGAACAGTTCAATCGTTGTTATACTGTACATGGCAACTGCAGGTCATTTCCTTAAATCTCTCCAAGATGCCCAGCAGCCATCCCATAGGACAGCACTACCAAAAATTCCTGATCACAAATGATACAATTGAGCACGTAGAACACACCTACACATGAGACTCCATGAAACAAGTTCAACGAAAGACTCCATCAATTACCTGTAACAAGCAAGACCAGCTTCATCTTCACCCTCCACAGCGCTTCCGACTTGTACTTCAGTGAGTCCTGCAGCACTTCCAGCACCGAGTGCCACGTTCGTATCTCTGATAGCGTCATCCTACAGAAAAATACGAACATAAGTAAACGGCTTGCACCAAACTCCTCCGAGGAATATGAAAAATACACAAGACGACCTAGTCAGGCTAGAGCACATCACGGAGGTTTTCAGTCAGTGACAACGGAGTGTATACTTACCTCAGCACAATTTGCACGAGGTGCTGCAAGGAAAGGTTCAGAAGCACCATCTTCAGCATTGCGGGTTAAACTCGCATCGTCTATTTCTATGCCACCCTCTACATGGATGTTCTCAACTCCATTGTCTAGGACCTCAAGAACCGGAAGGGTAACAGCCCCACCTGGCTGTTCAACTAGCATCAATTCAAGAGGCTGCTCAGTTGTTACCGGCTCACAAGGCTGCTCAACTGCCATGCCCTCACTAGTTGAACACGAAAACTCGAGAGTCTGCTCAGTTGTTAGCGGCTCACAAGGCTGCTCAACTGTCATGCCCTCACTAGTTGAACACAGGAACTCGGAAAGCGATGGATTAGCCTCGACAAGTCCAATCACAACCTCCGGGTCATTGCCTTGCCTCAGTACCAGCTGTGAGTCGGAGCCATCCAATGACATACGATTTCCTTGAAGTAAAAGCCTCGCAGTTCCTAAACGGAAGGAGAAACATGCAAGGGTTCCACAAGTCCTACAGCCGAGTCCTGACAGCGAATTCCTTCGCATTGCAATACCCTTCTCGATATGTTCCCCATAACAGCGGTTCCTGGGTGTACGAGACGAAATTTCTTGGGAAGTAGCACTCTCCAACACCAAGTCTACACAAAGCGTGAGGTAAGGAAGGTATCTCCAAACGCCATCTATGTCAGAAATCCAAGATGAAAGGTAATACCCGGGTATTGTGCAATCTATCTTCACCAAATTTGTTGCAATATACCGCGAAATGTACCGCTCGGTTCTCACCACCCAAGTTAACAGAGGCGGACGAATACCACGGTGCCTGCCTCGACGTGAGGGCCTGGGCACTGCTTGTTTCTTCGATGCCAACCCCTTACTGGAATCACTTCCTGCCCAATGCTTTTCCCCCAAATATGAAACGCCTTCTCTAAATTCAGTGGACTTAACCGCTATGTTCCCAAACTCCTCAACATCATCGGACGCGCTGAGCGCGTGATCGTATTTAGTCTCAAGTCTGACATCGTCTTCCTCGCGTCTCTCGCATAGAATCACTTCCAACAGACTCATATCTGCCTCACTCAAATCCCCGTTTTCCTCTACCCCACGCTCAACGTTTTGCTGCCCAGTCCATTGCAAACCGCCACCTTCACTACTTCCGAGAAAGCCTGACCCATTTAGCTTCGCAGAATCGATTGTTGAATCTAAACCCTCCACCTTCGAGCATTCACGCAACTCAGTATCAACAGAACCCATCCCATCCTCACTTGAGATACCTTCAGGCGCTCCTCTTTCAAATGTGCATCCCTCAGATGACGCAAGATCACAGAAATCATCACATGCGTCGGAAGAAGCGAGTGCAACATCAGAAATGTCAATCTCTATTGGATTCGCAGTCACAGCTGCAGGTTGTACAGACGGTATCGCCTCACTCGTTTCTGAAAACTCCCTCGACTCCGTGAGACTCTGCTTGGATCTCAAGAACATAACCAGCGAATCTGACATACTGGTGTGGTCTATGGCATATGGGTCTTCAAGGTCTGCGCTTTCGGTGGTTGAATCTACGACCACACCCTTTGCGCTTCCAAGTGACTCAGAATCAACAGAACCCTTCCCATCCTCACATGAGATCCCTTCAGGCGCTCCTCTTTCCTCAGATGTGCATCCTTCAGATGACTCGAGGTCACAGACAACATCACGTGCCTCGGACGAAGCGAGTGCAACATCAGAAATCTCTAATTTATCCTTCATCTCATTACACAAGGATGGTTCCAAGCTTGGAGATACCTCTATTGAATTCGCAGCCACAGCTGTAGGTTGAACAGACGGTACCGCCTCACTCGATGTCAGAACCTTCCTCGACTCCGCAAGACTCTGCTTGGATCTCATGAACATAACCAGAGAATCTGACATACTGGTATGGTCCATGGCGTATGGGTCTTCAATGTCTGCGCTTTCGGTGGTTGAATCTACGTCCACATCCTTCGCGCTTTCAAGTGACTCAGAATCAACGGAACCCTTCCCATCCTCACATGAGATCCCTTCAGGCGCTCTTTTTTCCTCGAATACGCATCCCTCAGATGAAGCAAGGTCACAGAAAACATCACGTGCCTCGGACGAAGCGAGTGCAACATCAGAAATCTCTAATTTATCCTTCGCCTCATTACACAAGGATGGTTCCAAGCTTGAAGATACCTGTATTGGATTCGTAGCCACAGCAGCAGGTAGTACAGGCGGAACCGCACCACTCGATGTCGAAACCTTCCTCGACTCCACAAGACTCTGCTTGGATCTCATGAACTTCACCAGAGAATCAGAAATACTGGTATGGTCAATGGCGTACGGGTCTTCAATGTCTACGCTTTCAAATACTATTGGCGTAGCACCCTCAAATTCCTCGGTTGCTCTCACATTGAATCCAGCCTTCCTCAAGCTTGACCCTTGCTCACGGCAACCCCCATCAGAGCAGAACCCTGGATATTCCAAACTGTTCTCGTTTTGTCGAATAGAACTAGGTTGAACACTGATTAACTTCAAAGCCTGAACACCTCCATTAGCCGAAGATGCGGCAGTCTCTCCATTCAATTGCTCCGGCTCATTCACCCTATTATTCCTTCCGAGAAAGCTATTAATCTTTAAACCATTGCCAGTGACCTCCGTAGACAGCCTCGACACAAGTTGGTCCTTTTTACCAAACACCTCCCCAGCCAACACCTGAAGCTTAAATTTCTCTTCGTGCAATTTCAGCCACTCCTCTTCTTTGTCATCATAGACTATCTTGTGAGAGTTTCTCCCTCTATTATATGCTTTCACTACTCCATAAAACCATTTGTTCTCATCACGCCAGAATACTTTTATTCTCCGGCCTAGAATCCGAGCTCCATCGCTCTCCGTCAGGGGCACTTCCTGCAAACGCTTCGCTCGCTTCGCGATCTTCTTGACGGGTGCCACATGCCTTCCCCGGGGTCTCCCCCTCAACAGTCTCCCCTTGGGCTGCCCGGCCGCATCTGGCGAGCCGCCAACCCCTGAAACCGCAGACATACGATTAGACTCCACGGCATGCGGTTGCCGAACCGAACTACTGACCCCCTGATCCGCTGCCTCGTGCTCCAACGCTTCGCTCTCACCGTCGACGATCACAGACGATTTAACAGACGACGGCGCGGTAGATATAGTCTTCACGGGAACTTTCGAGACAATGGCCCGGGCTTCTAGGCCCTTCGAAAGAAACACGGAAGGATTCGGAGCAAAGCGCGTGACGCGAGAGGACCTCCGCAAATTCGAACTGTCCTTACGATGGTGATGTTCTAACGAACTAAGAATGCCTACCTTGGGATTCTTGGACGTCGACGTCATATCTAATTGAGACTCTTGGATCGTACCCGCGATGTTCTTGCTGGAGCGATGCTCACGAGATCGTCGCGACATCGCCGTCATGCCGCTCGTGACGGCTTTCGCCTCCATAAAACGCCGCTCCCGATAAGACCGGGGTCTCTCCCTAACCGCAGGCTCCCAACGAACAAGTCTACCAAGATCCAGCCCCCGCGCCTCCACGCCTTCACGCCATGTCACCATTTCCAGAGGTCGCCATCGCGTGGCTCACCCCGCCCCGCCCCGCCCTGTCCTCGTCCTCCTCCTCGCAACCACCACCACCACTCCCGCCGCAGCAACTGCTTTTCCTCGGGCCTGTAAACGGCCCTCTGCGTCGTCCGTTATTCTCCCGGCGCACGAACTCTTCCACATGCACTCTCCGCCCTTGCATGACACCCGATCTCCCCGCTCTACACACATATACCACATCACATCACATCACATCATATTTCCACTCGGACGCCCGTTCTCCGCCTTTCCCTGCCTTTCCCCGCCCTGGTCCTCCACCTACTCCCACTCCCTCACCCCTCCCTCCCTGGCGTCGATCGCTCCCCGACTCTCTCAACCACAAGCGCGCGCCTCGGCCGCGCGGCAAAGCCAAGCTCACACGAAACAAGACTGCAAGCAAACCAAAGCTTTACCATACTCAACTCTCTTTTCTTATTTCCGGCAAGAGAAAAAAAAACTCACGCAAGTCGGCGACGAAATCAATAACTGAATGGAAAACGCCACTCAAGCACCGCAAACGCAAGCAGAGCCACCACACCAGGCGGACGGGAGCAACCGGCGGAGCGTGCTTCGGGTGTCAAACCGTGCGCAACCATCGCCGCGGCACTAGTAGCAGCAGACTGCGGCTACAGAGTCTGTGTATGTGTCCAAACGAGCAAAGAGAGAAGAAGAGGCGGGCTCACATCCCTGGCTTCCCAACAACGGTGAGAAGCAGCCACGCCATGCCCTCGCCCGGAACCGGACCGGGCCGGGACAGGCCGGGACAGGCCGGGAGGGGAAGGCAAGGATCGGGTCAGGTCGGGTCGGGCTGGGTCGGCTCGGGTTTTCGACCCCAAAGCAAAGATTTTCTCCGGCTCGACCCGCGATTCTGGATGGGAAAAAGGCCGAGAGAGCTTTGCGGCTCGGTACTCTTGATCGCGGGTGACCCGCTAAGAGAGGGGCGTAGAACGGGGAACGGGGAGTGGGGGAACTTTCCGGGGAACGTGTTCGTGCTCCGGTGAAGGTGACTTGTCTGTTACCTTGGCACCTGAGCTTCGGTGCAGTTGGGATCCATTCCTTGGACGGGGAGGCTTGTAACATACGGTGCCATAACTCCGTGACATCTTGGAGTCAGCTCGGATTGTTTTGGGGTTTAGAGGGACATGGAACTCCAGTTCTGAGGGGCAACCGGCAGACAAAGTAAAAGAATACTTTAAAACTCCTAAAATTTGGCATCTAAAAGTGGATGGATAGTGTGCAATAAAATAAAAGTGGATGGTCCACTTTTAAGATTCTCTTTCGCCACACTAAATAAGCCATGTTTACCAAGGTTGACAACTCTGCCCTCTAAATATTATGTATTGTACCTTAGTGGTAAAGTTCAACATTCTTTGGTGAATATTAAGAAATACAATTGGCAAAAGTGATTCAATAGATGTCCTAAATAGAAATGTATATTTTTTTTCATACAATTTTTTATTATGCAATAATTAAAGTATCTCCAAAATCATAACACCTATTTTTAGAATTTTTTTTAATCAACCTTGGCCATTAGGTTCATTAAATTGAGATATAAATGAAAACAACAATTCTTTTTTTTTTTGCACACTAAAAGAGTTGTAATTGATTAGAAGTTATTATAGCAAATTTGGGTAGGTGGATAAACAAGTGACTCACCTCTAAACTAGTGAAGGGCTTGAGTTGCACAAGAGGCATCTAGCATCTCAAACTTGAGAGGTCACAAAAATAATATTCTTAGATGTGTTGTATTGATAAAATGTTAAGTCATTTTTAATTTTTTTTAAATTAAATTATAAGATATTTGATATATAAATGGATGAAGTAGTTTTTCATTTGAGTTATAAAAATATTTAGATTACATAAAGATGTATTGATAAACAATATCCAAGGTAAAAAATTTGAAAATATGACTAGAGATGTGCAAATAAAAAATATTTAGATAAACTTTTGTCAACTTATAGAAAACTATGTAAGCTATTTGGGTGTCAATCAAAGTGTTTTTTTAGTAAAATCCAAAACCTCTATTTTATATATCAAATAAAAAATGTAAAAGTATTTTGAAAGCATATGCATTAAAAAAATGATATGTTATTATGACGATGACTTGTAACCTTTGCGTAAATATTTTAGATGATTTTGAATGATTCTATTGTGTCTCTACATAATCAAAGAAATTACAATCTAATACCATGAAGCCCAACTATAATTTACTTGTGAGGAGATCTTCATCAACGTCAATAAACTCTTCACAATTAATAATATTTTTGGGTAAGGTGTACCTACTAATAGAATACCACCACTTGAATGAAAATAATATGACTGTGCCACATCCCAATATATTCATCAAACAAAAATCATAGTTTTCACAAATATCATTAGAAAATGGTTGTTTTGTTAAAAAAAACATAAATTCAAAATTATAATATTGGGTAGTATATAACTAATCCATCTACAGGTTGAAGAAAGTTCACTAGCACTATTGTTGAAATTTAATTAAGACATAGTCTTCTTTAGCTTTTAAGCCATTTGAATTGAGTTTACTTTGATTTCTTGAAATTTAAACTTTTGATCATATTTGTGTGATTAAACTTTTGTATTTCATTGTGTACGACAATCTAATATTTTTAATGATAAAATGTAACCCCTAAAGGTTTTTGACTATGTTTTCACCAAAACTACCATTTCTAGTACAAGTGATAAATTTTAGAAAAAAAACACTTTTGGACACATGCAACCATAGGATCTTGTAGTACGTTGGTTTGAGAAGATGTTGAAAAATTTCAGAAATTTTGACCACGTAGATCTCAAGATATTTGCATTTGAAGTGACAAAAATCCTTTTTTTTGGCCTTGCAAAAAAACGGGCAACTACACTTTACAAGGTTACATTTGTATGGGAAAATGTCCAAAATAGTGGTGCTTCTTTGGATTCATTTTTCAAGCAAGTTGTCTACATGCTTGAAAATTTTTAGATTGTTTGGAATTGTACAACATATAGGAAAAAAATATTAAGTAGAAAGAAGTAGAGAATGATTCAAAATACTAAATTGTTGAGAATTTAGGCATGAAATTGAAAAATGACAATTGCAATGGTTATAATGTTGTAATAAACAATCTACATCCAGTAATTTTATATTTTTTAAGATGTATTAAAAATTGAGTTAAAAGGAGGACTTCAAAGTTTATTTTAGAGTAGATAATCCAAAACTGCTTGCGAACTAAAACTCCTCATAACTTTCATCTCATTAACCAAAAGGGAATGATTCAAAATTTTCACATATATATATACACACACAGAACCAATTTCAATTTTTTATTTAAAAAAAAGTGTTTTTTAAGAATTTGTTTAAGTTGCCCAAGATGTCAACAAATCAATGAAAATTACATATCTTACAATAATTTTTTAATCATATAACTAAAAGTTACTCCTTATGCACATGTTCTGTGAAAATTTCAAAGACAAAAAATAAAAATTTCATTCTTAGTAAACTGCCCAAATTTGTTATATTGCCAAAAAAAACAATTTTGTCCATTAGGGATTACTAAGAAAGTTACAACTATAATGTTAGGCCATATAATTTGGATAAATGTAGATAGGAGGTGTAATTAGATGAGAATGCTTTTGAGTATATTTATTACTTAGTAGATGGATTTTTTTTCCTTCACATAATTGTTTGATGTAGATACAACACAATCCCAATCCAATGTTTAACATTGCTTTTCATGAACTCAATCTCCTCCTATGTAGACCATACGCTTTGGGGTATGTTTATGTCACAATATAATATTCTTCTTTTCTTTACTACATTGTTTAATGATGACACAATAGAATCACAATCCAATGTCTAATATTGCCTTCCATGTATTTGATCTCCTCCTATATAGACCATACGCTATCAAGGATGTTTATGTCATAGTAAAGCAATCTGTCCATATTCAACCCATTAGTTCTAAGAATTGCACTACAAGTTGTAATCTCAAACCATGGATTGTTACTATAGGAGTGATAAATTGTCTCGTGATGAATTGTTGTCAGTTTGGAATTACTATTGTCCAGTTTTATAAGTGGTTGGGGAGTAAGTTTGATTTGAAAGTAGACAAAATTTTAGTTTAACTAATATTGAATTATGAGTGATGGAACACTTTGTGCCCTCCTAAGCAATTACATGCACCATGTTCTAGTTTCAGGTTTGCAACCTTCATTATAGGATGCCATTTGTACCATTGATGGACAATTTTTTTAACATTTAATGGTAGTAAGGTAGAAGCACCAGTAGTGGATTATTTATACAAATTTTGACTAGATGGTGAGGAGAATGAGGTGGTGGAAATTTTTCCCATGTAAGAAGATAAAAAATATGAAGTACAATAAATACAATAATGGCATTAAATATCTATTTAAGTAAAATCCCCTGCAATTTTTTCAATAAAACAATTATAATCTCAAATTCTATGGGTGAAACTAGAAATGTTTTTGGTCTCTATCCTATATTAGCACCACACCTCTGGTCCAAGTTTGTATATATGGTAAGCTGCCTTTCAAACCACTGCAAAAATACAAGAATATGTTTTTTTCTATCCCATTTGTGAAAATATTTATCCCAAATTGTTGTAGACTTAAAACTAAACAAATTTTATATTTTTAGAAAAATCGTGAAAAATCTTGTTCCATTCTTTTATTTACATTTTGAACAATGTGCACTCCATAACAAAATCCAAATTGGGTGTCGAGAAACAACAAGGGTTTAAATTTTGAATTTCTTTTAAACATATTCAATAGAAGGTTGTTATTATGTGAGCTTGGAAACTTGAGTCCATGAGCCTAGAAGCTTGAGTTCATGAACCTAAAAGCTTGAGTCCATGAGTCTAAAAGACTATACACCTATGTTATAGGTGTCTATATTATAAAAACCTTCTATGGTTATAGTATAACTATGTTATAAATACCTAAAAGTGTTTATATTATAGGCACCTTCAATGCCAGTTCTAGGATACCTATTTATACATATATATTCAAAACTCACATCTTTGTATTTTCATGCTTACACATCAGCATCGTTGCATTCAATATTATAAGTTTAAAAAAATTTAAACTTGAAGTCATTAGATAATTTGCTAAAATGTAGATTCTATGCATTTTAAAACTTCTTTTTTCTCATTATAATGCACATTTAGTTTAGTTTTTGTTGAAAAATAAATACCTCAAAGTATGGACTTTAAAATTAAAAACGGTGCTACTTTATGAGCATGGAAATGCGAGCATGTGAGCATATACATATAAGTAGTTATATGACAACCATTGAAGGTGCATATAATGTAAACACCTATAATATAGGTACCTATGTCCTATTTACACTATAATCATAAAAAAATTCTATAATATAGACACCTATAACATAGGTGTATAGTCTTCTAAGGCTCATGCGCTTGTGCTCCTATGCTCACATAATAGCAACCCTCCCTAGAAGACCAAGGTGCATTTGGACACAAATTGTGAAAATGTGCCACTTTTCAGGGCAATGAGAAAAAAATGAAAGAATTAAAATAAATAAATAAATCAATTGTACAATTTTTATTAGACTATTGTGGAAATGTGTGGAAAAATGTTAGAAACTTAAATTGCACAAATTGAAAGATTGTAACGTTTGAAGTTAGAAAAAAAGTTTTTTTACTCTTGCTCATTAGGGCTAATAAACTTTAATTGAGAGTTTAATTCCTCCTGAACAGTGTTTTTTTTTTCATTTTCCATGAAGTGGCAAAGTGGCGATATTAAATGTTATGGTGGTGCTCCAAGTTTCAACATTCATCCAATTACTGTATAGAAAATGTGATACTACGTATCTATAATTCTATTTTCATTCACAATGTGGCGATTTCATCCAAGATTTTTCTTGAACTTGAAGTTTTTTGGCGATTTCATCCAAAATTTTACTAAAAATTTCCTATAGGCTTGGTGCTAGGTCAAAAAATTTGGTGCAATTTTGCACCAAATCGCCGGAAAAAAAACACTGCTCCTAAAGTGAGATTTTTACACTGTACATGGTTGTTTTTCTTAACATTTGCATCTTGTAGTATGTAAGTTATATATGAGCCAAATTTCAAAATTATTGGAGGAGTTTTGCACATGCTGCCTGAATTGCCTAAAAAATTTAAGATAGCATAACTTTTGATTTAAGCATCCAATTGGGAAAAAAATAAATTTATTTGCACTCAAGGATTACATGTCTGCACTCAGTGCCAAAATTTTAAGAAAACTCGTTAAAAATGATTTCATACGCACCTATCCAAGATCACATGCATACTACTTTGAATCTAGACACTGAAAATTCATAAGAAATTACAAAAATTCTATAATAATATCCTATAAAAATAAAATAAAAATCTAATTGTACTTTTGACTTATCTATGTACTCGAATGATTGGTTTTACATATTTCTAACTTACCTTAATCCCCTAATGCTTTGATGTCTCAATTTTGAAAAGAGGTTCCACGGACTTTTTTAAACACAAAACTTCTTGTTCATTTAATCTAATGTTTGGTTCTTTTTTTTTAACCCCAGAAGGACATATTGGTCACTGTGGAAATGATCTTTTTTGGTGCTGCGTGAATGAATTGCTTAAAAGAAACCAAGAGCACTCATTGGAGGTCAAACTACTATGCACGATTTTTCTTTTGCACACTTGTCCTACATAGAAGGATTACACATTTGCACACATTTACATACAAATGTCATTCATTGCACTCTTGATGTCTGCGACATCCTTCTAGAATTAATCTTCATGTATGATGAATTTGATGAAATTGAGGTAATTAAAATCTTGAGTTATAAAGATATGGCAAAAATTCAAGAAAGAATTCAGGCGATAAGGGGTTGTTATATTGGTCTTGGAGTGTTGATAAAGGCATGTAAAGGTAGTCGGAGGGGGGAACCCCTGATAGGACAAGAGCGGGGATAGGGCCGTTCCCAGAAGTATGACGAACCAGGATCATGCAGTTGATGGTTCAATGGGCCCCACTTGCCAATCCACTTTCCCCAAACCAGACCCGCCTCCATCTTTCAAATGGACCACAGATACCATTGATACCCACCTCGTAACTATCCCGGGTATCGATGTTCGCGAACCCTCCTTATTAACTCGGCCTCGACTCTTCTCCGAGACTGTATGCAGCGCTTTTGAATTTGGTCTGTGGCGGGATTCTTCGCTTTCGAAGTCGTCGGGATTTCATCTTGTCTTTTCCACCTTCAGCACCACCGCTGCAATCTGCGTTGATCGATTCCGTCGTGTCCCTGCTTTGTGGAGAATTATGCGTGCTATGGACTCTGTAGGGTTTTGTTTAATTTTAGGGTACGGTGAATGGAAATGCGCCATCCTTGAATACTAGCGGAAGCTGATCACCGAGTCGTTTCTGGATTTTTGTATTCGTTTGATTGATCATTTGACGTTTCTTCGTAAGGGACCTAATTAGCAATTGAGAAATTCTCTCATGACAAAGGAATGTTGGGAAAGTTATATGTTGGAGATGTGGAACTGTTTGGCATGGTCGCCCTACTGTGAGAGAAGCGTCCTTGCGCTGGAGCTCTTGTTGCAAATTGCATTCCGATTTTTTGCCTGTCCGAATGATTGCCTTTACATCATTTTCCGTTGCTTGGCCCGAGATGTGGTAGATAAAGAGGACTGTATTTCAAAAGCATATGGATGATGATAGAATTTTCTCCTCTGGAGTTGTATACAGCAGAATGCAGCCTGGAGCTCAGGATCGGCAATGTTATAAGTTCTTATTTTTGAGCAGTGATCGCAAAATACGTCGAGAGCAACTCGACAGCATCGGAGACCAGAGGGAGCATATATATAAGAAAACAAACGGTGTGCAGTGTTGGAGCAGGCCAGGAGCAATTCTGCATGTTCAAGGATTGTTTGCCAGTGATGCAGGGACTAGGATTTCTGTCTTCTATTTTACATATATTTCAAATAATATCTAGAAAACAGTTAAGAAGACATTTTTACAAGGCCAGATCGTTCACGGGTTAAGCTGCAAGCTCGAAAGCTTTTCTACGGGGTAACCTGCACTTACTCTTTTCAGCGCAGTGCTCCTCCTCGTCAAAAGGCGCTGCCTAGTATATGTTGCGGACCTGTGTCCCCTAAAATGCTATCAAGCTTAAAGCTCTGAGGATCTATTAGTTCCACGAACCCTTATTATTGTGCAGGGATGGAATGCTCTTTCTCATCTAGGGCAGCAAATTCAACAAACGTCGGTACGCATTAGTTGGATGCCATCTGCCTAAAATTATTAGAAGACCGGCTATGAATTTCCAATTTTTTAACAATTGATTTCTTGAACCAACTTGCCTAGAAAGTCTAAGGCAATGCACATTCTATGAACCAGTACATGTTTTGGATCTTCTTACTGTTCCTTCGAATTCATACTTGTTGAACCGAAAACCGACGCAGGGTACGATGACGTGAACATGACGTCCAAGCTCTTCATCACTCTTCTCCTGAAATTCCGGTTCACCTGTACCAAGATGACCTGATGCCGACTTGCCGAGATTCTGTGAGATTCTACAAAGCCCCTGCAAATAGATTTCAGGGCTTTTCCTCAAATCTAGCCAAAAGTTCCTGTCTCCGCTGCTGCGTACGCGACAGCAACAACTCGTAACAACCTTTGGTTTCCCTAAGATCCGACCCGACCCTCAAGAACTTATTCCGGTGTACAGAACTGAGGCGGGTCCTCTTCAGCGGTAGAGGGTTCTGCAAGGCTCTGCGCATTTGTGTGCAATGGAGGCACGCCTTGCAGAAAGAGGTTGAAGACATCCGCCTCCGTCGATTGCGCAAGGCGAAAGCTTGTCGGGGAGTTGGTACTGCACTCGAGTTCATGATCCCCTATCCCTACCCTCTGGAAGGGTTTCAAAAGAGTTGGAACTCTGCATTTACAACGCCAACCCAGATCTTGGTTGGTGCCTGTTTAGAGTTTAGGTGAGAAGGTTCAGGACACAAAATTTGCTATAACAGGGATTGTCATTAGGACATGAGTAGTCGAGAGGACTTCGAATCTGCAAATGCGGAAACCTTAGTAGTCCGACGTGGGTTAGAGTGACTGCGGTGGAGTTCAACTGGGTATTGAGAGTGATCACGTTTACTCCCGGCAATGTAGACTGGACGTTTGGACTTTGTGCAGGTTCTCTATTAAACTTCTGCGTCGTCGAAACAGACTGCATTCCATCGTTGCAAGTGACGTTACCTTTCAGAACATTGTGACAGCTGGAATGTACTCAACTGGTGGAAGATGCAAGAAGGTGAAGTCCCGGTTGTACAGTGACCTCAGATCTTGGACCAACCGATCCCTAATAGCAACGATGAAAGCACCAATTCCGGGACATCCGAGCACAAATTCGGAAGCGCAAGGTGAGTCTCTCATGCACTAAATCATTTTTATGGTGGGATTGGCTATTCAATTATCTTTGATCTGCAGTCTGTGCTTAAACTTTCTATTTTAGGGATGTATAAAAAAGTTCATCAAGATATGACGAAAAAATGATCGACTCGACATGATCATGAAGACACAGCAATATCACGAAAGTTTGAGCTGCATTTGTTTTTGCCATGAGAGAGATTACAGGTAGGCCAACTCCACTGCCTCGTAATCTTTGACAAAGATTGTGAACAAAATGATGTGGTTGATTTCAAATTCAGTTGCTTGTATAATTTAAATCCATGGTGAGACATGTCCTTCGAGGTTTCATGTAGCTTTCAAGTGCATACGTTCTTGGCTTGCAAATGAGTTATCAAATTATTTTAATGCTCCACAGATTTATTGGGAAAACGTGCGCAAGAAAGCTCAGTGGAACTCGCAACATGGTTCATTCTTCACTTCATTGAGTTTTATATATCAGCGGATTCAATTGCTTGAAGTCAGAGAGGAGAAATTCGATTTCAATTAACAATCAATACGTCAGCAGGCGAGCTGATTCCCTTCAAAGTGCCCTCCCTCGTCTTTTACCGATTTCTTGAGACTGTGACCGAAGGGCCTCTTAAGAGCAACCACTCATTATGAATGTCTTAGAATTGGGAGCTACCGGATTCTCCCGGCTTGGACACCTAAGAACTGCGAGAGGCTTTTGCCTTCAGTGTACAAGAAGGGAAATCCTTGCAAGAAGAGGTCGAATATGAAGCCCCAGCCTGCTTCCGTGGGGTGGAATTCGTCCCACCAGAAGAACTTCTCCATCTCATCAGAGCTGCGCAACGAGTACAGCGGTCTTCCCGCCTCGTTCGCGTCACCACACAGTGCTCCAAACTGCACGCCATTGCAGCATGTCTTCAGACGATCTGAAACATCACTCATTCGGAGATTAATCAATGTCCTGAGTGGCATGAAACCAGTTAAGAGGTATGGATCCATATGAAGCGGTTCAAATAATTCAATGAAGCTTCGGATTCTGAAAGTTTCTAAACTGTCGGTCACAGCTTACCAGGGTTGGAAGGGTTGTAGAGGAATTGAGCGAAGGCGATCTGATGGTTGAGAAATATAATGTCGGCGTGTGGCAAGGAAGCCATCACCCTCACCATGAGGTTCAGGTTGTGCAAGGTGGTGACGTTGTTAAATTCTTCTTCGCAGGAGTTATAATTATGCGTCACCGTGGCATAGGGCACGCATCCCAGAGGCGCCAGCTTCCCGACTACAAAGCTCCGGAATCCCATGTCATACAACTTCGTCAAATCTCGGGTCATCTGACCCACAATAGAAGCCACCAAGGCAATTATGGAGAGCGCATCGGTCGAGCCGTTATTGCGCCGGTACGCAGCGTAATCGTTGCCAGAGATTACATACAAGACGAGGGATTTTCGAATCACATCTTTCGGGTAGAGCCGTGTCATGAGCACTTCCTTCAGTTGGGTGATTTGATCTCCCGTTTTTATGAAGCCCTGGTTGTCGAATACTCCAGAACCTGCCATTGCAAAGTTTATGCCATCGCTGACCTGGGTTGAAAGACCTGTTGAAGTCCTGTGGAGGAGGCGGAATGGGCGTGGTTTTAGGCCCATGTAATCTGCTGGCATGGTTCAAAGAATTCAGCCCCACAATTGTCAATTATGGGTTCCATCACATAGTTGTGAACCAATTCGATAAGATCGATTGATGATATGGTGCTATTTGCCTGAGTGATGTTTGGCAGAAATGAATAATTTTCTCGGCTAGGATATATGGGAGAGGGCTGAGATTGTTAGTGATGGGTACCGAGAATATCAGAGAGCACTTTGCCGTCAGAGTAGCGCCCTGCTGGTTCACCAGGGCGCGTGCGGCCATACGGTGGCGTCCAGTTTTGGTTCACTCTGCCGATGGCTGTGTAGGTGCTGTTGTTGGGGTCGCGGTTGCCGATGTCTACAAACGAGTCCCCGAAGACGAAGAGCTTGTCAAAGGTGCCCTTCCTTGCGCTCGTTGCTGTGAAAGACAACCAATTGAAGTGCATGAGACCAAGCTGCTGGTTTCTCTGTGGTATGGAATGCCTTGACAAGGAGTTAGCTAAACTCATGCGGTCGTGTCTCTTTGCTGTGCTCATGTCAGGTTAATTAAAATAAAACACTGTGCATGGGAGGAAGAATTACATTACATTAGTAACTTGATTTTCAAGATTAATTTTCATCGTAAACAGATGGACGTTGAAGCTAACCTGCACAGCAACAGAGCACCAGCAGTATTACTGCAATGCAGTAATACCCAAGCACACAGATTTGCTGCTGGATTTGCTGCTGGATGCATGAGCGGTATCTTTGATTCATCCTTCCAGGTTTCATTTGTGCTTAGCAGGTGAGACTTGGAGCTCTTCCTCAATTAAGGTGACCACACATTCGGAGTTGAGACTTTCTCTCTAATGGCTTGTTGAAGATCGCTGCGTAAGAGAGCTGCAAGTGATTCCTACCCTGTAGCCAAGAATATATATCGACTCATATACATGATCTGTAAGTAGACCTATTCACCTTCCACATGCATTTTAGTTTCGAATTTCCAACAACAACAGATCGATAGAATTGGATCCCATGATCATAGTTGCAATTGAGCTTGGTTCTGGGTCAGACCTGCGCAGTGGACAGTTTGAGACACTTGCAGAACACGCGTGGTTGCAAAGATGAAAGTCCATCCTCTGCTTCTGACCCCTTGAATTGGGAGCGCTTTGCGGAGGCAGGATGGGTCCACTCGTCCACCCAACCTATGTTTCAACAGCATTAAAAACCAGAACTTGATTCCCAACAAAGTTTAGCTGAGGAAACTTAACACAGCCCGTTTCCTCGCGGCAGACACTAGCTGGGAACATCAAGGCTCTCAAGCAAAATGGATTGTCCACCAAAGTGGATGGTTCCAAAGTGGATAATGTTCCTGCAGTTGGGTACGTACCTAATATGCAGGTCCCATTCATTCTATTTGGGAATCAGCATTTTAATAGACTCATAGGATCGTCGTGTGGTCTCAGAACCGCCCACGACTACCAGGATGCGACCAGGTTGTTGGAATTGGAGCATGCATTACTCAAGAGGAGTTTCCTATAGCTACGGCTTTGAGAAGATGCATGTAATCATTTGCGCAACAATTTGACCTGCAAGAAAGTGATCCGTATGGAAACTGGTAAGATCTAGGTTCAGAATTCAGAGAAGAGGAAGTGCGTTATACAGTAAGTCATATAAACACTTACCTCTTTCCTGTTTCTATTCTGACAATTATTTTCATAAGCTTTACTGTACTTCACAGTTCAGTGGGGGTGTTGGACCTTGCGTTATGCTCCATGATCTGCAGGTTTGTTATCACATTGGACACGACCTGATTCTATCTGAACACATTCTATTGATTGAGTACATTGTCTGTCCGTTCAGTACAGCCCAGGCCACAGACAAAGGAAGTTGCACCAGCTGAGCAAAGTGTTATTCGATTCAGGTAGGGCAAGGTAACTACTCCCAGATCCAATTCTTACTTAATTCTTCCTATTTGGGGGATGGAAAATGAACAAGTAGAGCACTGGAAATGGTGAAAATGGTGAGCAACGTAAGGACAAGAAACAAGATGGATTTGGAAACCATTTCAGGTAATGAATTCGGGTTCATTTGTTGTCCTCTCGAGGTGGCAACTTTTCTGGGGGACAGGTTTTGGTAAAGTTTCTTTCAATTTAAGCTCTGGCTTGGGCCATGTTTTGGTACTACAAATATCTCTCTTCGTATGTGTCAACAAATTTCAGATTCACCGAGGTTTCCTTCAAGGTTTCTTCTTTGGTGATACAAGCTTGCAATCCCTCCAAAATACTGCAATTTTGTGGCTCTTGTTGCCAGGCTGTATCGTCAAAAGAAAATTGTTCAAACTTATGAGCCTCACCTTGACCTTTTATCTTATTCTTTGAGGCTCCAGAAAACTGTGAAACCATTTGCATTTTGTTCCATTGTTGCAAAGAAAAATTCTCCATCGTCTCCTTCGGCATGCCAAAGGTGCCACAGAAACTTCGTAAAATTGATTTTACCTTTGAAGTCTCACAATGTGCACATTTAAAATTTATATAACTTACAGAATTGTACAAATTTTTACAATTTCCACAAATAAAGTAATAGGAATGCAAAACAACAATTTTTTTTTAGAAATCGTCTGAACACTGAACAATAGGGAATTTGGTCCCTGGGAGCCAGCGCCGATCCTCACCTGCTGCTCAACCATTCCCAATTTCCCAGAGAGAAGCTTTCGCAGTGGCTGGTCATGACAAGTCCGTGACACGGGGGAAGGCTTTGGATTGTCCGCCAGGTACTCCTCCACGCTACTACCCTATCTTAAGGTATACACAATCATCATGTGACACCTAAAATTGGACCCAAAAAGTGGCACTGAATGTTGATATTGTATAACGCTAAGATATACACATTGGGAACATGACAGTCTAGGAGAGTGTAGTGTCGATTTGTCAGAAAATACATATTTTCATATTTTGTTCAAATAATGCATGCGAAAAGTGTGTTTGAATCATGTTTCACTTGCCGATAAGATCCAAGAGTAAGAATAATTCATGTTTAATTCATGTTTAATTATATGTTTGGTTTCTATTAGTATTGATTATGGATCCAAATGGTTACTTAAAGGCTACAAAAGAGCACTTTCAAGGTTATAATGCCTAAATGGAAGTGCACATGAAATCTATTTTGGGAGACTCTTTGATTGTCTATAGAAGAAAAAAATCTATATTTTTACCTCACTAAATGATTGGAATTGAATGAATGAAAGCTCTCTTTATTGATATGGATCTATTCTATGAGAGGATTCATTTTTTAATTATATATAGAGAGAGAGAAATCAAAATAACAATTTAAATCTCTCATCACAAACTTGTTATTTTTGCAATTTTTCTTGTTAGAAAGCTAAAGGAACCTTACTTTTCAATAGCCCTTTAAGGATGCAAAGGCCAGAAATTGATTGATGAATGACTTAGTTAGTTAATAGAAACAAAAATGCACCTATTGGTTCAATAATTTGAGCAATTATAGTGACTACCTTGGTCATGGAGGCCGCATCTTTCAACCCTTAAAAGACGAGCTAGTCATAGTGGAAATCATCTATTTTGATAGCGTATAAACTGTTGACTTTAAAAAATGGTCATAGTGGAAATCATCTAATTTGATAGCATATGAATTGTTGGCTTTAAAAAATGAAAAATCATTAATTGGAAGTCAAAGTACTATAGAAGACCTTCCTTTTTTATGCAAAATTTGGAGGATAAATAGTTGCACTTCTATCAATTTGTCAAGGATACAATAAGACAATGTCATTAAAGAATAAAAGCATGCAATACCTATGGACCAATAAATTCTATGACTACTTTAGAAGACCAAGACCTAGAGTATGCAATACCTATTAATCTTCCCCAAAAAATCCATATCTTTCTAAGAAGACCAAGACTAATGTATTACTTCCTCCGTCTCAAAATGTTCTTCCTGTTAGCCTTCATTTTTTGTCCCAAAATGATCTTCCTGTTGTACTTTGTGAGCTGCAAATTGGTCAAATTTAACTTTTGGTTGTTCTTTAGGACTAACAAAATAATTCCAAGCGATAGTTCCCCCTCCATCTATGCAATCACTAATCAAAAGACAAATAAAATGGTTGAAGGGGTCAATCAACACTTTTTGTTTTTATTTTTTGCATCTCTTTGAATATTATCTAATTGAAGGAGATGAAGGTTTTGGGAGGCAAAATATAGGTCCACATATGGTCTTTGACTTATATTAACTACCCACAAAATGACAACCTCACACTCAATAATTAAATAACCACTAGTGCTCCTTGAAAATACCCCAAAAATTTCACTTTTCAATAATCCAAAACTACACTTTAAAAAGGGCTTCAAAACTCAAAGCTTCAAGGGCAATAGGAGTGCACCAAACTCCATATGTAGTGCAAAACAAGCTTTAAAAATATTATTTTTAGTCTTAATCCGGAACATTTTGTCTAACAAGAAGATCACTTTGGGACGGAGGGAGTAGTATGTAATGCCTATCAATTTGTTCCAAATCTCACAACTATCCCAAATGACAAAGATTGTGAATATGTAAGACTTTTCAGCTTACCCCAAATCCCACAACTATCAAAAAAAGCTAAGAGAATGCACCACAAAGAATTATAAGGTATTTTTCAATAGCGTAATATCAAATTTAGACACAATGCTTTAAGACTTATGTTGGCAAGATTGAAGTTTACTTTATTTTGCCTTCAATATATACACCATATCAATATTTTTTTGAAGTTTCTTAAAAAAAACTAAAAGCCATTAAGAGGCATTAAGAAATCCCAACAGTTACCAAAAAACTTTGAATAACTGCATATATAATTTAAAAGAGTCACTTGAAGGTTTCAAATAACTAACAAAATATTTTAGAAGTACTTAAGATATTAGGTAGATAAATCTGACAATAAAGATTTGACTTGTACAAAGTCCAATATAGTTAAAAGAAGTTATTCAAAACAATACAGGGTGTATGACTATGATACAATATTGCTAACAATATTCCTAACAATATCTATATTTCAAGCTTGATCATTTGTCTAGATGGAAAAATGAAAAAACTCTCCACTAGTAGAAAATTAATTTAATTATTTCATATTGCAATACAATACTATCAATTAACAATACAAACTAAAAAATTAAAATATATGAAGATTGTACTACACATATACATGCATGTGTATGTATAGTTAGAATTGGGTAGCTCAGAGACGATAAGAAATATGTAGAAATTAAATAGCTCCAAGATAAAAAGAAGTGCATTCAAGTCAAACAATTACGAGGTGAAAATGATTGCCTAAAATGTCCTTTTTTAGAAAAAGACATCCAACTAATGTTAAAAATAAAAAGTATTTTAAAAAATCCTAATTTTTCTATACAAAATAACCTTTGGAAAAAAAATTCAAAAAAATTTGCATCTACTTTTAAAGTGAAAACACCTAAAACCATCCATGTATGTGATTCCTGACAAGTAGACTTCCATTGAAAGTGTACCCAAAAAGTGCCATTAAACCATTTCCCTTATTCAATTGTGATTGGATGATTATTAATTCTCTAAATTTCAGTTTTATGACCAAGCTATATCTAATAGTTTCCAAGACCTAGGAAACTTTTACTTTGAAAATTAATAGGAATTACATGTCTTGTCCCCCAAATTAAAATAATAAAATAATAAACTCATGATTTTGAGTTGTTAGTGTTACTAAAAAAAATTATTGTTAAAGGTACCTCCAACTATGCTGAATTGCTTACGTTGACGGTTTTGGGTGTTTACACCCAAATTTAGAATGATTTTCCGCCTCACAGCTCGCTGACTCATTTCCCCTGACGTCGTTGATGTCGAATCAGGCCAATTACAAGATGCCACGCGTCGTCCTATGACGCCACGTCGTTGGTTCGGCGTCCTCTTTTGAGGTTTCCCCTCTCGCATGGTCAGAATGAAACACTTGGTCAGAGTTTTGGAACTTGGTTTTCTTTGCGAGTTCATTGATTGTGCATAATTTTGCATGATTGGATCAAGTCGTGGTTTGGAAGGTCGGGCGACGGACCTGCTTTTGTTTCTAGGGTTTCAGTGCTTCATCGTGTTTGAAGGTATTATTATTGGCTGGATTTTCTCTTTGCATTTTGATATGAATCTTGTTATGGGGACGGAGTGGTTTAGGCCATTTGAAATTCTTGCAATCAGTAGGAAGGAGAGGATGTTTCTTTTGGTGGTTTTTGGAGGATTTTTGGTGAAAGATCACTGTGACAAATATATATTTACATCTTTTGGATTTAGGAAGACCCAATGTCTCTCTTTTTTCTACTAAAATTTTGAACTGCGTTCGAGATTTTGAGTTGGTTGCGCGAGTTTTAGCCTCAGTTGGTGTTGCGCTGCTTTTAGGTTTCAGGAAGGTATGGCTTTGCCGCTCGTTCTCTTGTTGTGGATTTTTTTTTTAATTTTGTTCAGAGTATTCCTTTAGGTTTTGCAGGATTTGTTTGTTCGCTGGTGAGGTGCAAGTATAATCCATGGCCTGGCAACCGGGACCAGGCTTCGAACAATATGGTGCGCAACAAGGCATGCCGTCGGAGATGCAAAGACAGGCTCCAGTCGGGCCAGACAATCCCTTGAATGACGTGTTTTATGGTGCAAGCTCGGGCTTGCTGGGCACTTACCTGGGGAACAGCAGAGACTACGTGCAGAGCAACGTAAGTTTGACTTGAGTTCCCATCATTCCTGCTGTTTGTGCCCAGGTGGCAGAGTTAAGGTCGTCATTGCTTTTTTTGCGTTGTGTTTTACAGGTCAGTCGATATTTTGCAACTCATGACATTCAGTACTATTTCCAAGTGACGGACCAATATGTAAAGAACAAGCTCAAAGTGGTGCTCTGCCCCTTTCTTCACAAGGTATGTCCCTCTGAATGTGAAGTTTCGTTGCAATTATCTGGAATTTGAAGCTTTCGAGAAGTGTTTTTGAACCGGAGCGCCGAGTATAAATGTACCCGAGACGATTTCACCTACATTTGCACTCAACATTTCAAACAGAAATTTCAAATTGCTCAATTCTCAAGCAAGTCCGAGCTTAGCTGACGCTGGTTTGTGAAATCGTTCCTTTGCAGGGCCATTGGACAAGAATAGCAGAGCAAGTAGCAGGGGGTTTGAAATACAAACCTCCTCGGCATGACATCAATGCTCCAGACCTCTATCTTCCTCTCATGGCGTTTGGAACGTACATCATGCTCTGTGGCTTTACACAAGGGCAGGCGGGCAAGTATGTAATTTCTCCTCTTTTCCTTGTGTCCTTCAGTTTCATGAAGATGACCGCTAGAGCTTCTCATGTCTTTGCCATCGCTTTGGATTGCACCTGCACAGTAGTCCAGATTTCCAGGGTTTAGCTGTGCATACAAGAATCAGATTTTTACTTTTATGATATTCATGGTTCTCACCTTTTGCTTGTGATGCTACAGGTTCAAACCAGACGTGATTAGTAGCTTAGTTACGAAAGCAACGATTGGATGGGCAGTAGAAACGGTGATACTGAAGGCATCACTCCTCACTCTAGGGAGCGGAGATGCTCCGACATTAGATGTGGTAGCATATGGAGGTTATGCCTTCATTGGCGTTTCTCTGTCTGTGTTTGCGCACTTAGTATCGACGTACGCTTACTACATCACATGGGCTTACACAAGTCTCTGCATGGCGAACTTCTTGGTGAAGACGATGAAGCGTCTGTTGTTTGCGGAAGCAAGGAGGTATGACAGAGATTCAACTCGCCATCACTATCTTCTGCTTCTCATGGGTGTGGTCCAGTTCCCCTTGTTTTACTGGTTAGGAGTTTAGGTTAACCTGGTCCCTTGTACTATACACAGCTCCACAGTGAGCTACTGATTTATTGCTCCGGAAACGAATGAGTTTCGTTGTAGTATAATTTGTTGGAGGTCGATGTTCTTACTGTGCTCCGCAGATGGTGCTCCACCCAATTTTGGTCCAAATTTTCTAATCCAAAGCTTGGGGATCGCATTGGTGGTCTTTTTGGTCCTAGCTTACTTGCTCAGAATCTTGAATTTGACTGATGCCTGTTTTTTACTTGATGGAGTTTGATTCTCTTTTTTTTGAAAGAGATTATCAAACTGTTAGATTGGCATATTTTCTACCGTATGTAAGGGTTCGTCTCTATTGGGGAGTTTTGATGTTCAGCTTAGTAGCTCAGTGAATGTGAGAATTTCTTGGCAGCTGTGATGGTGAACATGAGATGATGAAGGTCAAGGATACTATTTGCATCATTTAAGCAAGTTTTCATACGTAGGAGGAGCTGTATTGAGCTGTGGAGAGAACTTTGGTTACCCAAGCTAAATCTTTCGAGATAATTTTTTTTTAATAATTTCTTATGAATTTCTTATGCAATTTCAAAGTGGAAGGGTTTAGCCTGCTTTGTGATGGAAGACTATGTCACTTAACCCTGGAGCGCCGCGGACGCCATTCCGTGGCGTTCTGATGACATTACTGTTGAGCTAAGAATAGTTCAAAAGCATTTTTTCATCTTCCTTTTCTTTGTTGACCTTTCATATTGGGTTATGAAGAGTATCCAATTGAGTTTGTACTCTTTCCAATATTTGTCTTCATGGAAATGAGAAGTTATTAAAAAAAACGGATCACAGAATACGTTATTTTAGAGTATTTTGAGAAGTTATTGCTTCTTGCTCTAAATCTGAAATTTCTCCACGAAAATGATATTTTTTGAGTTTGAGTCCAACTAACAAAATGAAGTTCATCTACTCTAGTTTCTATTCCAATTTGAATTTTGAAAAAATTCCTAATATTGCATATTTTATTGCAATTTGAACTTTGGGTGTATTTTCAATGTCTATTATTTTCTAATTATAGAATGACACGGAAATTGAGTTTACATCATGATGTTTGTCATTGTAATATACACATATGGTGAAATTTTCGGATTTTTTGAAGTAATTTTCTATTTAATATTTTTTTTTTTCACTTTCTCTTCAAAAATTCTCAAAAAAATCAATTTTCTACAAAAAAAATCTAAATTTTGTTGTGAAGTAATGGAGACATGTAATTTGATCTCTGAAAAATAAATATAAAATTTTTCATACATATCTAGTTGCAAAATGGCACCAAATTGAGTGTTGGGCAATGGAGTTTGAAATCAATGGTCATGGGTCCATCATTTAGGGGTTAAGGTAGAAGTGCCTATACTTGATAACTTAAGCATTTCAGCTTGTTATGAGGGAAATTTGTTGAGAAATTGATTTCAATCTGTACAAAAATATAAGGATGAAGAAGAATGCAAAGAAAAAATGGTTTTTTTCCCCCCAAGAATGAATATTTCATTCAATATAAATGTGGATTTTTCATTTGGACCCATTCCGGTCTCATAGGCTCACCTATTGTGGTTAGCTTTGACACTTATCTCAAAGCAATGAGGGAAGAAAGATGAGTGGATGAGAAGGGGCAAACAAAGAATATTTTTTGATGAATAGTGCATCCAACCATTGTCCACAATAGGTCAGTCTAAAAAATCATGATAGGAAAGTTGTCTAAAATAGGTACTTCTACCTTATTTGTGGTTGTAGATATTTAGCTAAGTCATGTTTATAGTGATTATAGTCTCCAATGGGTTTGGGATCAAGTCTCCAATGGTTCTAATATCCTTTGGCTTATGAAATGAGCGGATCTTTGCAATGCATTTTTATTTTTAATCTTTGTCTTGTTAAAATGTACAACAATTTAATTAAAATGGTCTATTCTTTAATCCCAAAAGGATGTTGTAGGCATTAAGTGTAATGGATGACAAAGAATTCTTTTATATAAGATAGAAGTGTAAATGTTCATCCTTGGAATTTTGTGTGAAAAAGAGAGGTTTTGCACAATAGTTTGACCTCCAAAAGGAGAGTGTTTTTGGATTTTTTAACCCCTAAAGCCCCGAGGCCTTTTCTCCATCAAAACACACTCAAAACTGCCACTTCTATTGCAAAGAGCAAAAAACTATAAAAAAAAAAAAAAATTGCATATCTAACCGTAGGATCTTATACTAGACTAGTATGAGAATGTGTGCAAGAAATTTCAGAAACTTTGACCAAATAGATTGCAAGATATTTGCATTCAAAGTGAAGAAAACAAGTTTTTGTGCACCTTGCTTGACTAGATTTTTGGGCTTTGAACCTATTTAACTTAAATTTTTTGTATTGTTGATTTTGATTTTCTAAGTTTATATGTTGAATACTTCTCTTGAGAATATAGGAAAAAAAAATTCAAGAAAAAAATACTAAATTTTTACTCATTAAAAAATTGTTAAGTAGAAGTAGGTTCAAGATTGAAGGAATAACTAAATTGTTAATAGCTCTAAGACAAAATTGAAATACCATAATCCCAACGGTGAGATTGTTCTAGCAAGCAAATTCAACCTTGTCCAACAATTTTTTTCTGAAAATTGTAAAAACTGCATTAAAAAATGAATCCTAAAAGTTATTTTTTTAAGAAGATGCTTAGATTGCCCGAAAAACAAAGATTGTCCATAACTTTTTCATTATTAGTCCAAATAGAATGAATCAAAGCTTCAAATGTAGACAAAATGACATAGATTTTGAAAAAAATATTTAAGAAATTTATTTTGACTTTCTGTGATTTTTTTGTGCTGCCCGCCAAACTCTATTTTTGGCATAACTTTTTCTCTCGAGCACCAATTAAAATAAAAATTATATATCCACAAAGCTCTTGCAGAACCGCACAACCTCAAAAAATCCCAAAAAAATCCTCTACAAATTGAGGTCACAGGAACCTACCTGGACCCAAATTGTCCCCTGAGGGAACAAACGGGGCTTTAGGAATTAAGCAAATGATTTACACAATTCTAAAAAGGATGGTTTCTACAAAACCAACCTGTTCTCAGTCTAGGGTTAATTTATGTATTTAACTTGTAGCAAGACTTGGAATTGGCATAAGTGGTAGGAAATGCCTATAAAAAGAATTGCTCAGTTTACAATGCAAGGAATCTTTGGTAACTACTATCGTATGATACACTATTTCTAGGATTTGTTGAGGCTACAATAGAAGATCTATAAAGTATTCAATGCATGTATGTTGAGTGTTTTGGAATTTTTTTATGAATTTAAAAATTAGAAAATGAATTTTATTTTTATTTTATTATATTGTGGCATCAACATAAGGCACACTATTCCATACCTTAAGTTAGTAAGGCTATTTGTTTTGTTTTGTTTGTTATGGTGAAATCTCCTCAACTCTACGTCCTTTGATTGCATCCTTTGTACCATCAAAAAATCCTCAGTGAGGAGGGATACCCATGCTTGGTTTCGTGGCATTTGGACCTGCAGTGTGAAAATTATGGATTTTTTAGGTTATTTTTGGATCTTCAATTATAAAACATTATTTATATTTTTATTTTAGTTGTGGCAAAGGCATAGGGCACACTAGTCCATACCTTAAGTTAGGTTGTTTGCTTGTTTGTTTTGTTTCTTACGGTGAGATCTCCGAACCCGTGCGTTCTCTGGTCACGTTCTTTGTATCGTTGGAAAGCTCTTTGTGAAGAGGGGTGCACAGGCTTAGTTTTGTAGCGTTCCGACTCACGTCATAAAAGATATCAAATTTTGAAGATTAAATGGATTGAATTTTTTTTTAAATAGTTTTATTTTATTTTTTAAAACCGCAGCAACGGCACATGGCACTCTAGTGCATATGATATTTGATGTCAAAAGTGTAATCCAAGAGTGAAGTTTCTTTTTCTTTTCTTTTCCCCCATAGATAGCCCCTAACAATGATTTTCCCAAATCTACACAAACCGACACATCCTTGAAAAGCCCCAAATCTACAAAAACCGACACATCCTTGAAAAGCCCCCAAATCTACGAAAACCGACACATCCTTGAAAAGTCTCCAAATCTACACATCTGAGTGCAGTGTTGTCAATGTCAATGTGAACAGAGAATGTCGCAGAGTTCCCTACCTGCCGAAATCATACCAATCAGTCGTCTGGGAAAGATGCAGAAATGTCAATCATGTGAATATGTGATACCAGCCTATGACAGACAAAATGACCCCTGTTGGTATTGTTTAATTTTTTTTTTAAATTCCCCCTTTACAGACAAATGTGAGAAATGGGGAGAGCAATTGAAATGGTGACATTTTTCTTTTTGGCAAAGTATGAATTTGTTATGAATTTCTGAAGACTATGTTGCCTCACTTGGTTCAAAAGAGTCTCTAGACTACCCCCAAACCAACAACAAATGTGTATGTCATCTTACTCACCTAAAGGGGTCACAATCCTTTTTAATATGGCCACAACACACAGCCCCCCCAAAAGTCACTTCTTGTGATGAATTTACACTCAAAAGTGGAAGTTCTTCTTGCAGCCACTAATGACTTCATTACCATCATTCAAGACAGTGTGGCCACTAACTCAACCTAATGTTGCCCAAATCTCATTTGTTGAAAAAAGTTTGTCATGGATTGATGCAAAGCTATAACATTTGGATCATTTTGGCCTAGGTGTTTGTCGTAGGCCTTTTGCCTATCAAAGACTAGTTTATGTTATGTATGAGATGCTAATGTCATTGTGTAGTGTTTCTCTTTAGATTTTGGATTGCAATTTTATATATTGTTCCAAATCAATGTGGTGCATGATATATTGTTGGGAAGTTATTGAAAGTGTGGTTCAAAGATTATATAATTTGCTTCTAATTTGAAGTATTAAATTTGCAACAATTGAAGACTTACATCTAATATAAAGTTCTATAACTTAGACTTATCCTATTAAAATTCAGTCTTGTTTTTTCTCTTACGCCTTATAGCTTTAAGGAATTACATTATACTTTCATAGAATACTTACAAGTGGAAAAAATTAAATTTCAACTAAATCAAGTATTAGAGGTGTATAGTATCTAGAAAAATATTATGAAACACACTATTTTGTCATTCAAAGAATTTTGCATAATATAGAATATAATTTTCTTCTTGCATCTTGCATAATCAAAATACATTCCTTACACAATTTCAATCAAGCATATCAAATTTGGAATTCAAAAAAGCTATATTCCATTTTTTATGAATTGTTTCAATCAATATTCATGGTTTTGCATGATATTTGATTTAAAAATATTGGTGATGAATTTTTTTAATTTGATTGCATAGATACGTAGGAAACATTCTTACACACATAATTCATATTAAAAATTACCTCATTAAGCAACAAACATATGATCTATGAAGAGTTCAATGTCAAATATTGTGTAACAAAATTTTGTAAAATAGATATCTCTATATTTTAACTAGATGAATATCTCTCAATTCTCCCTTACATGCCTATGGAATACTTTTCAGAAATAAAATGTACACCACACATACATGAGGATAGAATTGGAATTTGGATGGTACTAGCTTGATTCACCTTGAATGGATTCCATTACCTTTGGAATAATGGGCCCAATAATAATGATTTCAAGCCTTATTATCCATCACTCCATTTATTGCCATTTTGAAGCTAGATATGAATGAAAAAGTTTTATATTTATTTTTCAGAGATGAAAATATATATTTGCTATAAGTTATAAAATTTTCAAATTTTTTGGAGAGAATTTGAAAATACTGTAAATTATCTATTAAAAAATGAAAAAAATTCATATCAAATGCAAAATACACTAAAAAAATCTGAATTTTTTTACCATAGATGTACATTATAGTATATAACATCATGATATAAACCAAAATTAGCGTGTCACTCTAAAATTGAAAAAAACAAACATGGTTATAGGTCCAAAGTTTTTATTGCTATAAAATAATGAAATTTACAAAAACTTCAAAATTTTCCAATTGGAGTAGAAACTGCACTTCATGAGCTTCTTTTCGTTAGTCGGATTGAAATTAAAAAAAACATCATTTTTATGGCTAAAATTCACATCAAGAGTAGACATCAAGAAATGGCCAAACTACATTACAAGGATGATCCATAGATCAAGCATCTTCTTCATCAGAAAACTCAATAATAACATGATGAAGGAATTTGCAATACTATCCATTGAAAATGTACTAAAGAAATTTCTCAAAAAAAATATTGAGTGGAGAATTTTTTTTTTCATCCTATAGTCTCAAGTGCAAGTCATCCATCAAACACTTAGTATCCACGGAGTCCTTCTAGAACTAAAGCTAGAAGGATGTGGCCCCCCGTGACCAAGGTAGTCACCACAATACTTTGATTATTGGACCAATAGGTGCATTTTTTGTTTCAATAGTTAGCAGTGAAGTCCTTCATTAGACGTTCATTATAACATTTTCACCACGATGTAAAATATTGTCCCGGCAAGAAATTTGTTAAGCTCGGTTGATTTGGCTTCCATCCCACTAGTTGGAAAAACCAACTAGTTTTTCAACACAAACCTCAACAAAATTTGTTTGTCACACTAAGGTAAACCAGCCCATTACGGTCAGATGACCTATAGTGGACATCTTATGACCCCATGATGTTTTTTCAGACCACAATCAATATCTAACCTGACACCTTTGGAGTGATTAGTGACCTCATTAGGAGCACCCAATTTTTCAGTGTAAATCATTGTAGGAAGTGATTTTTCATGGCATTCCACAATAGAAATTATTGTGACCACTTT
Organism: Antitrichia curtipendula; assembly: GCA_951230915.1. Lineage (NCBI taxonomy): Eukaryota > Viridiplantae > Streptophyta > Bryopsida > Hypnales > Leucodontaceae > Antitrichia > Antitrichia curtipendula. The sequence continues at coordinate 27,064,568 of OX579636.1, read as the reverse complement.
AGGTGATTAAGATGAGCATATTGGATATACTTTTTGTTGGTTATGGGGCAGCTTGTAAACCATGTTGGGAAGATCACTTCAAAAATACATAACTAATTCACACTTTGTTTGAAAAATAAAATTTCAAATTGCTCTCACTATTTCCCACACTTATCTTTGAGTGAGAAAAAATTTGAAAATTTTCAGCAATGGCATGAGGGCAGACTCGAAATTCTGACCACAATGGGCTGGTTTACCTTACAAGCTACAATGTCTCACGTGTTTGATTTGTGCCATTGGTGGTATTAATATTAAAAAAGAAGGATTTGGTGTTGTTTCTAATGTAGTTGCCGGAAAGAACATGTTTAGTTGCAACTATAAGAATGGAGAGTGAGTTGTACGGCTCAAATATAAACCTAAGTTTGGAGCAAATGTGAAGCCTTCTTTGACTAATAAGCAATTGCCACGACTTCAGCCCAGCTGAGCTCTAGACCTTGGCGTGGTTCATAATTATTTAGTTCCATTTCAAACACCTGCCGGTGGGGGCCAAGAAACCAGACGGGGCCTTTTCCCAATTAAAAAGTGACACGCCAAAGTCTAGCGTGCTGATTTTTAAACCTTATTGTTGGAGATGCTCTTGGGTCCTTCCAAGGTTCAGATTATGGGTACACTTATGGTAACCATGTTCCCACTTGATGTTAGGGGTGATGTTTGCAATGTGAATCTGGTCCAGAAGTAGTTATAAGTTCGTCCTTAAGACCCCACTAACACCAACACTCTTCAACACCACCACGTGGGAACATAAGGTAACAGGCTCTAAAATTGCACAGGCTTTGAAACCGCCCACACCTTCAAATGTACACAATGTATACATGTTTGCTTTTTCATACCCTTCACCAATGTACAAACAATGTGCATTTCAGGAGGCGGGCGGTTTTAGAGCCCCTATGCCATTTCAACTTCGAAATTCTATAACTAATTCCACAAAGCTCCAAAACATATGAAACAACTTGGTTTAGATGCCCATTCCACTTGTCTTTCAAATAAAATTTACTATAAACTATTTCAAGAACCTCTGCCTCCCCAAAATTCACTTCCAGCTCTTTGGTGGGCAATTTCTGGACCTGTTACTTTCCCATTCCTTGATTCCCAAAAATTATACTTCCACACATCATATCATTCATTCATTGGACACATTTTTTGTCCCTCCTAGTTTCTCACAAAACCTGAAGGGCGAGTTACAACCGACTCCTCCTTGTGCTTGGAAAAAGTGGGTTTTGAGTACCATTGCAAGCCAAAAATCAGGTGCAGCTACTAGGACTTTTCGGCAGACGCGGCTCCCAATCCTCCCATGGGCCAAAAACTTGGCCTTATTGGTAAGTCCAGAGCCACAGCATTGATACCCGTAGTATGAGCAAGTGAATGGGGACTTGATTGTCAGACCTGACTCATGATGTTTCCCTTTGACAATAAGTCACAAGATCACTGTTGTTCCCTCATGCCACCTGCAGCAGCAGCAGCTCGGACCCCGTCGGTCCGTCCGTCCGTTCGTCGTTGGCGAACGACGCTCTCACGCTCTCTGGGGATTCACAGTTTGAATCGATGCCATTCAGTTCCGACGGGGACACCTTACCAACCACACCTGAGTGAGTAAAAAGGGTTGAGAAAATTGTCGGTCCCCCCGCGCGCGCGATTGGAAAACCCCCTCCCCGACATTTGTACTCGTGTGCACATACATGCAGGAAAAAAGGTCCAATGTGGAATGGTTGGTGTATGATTTCAAGTTTATGGAGTTTCATGCATGCATGTGGGTTCGACATGTCGGACAAAAAGAAAAGGAAGGGGTGGGTTCCCTCATTTGCGCGTCAATTGGGGAGTCAATTGGGAGTCAATTGGGACGAGGGATGTTTTTTGGAGTATCATTGCAATGTGGTACGGAATTTAAGATGGCTATGGTACTTCATCAACCTAAAGGACAAGGTGTGAATAGTCTTTGTTTGTATGTAGTCCACAATAGATGGTGTTTTGACCACTTGTAATAAATACATCTTTTTAAGTTATGTTATGGACGTTGTACTCACATATATCATACATATAGGAAAGGTCCAATGTGGGGGAATGGTTGGTATGGGATTGCAAAATGACGGCGTCTGATTTTTTGTTTTATGGAGTCGCGTGGTTTCTATAGGTGACAAAAAGGCTCTTTTGTTTTCCCGTCAATCGGGAGTCAATTGGGAAGGATGCTTTGGGAAATATCGTTGCAATAGGATACAAAATTAAGAGAGCTACCTCAACATCATGAAGGGCAAGGTGAATAGTCTGTGCTGTAGCCCACAATGGGAAGCAAGTTGATTTTGCTTTGCCCACTTGTAATAATTCTTATTGTACCTTTGAACCCCTAAAGAACCAAGCTTTGTTTTTTGGCAACATATAAATTTTGGGCAGGTACGTGTGATTGGAGATTTCCATGTTTTGGGCCCAAATTTTAACAGAAGGTGTGGACTAGGAATATATTTTACGTGCATTGAATTTCAGGACATTTGGAAATATGAGTCAAAAGTTATTGCCTAATATGTGGTTGGTTTCTAAACTCGGGCAGTTCGGGCAGATCTGAAAAAATCACTTTTTTCAAAAATAAGAATTTGAAATTGTTTTCTTAGATTTATATGTGCATGGAAAGCTTTTAATCATTCCATTTTGATCAATCAGTCAAAAGTTATGAGGTGTTTTAGTTTGCGGGTAGTTATGGATTCTCTCCTCTAAAATAAACTTTGAAGTCTTTTATTTAACTCAATTTTAAATATTTTAAGAAAAAATTAAAAAAAGAAGAAGTTGTAGATTGTTTATTACAAGATTACAACCATTGGGATTGGCATTTTTCAATTCCATATATAAATTGTTAACAATTTTGTACTTTGAATCATTCTCTACATCTTTCTACTTATTATTTTTTTCCTATATGTTGTATAGTTCCAAATGATCTGAAATTTTCAAGCATGTAGCCAACTTGACTTGAAGAATCCAAAGAAATCCCACCATTTTGAACATTTTTTCATACAAATGTGAGCTTGTGAAGTGTAGTTGCTTGAATTTTCACTCGGCCAAAAAAAAGATTTTTGTCACTTCAAACACTAATATCTTGCAATCTACAGGGTGAAAATTTCAGGAATTTTTTCCACATCTTTTCAATCTAGTGTACTACTAGATCCTACGGTTACATGTGCCCCAAAATGATATTTTTTGAAAATTTGGTACTATTATTACAAATGGCAGTTTTTGAGCGTTTTTGATGATAACATAGTCAAGGAACCTTAGGGATTAAGTTGTGTAATGGACATTACACTTACACATACATACAAAAAGGTCCAATGTATGGAATGGTTGGTATGGGATTGCAAAATGACAATGTATGATTTCAATTTATAGAGCCATGCAGTTTCTACAAGTGACAAAACAGTTCTCTCATTTGTTTAGTCAATTAGGAGGGATGTATTTGAAATGTAAATGCAACATGGTACAAATTTAAGAGAGCTACTTTAGCATCCTAAAGGATAAGGACAAGGTATAAATAGTCCTTGCTACAATCCACAATGGGAAGCAATTTCATTGATGTTATTCTGTCCACTTGTAATATTTCTTATGTATATTTTAAATTATATTATGGGTAGTATGCTTACACATACATATAGAAAGGTCCAATATAAGGAATGGTTGGTATTGGATATATTGCAAAATGACAATGTATGATTTCACTTTATGGAGCCATGTGGTTTTTCTACATGTGACAAAAATCACAATTGGTAGTGTGTGAGCCTAAGATCTTAAGCCTAGAAGTCTGGGCTCCTATGTTATAGGTGTTTATATTATAGGCACCTTTTATAGTTATAGGATATTTATATCATAGGTGTCTATATTGTAGGTACCTATGTTATAAGCACCTTCCATGGTTATAGGATACTTATATTATAAGTATGTAAGTTATAGACACCTTCAATATTTGTAGAGTATCTACTTACATCTAGGCTCGCATTTCTAGGCTCACCTTTCTAAACTCGCATGCTAGTGTTGTTGTGACAAAAATGGTTCCCTCATTTTTCGTCAATCATGAATCAATCAGGAGGGACGTTTTTTGAATGTCATTGCGACATAGTATGAAATTAAGGGAGCTACCTCAACATCCCAAAGGACAATGCTATGAATAGTCCTTGTTATAGTCAACAATTGGAAACAATTTGATGTTGCTTTGACCACATGTAATACCTCTTATTGTACCTTTTCATTTATGTAATGGACATTGTACTCACACATACATACAATAAATTCCAATGTGTGGAATGGTTGGCATGGGATTGCAAAATGATGATGTATGATTTCATTTTATGGAGCCCTGTGGTTTCTTTCACTTGATCTCTCATTTTCCTTCAATTGCAAAAGAGGAAATCACCAAGGGATATTTTAGGACTATTGTTGCAATAGTGTACAAAAATAAGAGAGCATTCTGAAGGACAAAGTGAATAGTCCTAGCTATAGTCCATGATTGAAAACAAATTTGATTTTGCTTTGACCACATACAATACATTTTATTCCCTAAAGAACCATTGCTGATTTTAAGGACAATTTGGATTTTGGGCAAGTATCTATGGTCTCAGTTTTTATCACAAATTTTTGAAGATTTTTTTAAAGATAATAAATCTAATTATCTTCTTGGAAATATATGTTTTTCGATTGGTGCTTGGGAACAAAAGTTATGTCCAAATAAGCTCAAAACATGGAAAATTGGACAATAAAAATTTATTGAAAGAATTTGGATCTTTATTTTTTATTTTTTTCTTATAAAATATATTTTTGTCTATACGGAAAGCTAAGATTCATTTCATTTGGATAAATAATGTGAAAGTCATGGACAATCTTGTTTTTTGGACAATCTAAGCATCTTCTTGGAAAAATAACTTGTAGGATTCATTTGTGATTGCAATTTTTATAATTTAAAAAGAAAAGTTCCACATAGTTTTGTTTTCTTGCTAGAAAAATCTCACCACTGGAATTAATACTTTTTAATTCCATCTTAGAGATATTAATGATTTAGATTTCTTTCTATCTTGTACGTACTTCGAGGGTTGCTATTATGTGAACATAGGAGTGTGAGCCCATGAGCCTAGAATACCACATGCCTATGTTATAGGTGTATATACTATAGAAATTATCTATGATTTTAGGATATATATGTTACAAACATCCATATTATAGGTGTTTATGATACATACACCTTCTATAGTGTGTGGGATCTATATTATAGGTACCTATATTGTAAGCTCAATGCTCACAAGCTTGCATTCTTAGGCTCACATATTAGCACCGTCGTACCTACTTCTATTGAACAATTTAAAAAAAGATGAAAATTAAGTTTTTTTGAACTAATTGTTTTTCTTCTAGACTCTCAACTCAGTTTCACACCATAAGGATTTAAATCTCAAAACTTTGTAGTGCAAAAAATTTAAGTTAAGAAGGTTCACAGTCAAATAATCTAGTACCACAATGTGCAATTTATTTATTTATTTTTCCACTTTAAACGCAAATATATTGCAATCTGTGCAATCAAAAAATTTGAAATTTATTCCATTAATTTTTCTTACTAGTTAGGTATAATGTCCTATAGTTAGATGTGCAAAAAAAAAAGTCCAATTTTTTTTACTCTTTGCAATAGAAATGATAGCTCTGAGTGTTTTTTGGCGAAAAAAAGGCCTTGGTCTTTAAGCCTTGAATGTCGACACAGACACCAAACGTTCGATGGATGACAAGGAATCTTTGAATATAGGACGAAAGTACAACTATTCATCCTTGGAATTGGGTTTGGAAAGGAAAGATCTCCTACAATACTTTGACTTCCAATAGGTGCTTTTGCTATTTCTTTGGCCAATGATTCACACGGTAATACAAAAGGATGATTTTCAGCATCACCCCTTCTACGTTCAAGGGTTAAGGGGTTTGAGTTTCAATGGATTATTGAATTCATGTGGGACGCATGGCTATTGTATACTATAATCATAAAATTTATGTATGACTTTTAGTATATATACAATAGTTGTGTGTTTAATTTTTTGGAACAAAAACTCCTATTTTATAATTTCATTATTTCATTCAATTAGTCCTCTAAAAATTTAGCATCATTCATGTACAAATTCTATTTTTGAATACACATTAAACATATTTATTCATTGAAGTTAAAAATTCGAGACAAGTTCTTTAGATTTTATTTGGTGAAGTAAGATTTTGGCTAAAAAATTCCAATGATCCTTACAAATATTGCACACCATATTTTATAATTGTTCACCTCCCCCCCTCCTTAAACTATACTTTTGTGAAAGTTTTCCTATGTCTCCTTTGAAAAAAAGTCAAATATTTTATTTGCAAATTTCATAGCTATGATTGAATTTATCAAAATTCTATAAAATTTATTGAAAAAGAAAGTAAAAATTTCCAAATTCAAAACAATGTAAATGACCCTCTAAATTTATTACTATCTTTGATTGATATAAAATCAGAACTTGAGAATACGATCTTTGAAAGCATATAAAAAATAACAATGAAAAGACACAAGAATATTTGGATTTGAAATTTGGACAACCAAAATTATAGAGCCCATTAAAAGTAAGCTAGAAAGACCAAAAGCCAAGAAGCATAGAGAACCATCTCAAAACATACTAAAAGAAGATAAATTATAAAAATTATAGCACTTCCAATCAATAGAGTAGGGTCCAATTGCAACACCAAGAATCTTGATTTTTTTCCTTCGAATTTTCCAAAAAAGTAGCAAGTAAAAATATCTTGCCCCTCGATTGGTGTCCCAATCTAATCACAGATTGCCATGTGGCATAAGCACCCTCAAGATTGAAAAAAACGTGAACTCATGAAGTGGGGTGTACCACTGATTGCTATTCGTCCTTCTTCCCAGCAGCCCCCCAAAAATCGCAGCTGGCCGTACAAGTGTACCACCGCCCCAATAAATTCTAGAGTGAGTGCACTCAGGTAGCCTGAGGACTCATCATCGATGCAACATTCATCCAATATCAATGCAGAATTTGTAAAATTCATCCATTTCAGTGTCGATGGATCAATCATCGATATATTATTCATCCAACCAAGGGAATTGTTCCAATTTTGAATCAACGTCCGCCGAATGGCATCGCGATTCCCCGAATGTACCCATCAGCCACATCCCCCGCGACCAGGGCGTTACGCGTTTCCCGAAGCGCTGCGGTAGTAAAGATCCTTTCAAACTGAAGGCGTCCACGTTCTGGCGCCACGCGCCGTCGGATGCCGCCTCGGGCGCATCGTGGCCGTGGACGCAGAAAGAAGCCACGAAAAGAGCCCCCAAATCTTTCCGGTGCCTGCGCTCTCTGGCAAGCGAACAACAACACAACAAAGAGCCGCCCTCGATCGGGGCTCGCAGTGCTGCTGTTGCTGCGGCGAGGACGACGACGACACGGGTGATGATCGTCTGTCGCTTGATCCGTCGTTCCGGGCTCGCTTTCCGGTGGACGGAATTGCGCCGTGCGCTTCCGTCGAGTTTCTTCTGGCGGAATTTGGCTCCGTAAAGAGCCCGGGGGGGGGTCGGTTTTTGGTGCAGCCTCGAGGACGGAGGAGGTCAGCAGCAGAGCCTGACTGCCTTGCAACGTGGAATTCGGAACTGGAATTTCGATGAAGCGCGTCCCGGCGTGTCTTACGATGTGACATGGTGTGGAATTGGCCGTAATTTAGGTCGTTGTGGGAGAGTTTTGGGTGGACGACAGACAGTATGTGGACCTGGAGTGATTGCTCGTCGCCCGGGTGATGTGTAGCTTAGGTCTGGGGAGAGGTGCATCAATATATTGTTTCCGTGCATTGATTGTGCCGATCTCGGGGTTGGAAGCTTAGTGATTGTTGTTTCTGAAATTTTTGGTCAGGTGGGGAGGATAGAATGACCGGGAGTGCATGCGTCACATTGAAATCGGACCTCGTTTTGGTATGAGGCGGGATCGCGTGTTTAGATTCTTGCTGAGTAGAAGAAACTTGGCGTCCGATCGTTGTACAGTACAGGGAACGCTTTTTGAGATCTTCGAGTGGAAGTCGCGGGATCGAATTGTGAGTGACGGTGGCTGGTTATTTTATATTGGCGCTGGAGGGAATTCTTTTGAAAACAGGAAGAGCTGGACGTGGTGTCGGTCGTTTGTTAGTAATCAAGAGAGCTCTGGCTGAATTTTTGAGATTGAGCAAGTTATTGTTGGGACAAATATTTCGTACGGATGCACTTTTGTATTGAAGTGGGAGGCAGCGCTTGTTGGAGCTGATTAGATTAGAACTACCGTAGAAGAAAAATATGCTCAGGCGGGAACGGGGACCTTAATGGCGCGGGTGGATCCCGGGTTCGGAACGCACACCTGGGACTCTGTTTCGATGTGTTCCGCGGGTTATCTTCTCTGAGCCAGTCGAATTTGCATAGCAAGCTGTATCGTATTACACATGTGATAGTTGAAACCCTTTCATTGAGCCTTAGTGTATTAGGTGAATTGAGATACGGGACGTAGCTTCTGGACACCTGCGTAAGTCTTGTTGTGCATTTGTAGGCTGTCCGTAGACGTGTGTCGTTATTGTTTGTGGCTGCCTCGCCCCTAGTTAGCCATCCCGTTGACCTAGGTGACACTTTGACCTGCGAATGGATGCGATGGCTCCTCATCAGCAGCGCCGGCGTCGTCGCTCTTCAGTTTCGAAGGAGTTGGCGCATGGTAACAGGTGAGATTGAATGTTTTCTCTCTATCTTAGAGTTTTATCTTTTCGGCCAATGCAATTGCTTCTTCTCAGAAAATCCAGGTTTTATCGTAATGAATGCTTGTTGATGCGTTTGAGACGTAGAAAAGGAGCTCAGTTCCGCCGCTCAACGTTTGAATTTTCCAGCGTAAATCTTGTCTAGATTCGCATGCTTTTGATTGTTTTCATTAGTGTTTACCATTTGGTACGACAACGCCTTGAGCATTCTTGTCCAATAGAATGGCATTGGAATTTCCAATTTTCTTCTTTCTGAGATGATTTTAAGTGTGGTTTTCTTTTGGTTCTTAGGAATTTGGAGGTATTTAAGAGACCATTTTTCATTATGAAGGGGATGCTCTTGATACGAAGCTGCTTTTTCTTAATTTGCTTTTTTTGACTTTTCTTGTCGTTGTCCTCTGTCAGGAAAATATATGATCCACGAAGGTGGCATAAGCGGACAAATAGTGGTTCAGATGTAGGTGGTCAGCCTCCTGCAGGATGGGTCCTTATTTGGGCTGGAAGGTTTAAACGTTGGCGCCGACGCTGGTTTGTTGCAAATCCTCCTGGACTGCTTCTCCACTTCAAGAATTCAGATCAAATTGGTCGCCATGGATGCATCAGTCTTCTTGTACGTGTGTTATCTTTCTTCTGGCATTTGTTATATCTTAAATGAATTATATCACGCAGAAATGCTTAATCATTACCGGCAGTTACGATGTAATCGTTGTGTATGAAGCTGCAATGCACTGTGTTTCACAACTGATTTGGTCTCTTTTTTTTGACACGAGCAGGGGGCCACAGTGGCTCCTGCCGCAGGGAAGGAGCGGCAGTTCAAGATTATGAAAGGTTCGACGGTATACTATTTACGTACAATCAGTCGTGATTATCGGCAGCCGTGGTTGGATACGATTCATGAATCCATTCGTGTGTATCAAAATTCAGTTGAGAAGGCACAAAGTGGAGCTGATTATGGATCGGGGTTACTGCCTCAATCTTCCGTACCCTCGGTAGAGTCAATATCTGAACTGGGACTTATTGGTGGAGAGGTGTTTGACGTTGACAGTGTAAACATATCAATCATGCTCCCGAGTTGCTGTTTCCAGCCGAGCATGATCATGCAACTGTGATATTTGGGGTTATGCGATTAAACGAAGGACCAATCACGCTCTTGCATCATCACTTCAGATGCAAATAACTTCATAACTCGGTTTATGACAAGTCTTGTCACTACTCGCGGTAGCTCAGTTATTTTCAGGGGATATGAATCTTCCATGTATTGTTTATGGAATCTGACACCCTATCGTTTTTGGCAGCATGAGAGAGAGGATTGGGACGCTCAAGAAAGGGAGTTTAAAAGAAGAGTTAGAGAACGTATGAGGGACTTGGAACCTACGCAGAAGGGTACAACACGATCCCTCAAAACTCTTCTCATTCTGGTTCAATCTCTTATTCACGTGTCTTTTCCGAAGTTAAAGATTCAGGTGTAGGTTTTTGGATATGATGCTCCCTATGAGGTTTCTTGACATCCATGGGCCTTCTTTGAGTCAAACGAAGCCTTAAGATGTTGTGAGTGAAGCTTCTTCTTCAAGTTACAAATCTTTGATTACATATCTTACAAACTATCGATTCCCGTGCCCCTGTTTGTGCAGCTTTCCTGGATCAATTGCAGACTCTGCAACAATCATTATCGTCTATCTCAGGTGTTCTTGGATTTGCTGACCCTACAGAGGTGCCTTCAAAACAGACGGCAAACGGGATTCCTGCATTGCCGACGTTGCCTGAGACTAATTGGAGGTCAAATGGGTTGTTCGTGACGGAGAACGAAGCTTATGACTCAGATGTCACTCAGCAGCCGAATGTTACTCCAGCGACGGGAGATGACAAAATATCTTCCCCGGAGGTAGGAGCATCAAATACTTCTCAGAATCATTCTGGAGCGACCTCACCTCGAATGTTACAGTCACAGGAAAATGACCCCCATGGCAGAAGTGGTTCTCGGTCTCTTTTCAAGTGGAAAAGCGACTCAGAGGCATTGCTGCCCAAGGAGTTTACTAAAGATGTAACAAGTATCAGGTGATTTTCTGTCTTGATCATGCTGACTCTGAGCCTAACTATGCACTGAAGTCGCATCCCTGTATCGTGAGCTATATCCGAGTATTCTCTGATTCCGAAATTTATGGAAAACGCACGTGCAACGATTTGCATATTCTAATGAGGAATAGTAGATAATGAGGTATCCAGTTAGTGTGCAGTGTAGTTGTTACCAAAGCTTACATATGTGGATGAGTGGGAGAGTTGTACCATTTTGAATGAGGCTCAGTGGGATGAATTTAGTTGATTTGCTTTTAAGATATTTAAAGTTGGCCTTTAAATCGGCAGTTCTATAATGATAATACGTTGTAGGCAACTTCAATATTCTCTTTTCTCTTTTGACTCTTCCAGTATTATCTGAAAGCTGGGTATGTTCATTTGATCTGCTAACCAGTCCGTGCTTGTTTGCGCAGGTCTCAAAAGTCGGCGCCTGCGCCCGCTTTCAACGTACGAACTGATAAGAAGTTTAGAAGGGACAGGCGAAGAAGTTTATCTTTGTCGCTGGATGAGCGGTCTGAGGATGATCCTGACTCTTTTCCCCAGGATATGAGCTGCATCGGAGCTGAGTGTTTTCCAGGAAGGAAGCGTAGTGTTCATGGAAATGCATCGGATACCGAATTAGGATCTAAAAAACAGACTCTTAAGTTTAGTGGTCCTTTGCAACGGAAGAGAAATGGAGATTCCGTCTACGGTTTTACTCCAACATCCAGCCAGGAACTCGATCCGAGCCTTATGAAGAAGTTGGAGCGAGAGCTCTTCATACAAAGTAGAGAATCAGATGGGTCATCACACGGATCAGCTTCTAGAACAGGTGGGGCCTCAAGTCATGGAAGCAAGGAAGTCAGATTTGGGACTGCGCAATTCAAAGCGATCGACAAGGAGGGATCTACAGGTCCTGGGAGGAACGGGCTACTCAGGCAAGGGCCTCTACATGCCGCTTGGAACAACATGCTGGATACGTACACAGAGGTTGGCTTTCACATTTCTCTTTCCATTGTATTTATGTGAAAATACATGATAAACAGTTGGAAACTGTAATTTTGATTAGAATGAATTTTGTATGAAACAAAATATTTCAAAGGTTAAATCAATATATTTTCTACGAGCATGTGTCTGTTAATGTTTAGGAGTTGTCAGCAGACTTCAAGAAGTGCATTGTCAAGTCATTGAGTACTCTACCCTCTAGAGATAGCTATTAGCCTTCTTTTGTTTTACTTTGAGTAAACGGTAGAATCCTCTGAGTATACACCCTAGGTATGTGGTGTCGACTGTCCGAAGCACATTTATATTTAATTTACCTTCCGAATTCGCTGTCATCTGTACTTATGTCGATGCTTGGTGTCTTTCAGCGCTCGTGGTGATGTTCATGACTCATCTCGTCGCTATATTTAGTACTGTTATTTTCTTGGGCGCTGATGTATCCATGAATGACTTAGTGATATCTTATGATGAACGATCCTTGTAGGCTTTGAAGGAAGAGATATATCGAGTCCTTGAACTTGAAGCAGAGAATGCCGTATTACAACAAGCAATGCGGTCCCTGCCCCAACTTCATCACGATCGAGCCGCTCTATTGAGTATGAGGGAAAGACAGAAGGTTCGTTTGAGCATTGCAGGGCGTAGATGTTAGATGCATCAAGGTGTTCGATTTCTTCTCGTATTTTGGGGTCTTGTTTTGGTGATCAAATGCAGGAAATAGTTAACATATGTAAAGGCATCGTCAATGAGCACAAGCTTTTGAAAGTTTGCGATTTATTTTAACTAAGAGATGAGTTTGTTCGGAAGGTTAAGATACATATTCAAGTGGACAGTCACTTGCGAAGAAATGCATTTTTAGTGTTCTTTTGTAGTGTTACATGTGTAATAGCTTTGGACGGCCCACCCTGTCGTCTGCACTTTCGTACCCCCGGTGTTCATCCTTTTTGGTTGCTCGGCAGAAACGGTGTGATTGTGGTCGCAAAAATACTTCTGAAGAGGAAGTTGAGGAAGATGGAGACGATACTGAAGAGGACATTGCAATAGTGCATCCTGATGTTGGTAATGAGGTATGGAGAGGACCAGATGTGCTATATTATTTTACCTCAAAGATTTGTTAGGTTTCAACTTTGACAAGTAATTGTACTGAATAATGGTCAGGAACATCCGTACCTACAGAGTTTAATGTCTTAGATTTTTTAAATTAACTTACATTAGCATCTTAGCAAATTTTTCGAATACGGATCCTAACTCATTTGAATTTGAATCATTAATAATTGGTAAACCCGGTTGGTTTCATAGTATTACTGAAAATGTCCATACAGAAACTGACATAATTGAGTAAATCCCTCCAATCTTCTCATTGGGCATTTTAGTCATCCAGTCGCTTCAATGATAATTAGAAACAGAGTGTTCTTTACATTGTTTGGACATCGTTGTTGGAGAAGATTTACTCCATCAAAAGAAATGAACTCTTGAGCTTGAGTTTCGAGGTTTTAAATGTTTTAAATTTGATGCTTTTGTGTGACGGAATATGGTCGCATGGGCAGTGAAAGGGTTATTTGCTGTTGGTTATCCAATTTGACTTAAGGTGTTGATTTTCCCATGGGTTCTCTATGAGTGTCTACAGAAGCGCTTTCTGATACAATTTATATATCATCGTCGTGGTCCTTGAAGCTGTGTGCTGGTTTTATTAGTATGATATTGAAATCACTATCTGGAAGGATGTGAAGAATGTACCAAGAATATGCTAAATTTAGGCATGTGCTGTATATATGGAAGGAGTACTTTGAGGCCTTGGAAGTCTTGAATCATCATGAATTTGCGGCTCGGTCAATGTTGCCTGACGAACAAGAAAACGCTGATGGTAATCAAGAACCTCCTGAGGAAGCTGAAACAGGGGATGCCGAGTTTTTGTCTGAAGCTGAAGGTGAAGAGATTGATCAGCCGAGGACGAGGTTTGTTGCTTGTTCACATTCTACATCCCAAGTATTCATCTAGATATGCTTGATACCATCATAGAGTATTATTTTGCTTCTACGAATGTGTCCTGCTCACTGTTTCCCTTATAACTGCTTACAGATTACCAGCTCCTAGACCACTTTCACGAGGGTTTACTCTGTGGACAGTACTGAAGAATGCAGTGGGCCGGGATCTTAACCACATCACTATGCCTGCTACTATCAATGAACCCCTTTCAGTACTTCAAAAGTGTGCAGAAGAACTCCAGTATCGGTAAACACTCACGTACCGAATTCCCTTCGTGGTGAACTTTATGTATAACGATAAATTTAATGAACTTAAGTTTTGTCAAAAATCTATCAATGAACATATAGAGTTCAGCACGACACAATTTTAAACGCTATATATGTGAATTAGAAGGTTGGATTTCGGTTCCGCCTTGACCAATGGTACAAAAACGCCTCTTTCATCTTATTTTTGCAGGCATTTATTGGAGCAGGCAGTTCAGAAGACAGACTCTTTGGAGCGGTTGCTTTTGGCCACTGCATTCACATGCGCAAGCTATTATGGGAGCATTCATCGTGATGCGAAACCTTTTAATCCTTTGTTGGGGGAAACTTACGAGTACCAAGATAATCAGAGCTGGTTTCTGACAGAGCAGGTGCGATTCTGTTTTGGTTGTTCAGGCATAGACTAGGATACTTCGTACATTAAGTATTTATTAAAGAATCATTGGTTTGTATGATCAAGCGAGTATTATGTCCATGGACAGTAATAAACAGTTTTTTATGTTGGTGTAATGTTGTTACCAGTAACCAAGATCTTCCTCAGTAAAGTCTTTGGTATCACTTCTAGATGCTTCCTGCACCTGAAGCTGACACTGTGATGATTCCGTGGCTGCAGTCACACGGTACTGATCTTTTTATTTATTTGACTTCTTGCAGGTCAGCCACCACCCTCCAATATTAGCCTTCCAGAGTGAAAACACAGGTGGGACATATCAACTTTATGGCGAGATTGAGATCAAGAACAAGTTTTGGGGGAGAAGTATTGAGGTTTGTCCATCCGCATGCTCTTATCACGTTATTATCTCAGAAACTTCTTGATGCCACTGCGGCACTGAAATGAGTGCTTTTTGGCAGGTGCTGTGCAATGGAGGAGTTCATCTTAAAATTCCTAAGTACGGAGATCATATGACATGGAATCGAGCAACACTTTGTATTCACAATGTTGTCCTAGGTAAACCATGGATTGACAATTATGGAGAGGTTTCTGTGGTAAATCACAACACAGGGGAAGTGGCTCGTGTCCGCTTCCACAAAGCAAGCAGTCGAGAGCAATGCCGCATTACGGGAAAGGTTTGTTCTGAATACTTAATGAATACTTAAATTTGACTACTGCAATTGCTGCGGGGTTACTCTTGTTTTGCTTTTCCTGCTTTGCTCGGTTATGTCTAGCTAAATGTGAAATCAAATCTTGATTGTGAGATCAATCAGATTAGAGGTTTGAAGTTGATTGTGATGCTAATATTGTTGATCTCGATTGCAGATCTATGATGCGAAGGGGGTTCCACACTATACGGTTTTTGGTAACTACATGGAAGCTATTTATTCGTGTCCAGAATCATGCACTAACTTTGACGTCAATGGTCCGGATGTGAGACTACTTTGGAAAGCACCTGAACAAATTGAAGATTATCGTCAGCAATATTGCTTCACTCGATACACTCTGGCTTTGAATGGTGAGTCTGATCATACGTTTTGAAGTTTAGGACGTGATGAGTTTGTCAGAGGATCAGATGCTTGTTTGTTTGGATACTGTTTTTTTATGTTGGATTTTTTTGTCACTCTCCACGTGATAGCCTTATGAGATCACATTATGTTCATGTTGTTAATGCCTCATTTGTCAACGCACCATATTGCTGATGCTTATGCGCTATATCGATGTATTTGTCAACTGCAGAATTGACACCGAAGTTGAAGGCGGCACTTCCTCCCACTGATTCCAGGTTTCGACCCGATCAACGTGCACTGGTAAGTATGATTCGATCGAGGTCATTAGTATTGAGAATACCATTGAATTATCTTCTCTTGTCGTATCATTTTTGCTGAGTACTTTATATTTGCTTTTATGAATATTGAAGACGCACTATAATTGACTGTCCGTCCTTCAGGAGGATGGCGACTTGGAGAAAGCTACACCAGAAAAGCTGCGCTTGGAAGACAAACAGAGGATTGCTCGACGGGTGCGAAAAGAACAGGGGATCGAATGGCAGAACATGTGGTTTGCTGAGGTGCCCTTTCTTCTCAACTCTTTATTAAAGCACCTTCCGCACGTGGCGTCTAATGGTTCGGGAAAAGCAGTGACATCATGACATGAGCTTATCTAAATCTTGCGCTTCCAGAGTCGTAGTTCATAGGCACCATTTTTAATACTCGACCTGTCAGTCAGCTCATTAGAAACTGAATAGGATCCGAGTTGGAAGATATGAAGTTGCTTTTCTTACCACCAAAAGTTGGAACTTTTTTTGTTGCAGCGAGAGCCTGGAGTATCAGAGGTGAAGCCTATTGACGAAGGTAACTCCGAGCCCTCGTGGGTTTTCAAGGGCTCATACTGGGATGCTCGTGAGAATCAAGACTGGGAAAATTGTCCTGATATCATGTAGGCACATGCATGCCGAGTTGTGAGCGCTTGGGGTTGGATACCTGACCCTAATATTTTTCCTAGGCTCCGCCGCTCAATGCGCACAATACCATTCTTTGATTTGAATGAGAGTTCATTATTGCACGAATAAACTTGTATAGGAATTACGTAGCTGGAGGCATTTGATACAAAGGATGTATATGCCAATTCATGTGCTGTGGCTTGGAAAAGGATTAATGCCACCATCCAATTATAACCAGTCTATAAGTAGGCTGAGAGAGAGTTACTGTATAAATAATTTGCGGAAATTTGTGGATGCGTTGGTTCTTCACCTTTTTGTAATCCATAACATTCTTGAACAGAGACTATTCATATTCCGAAAGGTATCTTTACGAGCAGAAATTCTCCAATAAAGGATCCTCTTGGTTAACATGTTTTCCATTCTCTCATAGCCATTTGATTCTTCCCCCATCTTCTGTGCTTTTCATTCTAGAATAGCGTCACACTAGTCTCCAGTTAATTTTCTCCAAAAGCATGGTCTTCCAAGTGAGTTAAGAATAGAATGTTTCATTTTTCATTTTTGTGTTAACCGTTTAACCCTTGAGCTTCTAATTGCCAACAATGTGGTTATTATCAGTCTTTGAATGGCTGCTATTATGATCCAATTAGTGGATTTTCACCTTCCTCTATTTTTTCTCTTCTGAGTTCAAAGCTTTGTAATGAAGAGAGTGAGAGGCCTTTGGCCTTTTGAGGTGTGAATGTTTTTGAAATTTTCATGAGTTTTCAAGGTTAGTATGTTCTGTCATTCTTAGCCTTTTTCATGCTTCTAGCTCGGTTTAGTCTTGCAGATGATTTCAACTGATCAAGGGAAAATATTTGGTATAAATAGCTTGTACTAAGGTAAACCTACAGCGTAGGTTGGTGAAGTTATGGCCTACCAGGTCTAGTTTTGGACTCACTTCATAATTATGAAGAATTTCTAAAATTAAGAAATGTATTAAAACTGCAAGTTGAGCGTGTATGTCATGGAAGGAGCATGTAAGGTGGAACTGCCCATTAGCATACAGATTTGCTATCGAGGTACTTTGGAGAAGCTATTTGTTAGCCTTCATATTTTTCTGAAAATTTTGAGAGAAGTCATTTGCAAAAAGAATGAAGGCATTTTGACAAGGAGCTATTTTTCAACTCCCATCTTTTTCTGAAAAGTTTGAGAAAAGTCGTTTGCAAAAAGAATGAAAATATTTTGACGAGAAGTGAATTTTTTGTGATTTTCAAAGGTAAAATGTTAAAGCATGAGTAGCCCCTTGTTGAAGTATGGGCAAACCCTTGTTAAAGTGTGGGTTGACATGTTTGCTTTCTAAGTGTATTGCTATTATGATAAAAGGTTGGTAAGATTGTGGTGATGGGTGGATCACTAACGCAAATGGAAGGGTTCCCTAGATAGTTTGCCAAAGCAAATTTTAGGCAAGTATGTGAATGTTAGATTTAACATAAATTAAGTAATTTTTGTCAAAAAGTGCTACATGGCATTTAGTAATTGGTACAAGGTAACATGGACTTTCCAAAATCTAATGTGGACATTCCATTTTAGCACCTCTTTGTTGAATTTGACCTTGTACAATATTAGAATTTATGCTTATATAGATGGTATATTTGACAAATTACAAAATTGCAAAGTTGAAGGCACAAACATTATGCAAATTTTGGTGATTATTTTTGTTTGTATCTTAGTAATTGAGACTAAGGTCTACTTTAGATGAAGAGCTAAGAGCAAGATAAGACAAAAATCAAGCATTCTTATTGGATACCGGTAGTATACTTTCCCAATCTAACTTCATTTTAGATGAAAGCCATAGCCTTCAAGGAAACATCAAAAAACAAACATCCAAGGAGCACCAAGGTGGCCTAGAGAAAGTGGAAACAATTTGGCTTGGGCAAAAGATTTAAACTTTTGAAAGACACAACCCAATCTTGGACTAGAGATGCTGCTCAACATTTGAAGTCACATGGCTGGTCTATAAGGTTTCTTCTTCGTTTGGCATAGGGCCTCCATTTAAAATGAGCCTAACATCTTTCTATTTTGAAGGAAGAAATTGAACAACATTTCATAATGTAAAAGGATACGATACCAAATGATAAAAAAAAAAGGTTAAAAAGATTACTCATCATTCCAAAGAAGGTATTTCTTCTTGTAGGAAATGACAACATTTTTAGATTGTCAATTAAGATTCTTAAAATTTCTATTAGTAACGTGAGTGTCAAGTAGCAATTTGACATTTTGAAAACTCATTTGACCCATTCCGAAGCGCATGCACAAATCTAAAGCAACAAATGGACTAGCAAAAAGGACAAGTTTCTCATCCAACATCAATTCTTTGAGATGTAAGCATTATATAATTTTGCAATGAATCATAATCACTTGAATGTGCATTTTACATCAACGAAAGCATACATTTGAGATTCATAATTTGCAGCAACATGTCACAATCGTGATGTTCCACAAGCTGAATATGAGATTTGAAATACTAAGTACACAGTATTGCTATGAGTTTTACTTTTCCAACCACAGCTGGTTCTACACTAAATGTTTCCCTACGGAATGAACACAATACTACGTGCTGTACCGTTTTGCTAAACTCTTGGATGGGATGACAGGTGGTGATTGAGTTGGTGTCACTGTCCCATAAACAATTAAACGGGGTACCAGCATGCGCACCGTGTTGATGGGTATGGCAAAGTTCACACCTGATGACATCCCTGAGCCTGCAGAAAGATAACAAAACATGAATTAGTTGTTTTTAGAGACCCTGCCATGTACTCACTTTACACGACTTTTCATTCAGTGAAACTCAAATTAGACCTCGCAATTCTTACTCCACAATTTGGAGGTTTGTTACCAAATTAGATACAATGCAATTCTTCTTTCTCCAAAGTATTAGCTCTTTTTTTAAAGTATTAGTCCATTTCCAGAGATTTGGAACGCGATTTTGAAAATGACCTACTTCTACAGGACTCTGACACCCCTTTTGTGACCTTCAAGTTATTAAGCTCACATTATCTTGCAGGTACCATATTTTTTGTAAAAACAAGAAATGTATCTTACTTAAATCTAATTTCATAATTGTCTTGAGATTCACAATTACCATCCTGTACGAAGAATAATTTTTCCCACACAGGTATGGTTCTGGCTTCTACAAGCTCTCCTCAATTCTCTCCTAGACGTTGATTCTTCCACCATCCTCTCTATCGTTCTTTCCATCATTCTTATGGCTCCACATATGCATACAATGGTTTCTTCCCCATAAGGATAATCTTCCAACTGACCCCAGAATGTTATGCATGTGCACAGAAATAATAGGATTTTGATGCAAACCAGCGCGAGTGAAGGTCGCAGTATTCACTCCAATGATACGTCCAAACGAGTCCAGCAATGGGCCTCCTGAGTTACCTGCAAAGTTCATCCTAAAGGTGTCACGAGCAGCGCATATCTCAGCACTAGTGCGACTTACTTCTGCAGCAAACTAGAGCAGTAACTTCGCTTCAAGTGAAGTGCTAGTGAAGGGAAAGATGAATTAGAATCAATAAATAACGTTATTCTCGACATGAAACACGTGTTTCCTTTTATTCAAATAAAAACATGAAAACTGACAACCAATCGCATGCCTCAACCAGATATATAACTATGGCTCCAACCATAGTTACTTTCAATACTAAGAACCTATCTGCTTTCCCAGTTGTTTCTCTTGTCAATGACAGAATATTGTACGCACAATGACCGGGCAAAGGCATTTTCAATCCAGAGTTAAACATTTACCAGCATTGATGGCAGCATCTGTCTGGATAGCACCTGGAATAGGTACTCCAGCTGGCGATGGAATCTCCCTGCCTAATCCACTGACTACCTGCATTAACAAGGTTTGACATATTGGTTAAGAGAAAAGAGAAATCACAATCTATACCAAGAATAAACCTGCTGGTGTCGAGGGAGCTTAAACTAATGTAATCGGGGCAAGAATTATTACCCCAGTCGTGAGAGTATGCTGGAAGCCATACGGATTGCCAATGGCGAAACAGTTTTGACCCACACGAATATCTTCAGATGTCCCCACAGGAATTGGAGTCAACCTTTCTGCCGGTGCATCAATCTCAAAAAACAAAATCACTTCTTCGTTAATTCGACATGGTAGCGGGCATCAGCGTGGAATAACAAAATGACGTGGAAGAAAACATAAGATGTGTGAAGTCACAGCTATTCCTGGTAATTCATGAACTCATAGATAAACTTGACTTCGTATACCTTGAGAACAGCCAGATCGTGGCTGGAATCAATGCCAATCAGAGAAGCATCATGCACTGTGATTGTCCCATCCTTTCCTAGAACCGACACCTGGATATCAACAGCAAACCCGTGAATTACCCAGATTTCCACTTAGGTCGCTCACTACAGAAAAATTTAAGAAATTCGGACCCCAAGAGTTCACAACGCCTTCCCTGTAAGATTGACCAAGATAGAATTGAAAAATGAGTCACATTTCACTACATGAGAATAATGGAAAACCCGCCTTCTTGTCTTCATATGGACAACCTTTAAATGCATGCCTAGAAATTTGGGATGATTTGAACATCAGGAACACACAGGCCACTTAATTGATAGATTATCTATTAGATATCTCCAAAAACTACTACTCATTGCACAATAATCGGTTTCGTACCTGAGCTTTCTGTCGTCCTGAAGAATCCATGGCCAATCTGGCTATCACGTGATAATTGGTTACCTGCAAAAGACGAGCAGAATGCGACCTCAAATCAACCCTATTTCAAATTAAAAACTGATCCATAGGTTTCTGTAATTCATACTAGTGGGATTCACAAAGGCATCATTTCAAACATCTATGGTAAAAATACATAATCGAAACAGAACCTATTGGTGGAAGCCTCATGAGCATCTATCAGGAAAATGTTTCATTTCGACTTTTGATGCTAAAGCAAGAAATGTAAAGAAAGTACTACAAGGCTTTGGAGACGTACAACATGGCCAAACTTGTCCCAGATAAACCCGGAACCTATACCTTCCACCTTCACTTCCTCTTCTTCACTGACAGGTTGCCCTACCACTTTGCTGCCCAAAGTTTGCACATTCTGAACCGACACCACAGACCTAGTTGCATTCTGCACTTTACAAACACACAAGACACTTGGTTAATGCTTGTATCCACCTCAAGACGCAAATAAAATTGGTAAGAAATGGTAGTAATGCGGCTCTTTCTCTATCTTTGTAGCACTTCGTCCACCATTTTGAACCCTCCTAACTTTTGCATACAGTGGCCAAACAATCCATCCTTCTGTGCATTCGATTCCCCTAACAATACCGTAATCCATTACAATTCCACCATTCCCATATCCATGCTCCAATGCAAAACATTTCAAATTCGCATTCCCCTCCCATACAACAACAAAATAATGCACCTCAATTCACAATCACCAAGACTCCAATCACACAACGAATCACGCATAACAAGAAGGAACTCCTCACCGAAAAAAGCTCAATCAAGCTGTCCTCCTCCTGATCGAATTCGTCCTTAAACGACGGAAGCTCCAGCGCCCGCGACGTCAGCGGCACCAATGTCAGAACGGAAGGCGCGGCCATGAAGCTCACCAAGGCCACCCTCCGACTCAATTTCAAGGAAGCGCTCACCACCGACTGCTGGGAATTCCTGCCATGCCAATACACTGAGCTTCGGTGTTGCTTCAGATTCAAACGAGAGGAAGGTGAACTGCGGAGCCCCACGCTCAAGGATTGGAGACATCCGGAGCTTCGACAATTCGACATCGCTGGAGCCGTGTCCATGGCCAGAAAACTTATGGGAAAGGAATTCGCGCAGTTGCAATGAAATTCGACATTGATAGAAAATTGTACGGGAAAGGGGAATGGAGCAGATTGATGAAATGTTGGCCGAAATGCAGAGTTCTGATGGGGAGGGGAGCGAAGAAGCGGCCGGGGCAGGGAGGGGCTTCGCAGGGCACGGGGATAGGGGAGGAATGGTATGCCGGGAATGGATATGGATGAGGGACCTGTGACCGCAGTTCAGAACATTCTGAGAGGGTCGAGTCCATACTAGTGCAGCGAGCCTCTTGCGGAGGCTCTTCTTTTACCCCGGGGGAAATTGCAGGAACCTTTTATTTGTTACACAAATTTATTTTTTGCAAATTTTGAGTTCATATTTGCTATCGGAGGCCCCAAATTAGCTAGGAGAAGTGTTAACATTAAAATGAATACGGCACAAAATAGGGGGGCTTGTTTTTCTACATTCACCTTTAGACCTCTAAAAGAGGCTCGTTGCACTACTATAGACTTGGCCTTTTGAGAGCCCGTTTCCATTGGGGTCTAGGCCTGGACAAAATTTGAAAACATTCCTGGACCCTATATTGGAGCTTCTTTTCAAAATTGTATGTCAAGTCAAAATTTTAGAGTTTTTCCTCCTCTCTGCCAGCGGTCAACTTTGATGGGCCTCTAGTTCCAATTACCAATGGAAACGGGCTCTTGGAGCCAGCTTACATGTGGAGTCAGCGTTGATGGACCTCACCGATGATCAATGGAATTAGTACTCTACAAGAACCAGACTTCTATCCCACCAACGTTCCCTAAAGTGGCTAAATTTCACTCAATTTTTATCTAGATTTTGCACTTGCTAAATGTACATTGAAGAAAACTCTTTGGAAACCAAAGTTTGAGCAACTTTTTTCACCTCACAGACAAAAGGTTGCAAAATTGCAAGTTCATCCAGTTTTCAAATAGCATTCATCCCCTACCAAGCATTTTAGGGTTTAGCTAGAATTTTACCTCAACCATTAGATTTTAGCGTTGGTAGTGAAATCTCCATCATTAATGTCGCACTTGTCTTCTCCTCCTAGCACTAGGGTTTAGTAGGAATTTTTCTTCTTCCAATGCAGATCTTTTGCAGTTATTCTTTGATTGTACAATATTGAATGTATTTTGAATTGATTCGTTCCTACAATCCTACCAATCCTGTGCTTTGATGTTGGAGCACCATTTTCAAAAATTGAAAGCGGGTCACTGCCAATTCCTTGCTAGTGTGATTTGTGAACTATGAGACTTGAGAGATGTTTGCATTTCTTGGAAATTGGCACATTCACTCCAATTTGGAAATAGGGTCTCCCTATATTCAATTTTAGGTGTCATTTTTTACCACTGCAATTCAATTTCGTGGAAATAGCCCTATGTAAGGCATGATTATAGCTTTCCGGAAAATTTAGTAAAATATATTTTGGGATCATTGCATTGCATTGATCATTGGTGAGGTCCACCAACCCCTGGCCTCGGGGGGGCACTCAATGTATTCATTGGATATCAATGAATACATGAATCAATGTGCGATCAAGTAAATTTTCTATCTCTGTTTACTTTTTAATAAATTTTGATTTAGCTCCAAATTTTTGTGTGTTGTTACATAATCAATATATCTTTTATGTGAATTTTTTTGGATTCAATTGAATTCAACAAGATATTCAAATGCACAATTGAAGATTACACTAAAATTGTTAATCAAGATTGCATTTGAATGATAATTGTATCCAACTTTGGTATGCATGAACTTTAACCAAGCCTTCATTTACTGGCAATTTAAAAATGATTTTTAAAATATTATTTACCATATAAAATAGGGGGTCGAAATTGTTTTTCAATTATATAGTGTATTTATTTTCTTACAAAATTTATAAGTAATTATTTCAAATAAAGAAAATTTTCAAAAATTCACAATATAAAATTACGAC
Organism: Antitrichia curtipendula; assembly: GCA_951230915.1. NCBI lineage: Eukaryota > Viridiplantae > Streptophyta > Bryopsida > Hypnales > Leucodontaceae > Antitrichia > Antitrichia curtipendula. The sequence goes on along the minus strand of OX579636.1, from coordinate 27,040,340 downwards.
ATAATAAAACATATTATAATTTTTTCAAACTATTTAAATGATTTTTTACCATATAAGATAGGGGGTCAAAGATTTTATTCACACATGATGTCCAAAAAATACATTGAGTGAACCCCCCAGGCCCCTGGCTCCACATGTAAGCCGGCTCTTAGGATGGTCTTGAAAGATGGGTAGGTGGACAAAAATGCCACTACAATCCAAATTGGCAACATGACCACAAGCATGTAAGTGTGTCCTAGCAACTTATTTAGGGAGTATTTTACACTAGTCCATTGGCAAAATCAACCGCCTCAAAGAAAGGATTCATGTCTCTACTAATATCGGTAAAAATCTTTTCATTGGACAAAGAAGGTATAAAAGGTCAATTGAAACTATCTAAGGGAGTTTTTGAGAATTTCCTATTTGACATTGCATGCCTAACTTGATCGTGGGTCCGTATATAAAAGTGCAAATTGATTGGGTGGATGGTTCTTTCCCTATTAGGTTTGGCAAAGCGCAACAATGCATTTGTCCACCCATCGAGCATGTAAAGTGGCTCTTAACACTAGAAGGAAGACACTGAGGACGTGTTGTATCCTTTGGATGGTCAATCAAGCTTTGTACATATTGAAGAATGGATGATTTTTATCTAATTTTGTGTGTGTAATTTTATTGATGCTAATGCATCCCTATCATTGAGTTGAGTTCAAGATATCTAAGTGAAGTTTGACATTGAAGATTTATAATCATATTTTTAAATATTGAATGATATAGAAATTTTCTTTATACCACAATGTTCTACATTATAATATCCTTCTACTTTGCAAAATTTAGATTTCTTAAACATGGCATGTATTTAATTTGAATTTTCTTTAAAAATTCATGATAATTTGCAATTTACAAAAAAAAATTAAAATTTTTATGACAAATATTAAACATGTGAACCTAGGGTCACCATCTTTACAAAGTTGAGCAAATTAAAGTTGTCCTCTATTCTCTCCCTTCTTTCCATCATACGCTAGTCATAGTCACATAGGGATCCACTTAACATAATCTAAATACACAAGACTTTCGCCGTTGTGGAATGTTTTGATTGGTTAAGAAATTAAAGAAGTCAAATGGCTCAACTCTTCTACATTGACATTATGTCCGATAATTGCAAAGTAGGCCAAGTCATCAAGAATAATCACAAATTGGTACCAACCTTGCCGCCTACGGCTTGTTAGGTCCTAACCGGCAGTTATTCTTGATAACTTGACCTGCTTTGCAATTACCTAGTCTATATGCACTTATGATGACAAAAGATGATTTTTTATACTTGTTTGTGGTAATATAGAGGTGAAGTAGAGCACACTAACGATGGATAAATTTGTGTTGTGTGTGCTTGGTCCTTCATTTCCATCCGTCAAAGCAAGATTGCTCTTGAAGTAATGATTTTTTTTCCAGAAACCTAGTTTTCCACAATGTAACAAATTCTCATGCTCTCTGCAATCTTTGCTAAGACTACTTGTACTTCACTAAATAGTGGAATTAGGTTGCCCCACACTAGTTTCTTAACATTTGACACTATATAAATATTTACTATTACTATACAAGAATGTACTATTTCTGAATTAGATTATTTTTGTAATTACAACTCCTGAACCTTCAGGTGTACAGATGGAAAGATCTTTAGAAATAATTGTTGACTTTGATGGCTTGTATAGTAACTTTTGTGGAGTTAGGCAACCTAATTGTTAAGGCAACCTAATTGTTAAGGCAATCTAATTTCACTACTTAGTGTAGTACTTATATGTTAATCCAACTTTATTATTCTACATAAAAAAAAAAGACTAAGAAACTTAGAGGAAAAAAACCACAATGAAGCTAAAAGATTTGCATTTGTTGCCTTCCAAGCCAAAACAAACCATTCTTCTAGTTTATCAATGAGAGAGGAACACACATTTTTTGTTTTTAATAAGAAAAATAAACAAAAAAACATTCCTAATAAATGTAATGGATAACGGAGCAAGGAGTAGAAGCTTACCACAAATGCAAAGAAGGGCAGCTGAGCTCCCTCTACTCAAATGGGCATCATAATCTTGTCGATGCTTTAAATTTAGATTACCTTGGTTTTAAAGAACCCCAAAGACAAGTTCTATATGTTCAAAAACATTCAAATTACTATCTAGCATAACAAAAAAGATGACACCCAAAGATTGAGATTCAAAGAGAAGAAAACTCACGAAGCAACCCCACAAAGGTGGACCTTGACTTCTACTTATTCAACTAGTCGTAACTCTTTTCCACAAGCTCTAAAACAAGTGTTTTTTATTTTTTCAAAACCACAACTATAGAATTCAAATGATCTAAAAAATTCAAGCAATAATAAATCTTACACAATAAGTTATGAGCATCTAAAGTTGCAACTCTTGGTAGCCTAAGGTAGATGATCCTTCCTCATTCAACTAAGCATAAGTCATATACACAAAATCCAAATTGAGCAAGTCTTAACTTTTTTTAGTTAACAAGAGTTCACTTACAAAGTTTTAACATTTAATGAAAAATATTCAAAAACTATAGGTGAAAGAAATCAAGGTAAGAACGAGAGATGCTCTTTTTGAAACTATCACATGTAGAACGTAGGAAATATTTTAGAGAGTTGGAAAAGGTGAAATAATGATAGAAACAATAAAATGTCTTAAGAGTGAATATGTATTGACAATGTTGTATCTTGATGCTAAACTTGGCTCCTTTACATAGCTTGCAAGCTCTACTTCCCTTATCTTTGCAAACTCCTCTTCCAAGCTTTAACATTAACTTTCAAACTTTGACTTCTTGCATTTCACCTCCTACAAGTTTCACCTACTTTTTACACCTAAAAAGACCTTTGACTTTGACTAGCATTACTTTCTTTTCTAAAGGCCTTAATGAAGTGTTTTTCCATACATAACTCATTTCTAAAGCCAACTTTACCTAAGTGTTATATATATTTGGCTTAAAAGCCATTGTTGGCTTCTAGACATCACACTTATCAATGAAACTAAGAAAATTTTCTAGCCTTTCCCATATAAATTGTATCCCTTCAATTAAGAAGGCAAATTCTAATAGAGTTGATAGTTTCACCAATGAAAAATAATTTACATCTTATCATAGCAAATTTACTATGAGATAGCAACCTTCATAACATTCCAAGCTACATATGGGACATGAGTGCAAAGAGAATATGTACCAACAACCTCATGCTTGCCAAAAAGAATGCTAGTAAGGGTTTCCCTTCAAGAACATGTCAATGTTGTTTTAATATTAAAAAAATATAAAATCTATTATTTAAATAAAAATTGTAGTTGTTGCCAAAAACTCGTAAAGATGTTGTTGGTTTCAGTGATATTCTTATAGGACCTAAGGTATAGTTGTAAATTTTTTAAATATTATTTATTTTTGTTAACCTAATTTTTTTTCTTCAAGAATTGCTGTAAGACTTTAGACCCAATAGGATCCTTGTTGGTATTGATAGGCTTTCTACAAACCTAAATTTCCATATCAAAATTGAATATATATATATATATATATTCCATTATCACCTATACATTGTATTTATTTATTTTTTTCTAGAACGAATTGACTAAAATTTATGTGAAAATTTCTCTAATTAATTTGCCATTCTACTATCCACAGAAATTGCAAATCCACAAATCTAAACATGTGCACCAAAAGAGGGACTAACAAGAACAAACTTCTTTGTTGTGTCAAACTTGGAAATGGATTTTTGAGTTTTCTAGAGTTGGAATTGTCTTTGCCAATTGCCACGATGCTTTCACACATGAGACTCTACATTTTCAAAGTAGCTTTGCTTTGTTGTCTAACTAAAAGCAACCCAATAGTTCAAGTCCAATGTTAAAAAAATAGTTTTTTTAGAAGTCGCTGCAAATCTCCCTCCTAACATTTCTTAGTAAGCTTTGATCCTCCAAAAAATTACGGATAGCCATTGCAATTCTCCTCTTGCAACCATTACACACTTCCATGTAGGATTCCAATTTTTTTTGGAATTTGAGTGTTTTATGCGAGGTTTGGCCAATTCTAAGTGCATGGAAGTCCCACCCTAACAATGGGACATCCCATCTTAGTTAGTGCCATCCCATCCATCAAGTTAGGCTTTGACAAACTCTCTGTCTGGCATGTGCACGTGCATTGAAGAATTCGCAGCAGCTCCGACAGCGAGGAGCATTTCCATGTGACCTCGGGATTGCTTCTCGGAAACAAGACTACATCGAGCTCAGGACTGACTTCAATTTGATTATTATTCTAGGTCGCGGTCTTCCGACATTTCCTTCTGTCTTCATCGTTGGTTCGGAGCACAAAACGAGGAAGTTTTTTTTTTCTGGTGGAGTGTTAAGTTAGGGTTTAGGATCTGGTTGCAATGGGGGACAATTTCGTGTACAAGGATGTGGAGGGCACGAGTACTGAGTGGGATGACATCCAGCGCAAGCTAGGCAACTTGCCGGAGAAGCCGCCTCCGAAGCCCACTCCTGGCTTTGTGCCGGATTCGGATCGAGAGAATGCACCGAAGGATGCCGCCTGGCTGCAGGAGAAGTCCATCGAGGAGCTCGAGGATTTGGAAGATGATGCTCTGTTGGAGGACGATCGGTTTCTGGAGCAATATCGGTTCAGATTTTAAAACTCTGTTTTGTTGATCAGTGATGTTGTATTTCTTAGACTTGAGAGCGTTGAATTGTTGCTTATGTGTAGAATTATGTGGAGCTTTTGGTGGAGTGCATTTCCAGAGGTTCTTACTGTTTTTTGTCGAAGAGGTATAGGGTTTACCGTTGAGAGTCTGTGTCTGGACGCTCTTATTGTGGTTTTGCAATTAGGGTTTCGTCATGAAGTTTGTGAAGTGAATTTATGTGGTGGACCAGGTTTACTTGCCACTGTCATGTTCCTCGTAGTCTAAATGTGTTTGGACTGGGAATTGGTCCCCGTGACCATGTTTGATAGTGCAAGAGGAATGTTTCGTTGCACTGAAAATTGCATACCGCTGATTATCATTTGACTAATGTGCCGATTGGTTAGACTCCTCTTGATGTTGTTTCCTGGTGTAGTCTAGTTTTTCTGAGTATGATTCTAACTGTAGTCTGGGAGGACAGCGTTTCTTGCTGCTGATTGTTGTTGCATGCTGGCAGAAAGCAGCGGTTGGCAGAGATGAAGGAAATAGCCAGCAAACCACGTTTTGGCTCCGTGCAGCTGATTTCTGGTTCCGACTATGTGAGGGAGGTCTCACAAGCGCCCGCCGACGTATGGGTAGTAGTCCACCTTTTCAAAGACGGGTTAGTTTCCAATCTTCATCTCAAGAAATCACCCCATTAGTTTGACAAAGCTTTTGTTGTTAATCTAATAAGACATTTGATTGACATGATTATAATGTTAAATTACTGTCAAGTTAATGTTGACCTAATGTTACTAGTTGCCAATGTATTATCTCGCTAATGCAAATGATACAGAATCACATTAGCTTTAGTTGCATTACTCTAACATGAAGTCAACACGAGGACTATATGAATCTACTCCCAGTTAATTTAACATATATATATGACCTTTTCACTCTTAGGGGAACTTTTTTTTATTAGTCCATAGTGATGATTACTTCCTCGATTCTCTTGCGAGACACGAATTCTTGCTGCGACTATGAAGCAATTGTAGACATAACTCTAATTATATGATTCTCAAACCATTCCTGGGACAAGAGTTGTTCAAGATCATGTGTGCTCTAAATAAAACGTGGTTTACTTAAAACGATCGACCTACTGCACCAACAGGTTAGCAGAATGCGAGTTGCTGGGACAGTGTTTGAATCAGCTGGCTGCGAAGTACTCAAATACCAAGTTTGTGAAGATCGTATCCACGGACTGCATTAAAAACTATCCTGACAACCTGCTTCCCACTTTGTTAGTCTACAACAGTACAAACGTGAAGGCTAACTTGGTGGGCCTGCGGAGGTTTGGAGGTCCAAAGTGCACTCCTGAGGGTGAATTCTTCAACCAAGCTTTTCCTTTACTCCTTGCAATGAGGTCATGTCATGCAAATTCACCCAAAGTGCCCTGACCCCTGAATCTTCGGGATGATGCAGACGTGGCGCTAGTGCTTAGTCAGGTCGGGCCAGTTCTGGGTAACTCTGGCGAGACGGACAGCGATGCGGTCAGGCAGCGGGTCCAGAGAGACTACATTGAAAAAATGGTTTTGCAGCATGCAACAAAAGGAGGAAACAACTCTGACGAAGATTCATGAATTGCGAATCCCATAATGATTCATCATCAGAAGTTCTTGGATACTGTGCCGAAGGGAAGTTTCGACACTACTGCAGCAGCAACCCATGCAGTTGTTTACCATGACCACAGAACTGTAATGTGTGTACGTCTCTAAGAGCTTGTTTTGTAGTTTATAGTTGGATTTCTTGTCGTCCAAGTTGTACTGTTAGCACTTTACATTGGGAGAGTACGATCAGACTAAATTACAGAATCGGCTGTGCTGAATTGGATGGTGCTTGTGTCGCTGTCCTGCTGAACCTGACATGTGTTCACAACTTGGAGAGCGTGCAGAATGGAAATACTACTGGATCTAAGTTCTTGCAATTTCAGTTTGGCATTTGGGTGAAAGTATGTTAGCTTAGAGTCGGGGCTTGCATCCTACAGAAGTCTTTTCTTGCATAGGGAGTGGCACAGTCAAATCGTACTACCAGGAGAAAGTCATGCACAGCTTTGAAGAAGGTGAAGGGTTAGAGAGGTTGGTAAGATTGGGAGCACAGCACCCAATACTTGCGATGTGGACTTCTCTAAAACCGTCCCTCTCAAGTTGATTTGCATGTATACAATTAAGCTTAAAATTAGAGGTTATTTTGGAGTCAGTTGGAAATTATAAAATGAAATAAAACACTCTCCGGAGAATTTTTGTGATTTGGGGGAATTTCTGAAATTGAGACTGGAAGATGCGTAATGAAGAATTGGGACTTGGAGTCTTGTACAACATGGGGCATGTTTGCATTCATTTGTTGTTTGACATTTGAAGGTGTGGTCTTTGAAGGGGTTAAGTTTCATAACATTAAAAGACATTTTTTTATTAAAGAAGATTCCTAGTTTATTGCATTTTTAGGTCTTGACAAAGACAATATATTTTATTATATTGTGCTCTTAGGAACAATCAACTCATTGTATAGAAGAGCTACTAGTTAGTTATATATAAATGAGTTGGTCATTTTTTCAAATATCAGATTCAAAGTGACAATTTTAGGCACATCTACACTTCAGACAAAACATTATTTCAATGAAATGCAAGGAAAAATAAAAATATATCAATAAATATTTTAGATATTAAAACAATTTTTATTTTAAATGATTCAAATAAGCATTTGACCATACTTCTTGGAATTGAATTGTCTTAAAATTTGTTGTGTTTAGGATTTAGATAGAGTTTCTAGCTTTGTTTAATCCCTCAACTCCTCAAGGACCAAGAAGACACAATGTGTCTTCTTCAAATTTTCAATGGCAAATTTTTGGTAAGGTGAAACAAATCTCAATATTTTGTAAACTAAGATCTTGTAAAGTAATAAGTTGTCATACTTTTTGCATATTCTAATCTTCAAAATTTCAATGTGTGAAGTATCTACAAATTCATTTAGGAAATGTAATCTAATAGAAAAACAAAGCAAACGTAATTTTTTTTCTAATGAAAGGAATAGTTGGGATGGGAAAAAAAAAACATTTTCTTGTACATTTCTAGTCTTTACTCTACGCAAACAAACTGAATTTAGAGATCTTTTCTTCAAATTTGTATTTTTAAACACTTTTTAAAATATAAGGTTCAATTTGGTGTAGTTAAAAATACAAAATAATTAGAATGATTCCAAATTTTTTGAAGATGTTCCAAACAAAATGCTAATAATATCAATTGTTAAATTTCAAAAATTGATCCATGTATAAATTTGTTTTTTAATTTTGTATGATCTAACATGATTAATTTTGGCCTTTTATTTCTTCAGTTTGAAAATGTGTACAAATATGTGAGAGTTTTATATTTTTCAATATTTTAAATTAAAAATATATCAAATTTGCCTAAGATTCCAATATAATTTTCCAGAGGGTTAAAAAACATTATTCATTTTCTTATAATTTTTCCTTCTCCAAAAGCAATATTTTTTACCTATAAAATTAATCATCTAAAATTGTTATAATCTAAAAATCCAATGGTCAATATTTTCCACAATTAATTCCATGCATACTAAACAAAATAGTCTTCACTTTTGTACTGTTAAAAAGTAAAAATTTCAAGCACATCCATGTGCAAAAAAATATCAAAGTCGGACACTTCATTGAGAAACCTCATTGTCAAAAAATTGTTGGGCCTTAAGGGGTTAAGGGCAATTGTCCTCTAAGCAAACATTTGAGAATTTGGGCATGTCAAGAGGGGTTGCAGGGCTTGGGTGGGTGGTTCAAAATACTAAGTTGTTGACAATTTAGTTATGGAATTGAAAAATGCCAATCCCAATGGTTGAAATGTTGTAATAAACATTCTACGTCCTATGATTAATTTTTCAAAAAATATATTGAAAATTGAGTAAGATAAAGGACTTACAAACCTATCCAAAGTTCTAAGAGATTCTATGATTCTAAAAATTTGAACCTTTAGGAATTAATCTACAATTCATCACAATTATAAGTTTTTCCTAATTAATCAGTTCAATCCTTGATTATGCAGTATACTACCTCATCACAAATATGAAATCCATTGTAAACTAAAACAAGATGTATTGATTCTCTACATTTGTACATTTCAAGACATGCTAAAATATGCAAATCTAAATTGGTAGTTGGATGGAGCCTTGTATCCAAAATTTATTGTGAAACATTCTCCAACGAGTCTTTGATCTGTAGAACATTTGGTGTCATAACTTCTTTAGGATTGATAATCATTCTCACTAGCGCCGCTAGTCTCGAAGGTCTTGATGCTTCCAATGCCATCAATACAGTCATGGTTGTCTTCCCAAACTTGGCAACAACACAACAAATACAACGTCCAAGACATCTAGTAGCCCCCCATCAATGTAATAAAGTCAACTTTAGGTTGACTTTCAAAGAAAATACTCCCTAGTTAGGACTTTGACATATTATAGTCATATTTTAGTAAAGCTTTCCAATTTAATAAACACTTATTACATTCTAAGTTGAAGGTCATAATTAAAGTGAGATTTCAAATTGTCCCAATTGTTGAATATGGCCTTATTAGACAAAAATGTCATGTATACTCAATACTTGTCTAAAATAGCATGCAACACCATATGTCAAATACAAAATTGAGACTTATTTTTGTGTTAGACAAGACAACTCTAGATGCTATCATTGCTACCTATGGTCATGATGTTATCGATGACATCCATGGCACCGATGATGTCAATAGTAGAGATGGTAGTGGAATGGGACCCAGTATTTTCTACCAAGGATTCATGGATGCCAGTGTGGTAAAGATGGGAATGATGTTAATGCCTTGAATCAAGTTTGTTCTATATACATGGCAAACATGGCAAGGGCGAGGGTTGCCTTGAAGCCATGTAAGCAAGCATTTCCAACAGAATAAGTGACCGCAAGTGGAGGCAACTGGGTTGGTCATAGTTTCAAAACAAATGTTGCATGCAAAAATCGCCTCTTGTTCTTGTATATTTTGGTTTTGCAGCATGAGTATTTTTGGAGCAACTTATTGAATCTTCACTTTTTGCTCCATCCATGATTATTTGTTGTTTTCACTTTGCAATTGATATGAAACCTAAACACAATCATGGCAAAGAAAAGGTTAAGTACTAAAACGATGTTCATCCTAAAAAGTAGGTTCAATCACTACAACAAAATGGATGTTTTATGACTGCAAAATATGACTACATTGAGTCATAAAATCTCAAAATATGACTCCCACATAAATCACTGTAGATGACGTGCAATATGACTGGGTCTAGTCATTACCAACTAGTCATATTTTTAATTAGTCATATTTGGGTTGACATGGCATATGACTTTGTATAGTCATATTTTTGGTTGATGTGGAATATGACTTTTGTGGGTCATATTTTCTATTGATGTGATAAATGACTCTTGTGAGTCATTTTTTTGTTGATGTAATAAATGACTTTTATGAGTCATATTCTCTGTTGATGTAGAATATGACCTTTGTAATTCATATTCTCTACTGATGTGAATTATAACTCTTGTGAATCATATTTTCTATTGATATGGAGTGTAAATCTCATGAGTCATTTACAAAAAATATAAAATATGACTGTTGTGAGTCATATTTTTGGCTAATGTGGCAATTTCTATGGAGTGTTACTAATAATTTAATGATTGAATGTAGTCATATTTAAAAAAATATAGAGTTATATTTTGGTATGATCATGAGTATTATGTGACTACAGCCAATCATATTTTGGCCAAGATATATTGTGAAATATGACTCAAGCAAATGAAATTCTATATTAGTGAGAGTTGCATTTCTTAGATTTGTGTGTAGTTTGTAATTGAAATAACTAAGGTTTATAAAATAGCTTATGTCATGAACTGCAATCATATTTTTCATACATTCAAAATGAACATGTGGCATTGCAATCATGCACCAACATAGTTTAGCAACTAAACAAAAGACTCTATCAAATTAAAAACAAGTACATACGATTTTTGAGATGCACAAGAGATACTTACACAAAAAAAAATACAAGAAAGAATGTGACTCTTTTCAGTGACATTTATTAGTCACTAATACAAAATATATTACAATGACATTCTATAAATGTATATTCCCACACACTTATAGGACTTGTATTCCTTACAAAGATGTGAAGATGTTGCTTTTTTAATGTTGTAAGTAGCCTCCAATAACTTTATTCCAGCTTCTGGTGCCTACATATACAATCAAAAAGGTTAATTTTCAGTGAATGAACAATATAGATCAACCTTCAAAGATTTAAGGCAACACAAAATATGTAGTATAAATTTAAGATTTAAAAAAACCCATAGCCAGTTAACCACTATATCTTTAGAAGTTGAAAATAAAAAAGAGGAAAGAATAACACCATAACCATTATATCTTTAGAAATTACAAGTAACAAGATATAATGACATCATAACCATTATTTATCTAGAGATTACAAATAGACAAGAAAAAAGAATAATAATAGTGATAGAAGAAACAAGAAGCAAAAGATAACAAGTGCTAAAAGGTAAAATGCAACAAGATGCAACAAGAAGTAAGAAGAAGCCAAAATTAAGATGTAACAAGAAACAACAAGAATCACAAATTAAGATGCAGCAAAATGCAACAAATAACAAGAAAAAACAAGAAATAAGATGCAATAAGAAGCAAAAAACAACAAGAACAAACAAAGTGTATAAACTAAGAAACAACAAGAAACATGAACTAAGAGGCAACAAGAAGCAAAAATTAAGAAACAAAAAGAAACAAGAACTAAGAAGCAAAAAGAAGCAAAAGCTAAAAAGTAACAAAAAACAAGAACTAAGAGGCAACAAGAAGCATGAACTAATAAGCAACAAGAAGCAAGAATTAAAAAGTAAAGAGAAGGAAGAGTTAAAAGGTAGCAAAAAACAAGAACTAAGAGACAATAAAACTTAGGAGACAACAAGAAGCAAGAGCTAAAAGGTAGCAAGAAACAAGAACTAAGAGGCAACAAAACTCAGGAGACAACAAGAAGCAAAGAAGAAGAAAAATAGTCAAATGTTGCACTTTAAGAGGGAGGTACAAACAACAACGGCTAGGGTTTCAAAATCCTAATCATGTGACTTATCTTAGTCATGTGCATGACTTGTTCTAGTCATGTGACTTGACATAGTCACACAATTGACCAAATATGACTATACTAAGCAACTAAGCTATTTTAATAATCAAATTTGATCCAAAGTGAATACATGTTGACACTACAACTCCACAAAATGCTTAAAGGAAAATTGCAAGGCCTTAAGTACCTACAATTATAGAAAAAAAAGTGTACAAAAAGTGTGGGAGTGAAAGTATTTAATAGAGGTGATATTTAAATGCATCTTTGAAGTAAAACAAAGGATTATGCTTTTATAGTCTAAGTATATTCTTGTAAGAACATCCAAACAACCATATTTTAAATGCAATACAAGCATGTGCATGCCTACAGTGAGCCTCAATCTTCATATGAATAATTTTGTGACTCATATAGGGCCTACAGAGACCCTCTAAAATGTGGCTTGTATGACATTGTTGTGAACCTTCCTCATAAATAAACAAACTTCAATACAAAACATGTGTGAGTGTTTTTACTATATCCTTGAGATAAAGGATGCACAATCATGTTCTTTATTGTTGATCTAAGTCTTAAGTTGGATATTTAAGTATTATTCAATTGGCATTCTAATTATTGAACAAATTTTTTCTAATGATAAACCAGAAGTGGTTCACATCTTAATTAAAACGGACAAAAACTATAAAAATTAGAAGTTTGAAGTGGTTTTGGATGATTTTGGCCAATCCAAGTCAAAGCTCTAGACTTCCAAATCCAAGTTGAAGATTTCAAATTTTTGATAGCTTAAATTGTAGAGTGTTGCATGCCTATTCAAAAATAGTAAAATCTTTAAAGTGGGATATTTTTAGCAAAAATTATGGATGGATAAAGTTCTATCTCTTATATTTTTTTCAGGACTTTATCTAACATTTTCTTCTAGTCTATAAGTCTAAATTAACTTTTGCTTTCAAGATTGCACTGTAAATGTCATCTAAACATAAGGTCCCTTTCTAGCTTAAATTAGATGAATTCTGATGTTTTTAATCCAAAATTAATGCTCTTAATTATCTGATTTCATTATAATCTATTTTCTTTATGTTTTTATCCATTTTTAAAAGTGTGATATATCCTTGAAAACCTTTAAAAATTACCTAAATGATTTTGAATTCAAGTTGGGTTTTAATAAATTCTTAAGTTTGAGTTAAACTTCTAATTTCTAATATAATTATGATTTCTACCAAAAAATAACAAAGTGCCAAATTCAAAGACATGCTTCAGAATCCATTTCCACTTCATCCCCATTTTTCAACATGCATATTATGGTTGTATCATAAAGCCTGCCTTGATTCAATTTTGTTGTGTTTTTTGTATCTTTGTATATAGCTTAACCTCTAAAGGTCAGAGATTATGTTTTCACCAAAATCACTCCAAAACTACTATTTTCAATACAAGTACCAAATTTTAGGAAAAAAAAAATTTGGAAAAATGTAACCGTAGGATCTTGTATTAAACTAGTTTGAGAAGTTGTCAAAAAAAATTCAGAAATTTCCACCATGTGGACTGCAAGATAATAGTGTTTGAATTGATAAAAATTTGGGTAGCTGCACTTCACAAGGTCACATTTGTATGAAAAAATGTCCAAAATGGTGGTACTTCTTTGGATTCATTCTCCAAGGTAAATTGGCTACTTGCTTGAAAGTTTTCAGATTATTTGGAATTGTAAAACATATAGGAAAAAAATAGTAGTAGAAAGTGGTAGATAATGTTCAAAACACTAAATTGTTAAGAATTTAAATATGGAATTGAAAAATGACAATTCCAACGGTTGCAATGTTGTAATAAAAAATCTACACCCAATATTTTTATTTTTTTTCAAATATATTGAAAATTGAGTTAAATAAAGGACTTCAAAGTTTATTTTAGAATAGAGATTCCATAACTACCCTCAAAATAAAACTCTTCATAATTTTCATTTCATTAATCAAAATGGAATAATTCAAAGCTATATAAATCTAAAGAACCAATTTCATTTTTTGATTTATTTTTTAAGTGATTTTTAAAGAAGTTTTTTCAACTGCCCGGGCTGCCCGATGCCCAATGAAAATGATGTATCGTGCAATAACTTTTTAACCACATAGTCAATAGTTATGAAAATTGTTGGACCTTAAAGCTACTCCTTGGGCACATTTTGTATGAAAATTTCAAAGAAAAAAAGAGAAGAGTTCCGGTTGTAGTGAGCTGCCTAAAATCGCTATATTATCAAAAAACGATGTTTGATCCTTTAGGGATTAAATAACGACTTTTACAATAAGGTGTATAAATTTTATCTATGATCAAATTTTTTTTCTTTCAACATATTTCTTTCTACTTCTCTCTCTTGACTTTTTCCAAAAAGGTTATACATATTTTTATTTTTCCTCTTTTTTTGGATTATTTTAGAATTGCAATCTTTTACTTCAATTACCACTAATTATTATTTTTTAATTCTAGAAGTCAAACAATTGTAATGACATAATCCTCATAAGTGCTAAATAAGTATCTATTGAAGACCTTAAAAAAAAAATTTGGTCAACTATGCATATTACAATCAACAATATTTGTTTAATACAAAGTCAAAACTCTATAAGGGGGTCAACTTAGTCTCTTAACTATGTCCAACAGCCCAAAGCTTTAAGTAGCAACTTGGAACTTATACTTATACTTCAAACTTTTAGACTTTGAATACAAATGGCATTTTTCACTTGCTTTTGCTTTATGAATACTAAACTATACTCAAGATTTTTCTTACACTCTTTTTTTTCTCCTTAAATTAGATTTTATTCAAGCTTCAAGTATTTTTTCTAAACCCCACAATCTTCAATCTACATCACTAGTTAATTGCATTAGATTTCACTTTGTATCAACCAATCTAATTAGCTTTTAATTTGTATAAGCCACCACAGTCAATCAACATAATTAGTTAATCTGCTAATGCAACCAATCTGTTAGTGTACAAACTACATGTGGATTTATGTCCTCATGACTTAAGGTATTTGTTAAACAATATTATTTCTCTCTCATTAAAGAAATCAACAGTCTCTATATTTGAACCAATACTTTATAAGACTATCTTTTTCACCAAATATATATTTCAACTTAAAAAAATACGCCATAAAGATTCAAAACATATTTAATATGCATTTTGAGATCCTTTTCCTATCTTTTCCAACAAAATGGGCCAGGAATGAATCCATCTATTGTTTCATGTTGTTAATTGTTTCACTTTTCTCTACTTCCTTTGTAACCCCTATGAGAAATTTAAATTTATTAATTAAAACATAAACATATGCCACTCCAAATATTTGAACACAAATTCTATAATAGGCACAACATACAACAACAACAAATATTTAATAGGCATGAAATAAAGTTATGCCTACACCCTAAGGAATGGCTCCCCCAACCAACCAAAATACTAGGTCATCTTAGATTGACCCCCTTTTCCTTGGACTATCCAAAAAGTAAAAAAAATGACTCCCCCTCAAATATGACTAAAGCAAAAATATGACTAGGTGCTCTCCAAATATGTTCCCTGTCCAAATTTTCCATCGGTTTTCCCAAAAGGAGATAAAATGACTATTAAAAAAATGTGACTGCAAAATATGACTTCCCCCAAAATATGACTACAAAATATGACTCAAGCAAAAATATGATTGGTTGCTCTTCAAACATGTTCCTTGCTCAAAAAGAAAAAAGAAAATGACTATGAAAAAAAATGTGACTACAAAATATGACTCCTCAAAAAATATAACTACAAAATATGACTCAAGCAAAAATATGACTAGGTGCTCTTTAATATGTTCCCCACCCAAAAACTAGTCTACCCAAAAACAAAAAAATGTCACTACCAAAAATATATGATTATAAAATATGACTGACACAAAAATATGACTACATAATATGACTAAACGTTCCTTGAATATGTTCCCTATTGTTCCCTATTGTTCCCTATAAAGTACTTAGACGTTCCCAATGGGCATATATTATATGCCCATGAAGTACAAGGCCAAAATATAATTGGCAGTCATATTTGCAGTCATATTTTTTCCCAAAATGTTGGCCTCCCAAAGTATGATTGCGAGCAGTCGCCAGTCATCCCTAGTCATATGTTTGCAGTCATAAAATGCAAATTTTGTTGTAGTGAATATTAATTTCAATCATGATCTCACATGGAATTACGTATTAGCAAAAAAATTGGTTGAAAGTTTGATTCATTGATTAGCATTGCTAATGCTAGCTATTGATCTCTAAAATTAAAGCAATTCTTAAGAAATACATATATATTTTCTCCTAAATACTCACTTATTATATAAATTTAAGGTTAGGGCATATATGCACAATCTAGCTACAAACAAAAACGATAAGATATGAAAGTTGCATCATGATTCCACACCAACATACCAAAAGAATTTGGATTATTGATATTCAATAATGAGGGATTAACATATTGTCACCTTCGTGAAGGAAAGAGGTTTGAAGCCGAAAGTTAGAATGCAATGGAAGAAGCAAGTTATGGCCTTTATATATCTTCTACCTACCCCTCCAAGCTTGTTTTTTTTTTTTTAACCTTTACTTCTGTCCCTTCTAAGTTTGTATTTTGGATGATAATATTTTAGGGCTAATGTTTTGTCTAAATAATGTAACTTACTTTTCATTCATCCCAAAGTAATATTTGAAACTTTATAAAATGTTAATCTTTCTTTATGACCAATTTGATGAAATTGAGATAAATACAATTTATTTGTTCAAGGATTTACACAGACATGTGTAAAATGAATTCAAGAAAATAAAGGCTACATTAAACAAAAAATATTGGTTTTTGAAATTTTTACTCTTGATAGAAAAAGAGGTAGCTACACCTAATTTGATGTTTTTACAAAAGCCAACGCATCTTGAATCTTATCTAAGGACTCTGGGCATAAACACCTACTAGGCTACCAGCATATTCAAGAAGACATAGTTAGCATAAAAATTAAAGTTTACAAAAATATTACCTTTTGTTTGTTTTTAAAAAATTTCTCTTGGTTTGATGTGCATTTCTTTTGTGGAACAAAATTGGCACTCCATGATTTTATAATATCATCCATAGCATCTATTGTCTTCCCTTCATTGTTTTCCAAAGTCACATAAAAAATTCCATTTCATTCCATATAACCACAAATAACAAAGTGTGCAGCTAGATTCATAAGATCATTCTTCAAAAAATGACCTTACAATTGGTAAAGAAATTGTATGACATAAAAGAATATTGATTTTTGATTTTGTCTTCAATTGATACTTCAACTGTTCAAGATGAGAAGAAGTGTTCACAATTTCTTTCTTCAAAAAGCTATGCAATTGTAATCTAGCTAATCTTGAGAAAGAGGTTGAAGTGCAACATCCATTAGATGTTTTTCAAACCTTGTGGAGGGCTGCAAGTTCCCCAGGATTCCCAGACTCTCTGAAAACTACACCGTAGCAGCTGCTTGACGTGGTAGAGAGATTGTCACGTCATTTTTTATTTTTTAAAAATTTAAAATAAAAATAAAAATATTTTTTTCAATTTTTTATTTATTTTAAGATTTAAAATTCATATTATTATTATTATTATTATTATTATTATTTTATTTTAATAAATTCTGACAACGGACATTCTTTAATTGATGGGGAGAATAGCACCGGGAACAAGCCCTAAACGGACCTCTAGACCCCTCAAAACACATCTACTATTAATCTCCATGCTTGTGGATTCCCTTGAGTCAACATCTCTGAAATGATGTCCAAGTGTAATCAATTGTCATGCACTAAGAAAAATGACCAATGTAATCCAAAAATGAAATGTAAATCACATTTAATTCAAACAACTCTGTTTGTATTAGGTGAGGTTGGAAAATAGCCTTGCCGTTAACGACTGACCAATAGTAACAAGAAACTTGTATTCGCCAAAAATCTTTAGAATCTAAAGCAAATATAAATTTAAGGTCTAGCACTTCATACCTCGACCAATAGACTCTAAAAAATGAATCTCTTTCAATCTAAATCAATATTAAAAAAAAATTAGTTTGTGTATATGTATTGCACAATATGTAATTTAAACAAAGCAGTTGTTAACGGCTGTCCATTGGGAAGACCAAAGAAATTGCAGCATTTGACTACATCCTATCATATGGTACAAATAAACTTAAATAAAAAAATATATGGCTATTAATGGCTATCCATTAAAATAAATAAAATAAATTGTAGCATTTGATCAATTCCTAGCATGTATTAGAAGCAACCCAAAATACTTGGCCATTAACAATTGTATACGTGGAAAGCCAAAAACTAGCAGTATTTGACCAAATCCATAATATATGTTAGAAACAAACCTAAATATTAAAAAAAATTGGTTGTAAGCAACTGACTATTAGGAAGGCAAAACTAATTGCAACATTTGATCAAATCTAAGCACATGATGCAAGTAAACTAGAATCCAAAAAAGCATGTCCGTTAATAGCTGTGCATTGGGAAAGCAAAAAAAATAGCAGCGTTTGATTAAATTTCTACTATATGTTGGAAACAAACTTAAATCCAAAGAAGCGTGGTTGTTAATAGTTGCCCATTAGGAAGGCAAATTAAATTGTAGTACGCATTAATAGCTGCCCATAATTTAAAAGGCAAAAAAAATTGCAACATTTGATCAAATCTTAGCATATGATGGAAGCAAATCGGAATCCCTAAAAGCGTGGTCTTTAACAATTGTACATTGAAAACGCAAAAATATAGCAACATTTGATCAAATTCCTAATATATATGTTGGAAACAAACTTGAATTCAAAAAAGCATGTCCGTTACATTAATGATTGTCTATTGGAAAAGCAAAATAAACAAAAGCATTTTATTAAATCGTAGCCTATATTATACTCAAATAACAAGTTTAATACTTGGGTGCCCAATATTTAATTTAAGTCCAAAATAAACTTAGTTACTTTAAAATATCATTTTTTTTCAAAATTTGCATATAAATCAAAATGAAAAAAATTATATTGGGCAACCACTTCACTTAGATTTGAAAGCCATTTAATGTGAGTGTATTTAGAAGAGAAGACAATCTCTTTATACAAGTGAGGTAGTAAGAGACTAAGAGGTAAAACAATCTATGTGGGATAATTATGTGAACTAGGATTCTAGGAGCTCAACCACTCATACTTAGTGAAGTCAAAAGTAAGAATTGTGTTCAATATAGAATTTTAGACCTCATTTTTAAAATTTTCAAACATCCTCTTTGACCCTTGTCCATAAATTTCTTTCGGAGTCTCAAAATCATAAATGGATTTTTGGAGATGAAAGTAAGTGTGATTTAACAATTATTTTTTGTTCAAAGCTTAAGAAAATAGTTTTCTACTATGCCAAAATGAGGTCTAAATTTCTACATTGAACACAATTCTTGCATTTTGACAGTGAACTGTCCAAGCTCTCATCTTCAAATTGTCCCATACTCTTTGAGGATTTATGATAAACAATAGATTTCATTATAAAAACAACCTCTCAACCTATTGACTCAGAGAATGTCACTGAAGTTTGTTCCTTCATTTTGTCATTAAATTTTTTTTTGAAGGTAAATGGTTAAGTTATAGTCAATATTTGGTTCAATGAATTGTTATTGGATTCTTTGGATTTTTGGAAAACCATCTTTACATTTATTTGCAGATTTGGTTGTTGAGTCCTAGAATCATCAAAAAATTCATTCTTTTTTTTTGTTCATTTAAGGCAAACTTGCTATTTGAGTATGGTATTTTTTCAAGATGGTCATAGTTGGATTTAGAAATGGGATCAATTTCAAACGACAGATGCAACCAGGTGGTGACCACGAGAATTGCTTTGTCATGTTTGATTATGTAAAAAGAGTGAAATCATGGACAAGCATAGCTTGTCAAATCTATGATTCCTTATTGCAAAGTCATGACCATTGCTCTTAGTGATGTGCAGACTAAAGGCACCAAAAGCCAACTCATTTTTGGTATTGCCTAAACAAGATCATATTAGAGATTAGGGTTTTGGATCCAACCTTCAAAGGATTTGTTTGTGATAGTGCTCAATCCAACTTTAATACAATTTGCATTGTGTACAAGTCGCAGATCCATCCGTTCTAATAGAAGACCGAGAAAGAACTTGTTTGTTCCATTCATTAAATGAGATTTAGCTTCTCAACAAGGCTATGGGTTCCCAAATTAAAGGACTTTGAGGGAACTCAGTCACATTAGTAGTCTAATGTGGCAGAACTATTGCCACATTAGATAATAATATTTAAATATTTTTTAAATATTTTATCAAAAAATATTATTATTATTTTTTATCTTTTTGTCTTTGTAATATCTTTTTATTATTCTTTGTTTTGGTCAGTAGTGCCTCATTCACAGCATTGAAAATAGGCCTGAAATAGCCTTCCAATGCCCCCCAGAAACATCTAATGGACAACAAACATGCACAAGCATACAAAGAAGTCAATTCTATAACCAACATAGTTGACTCTCTATGTAGCACAAAGATGCAATCAATGTCTGAAGTGGACAAGATGTATTTAAAAATCAAAGCTTGATGGTACTTTTCCAGATCTTCATCAAAACTAGCAATTTGTAAACTAGAGAATTGGATCATACTTCGCACTTTTGATACCATTAGTGGATGGATTCATGGAAACAATATCACCTTTAACCTCATTTCTTTTTTTTTATTACTTATCCTAAATTTTAAATCACAAACCATTTAAATAATGACTTCATTCATCATCTTTGCAAAAACTGACAATGTAAGAATTAGCAGACATTCCAATGTGCAACTTAGAAGAAACAATGCACAAAAAAATGGATGCAAGATTCTAAGAAATATAGGCCTAATTTATTCATTGCCACTTGTGATGACTAGATTTGAACCTTCATGCAGACGAAAAATTATAGGATTTACTTTGTAAGGGCCTTTCATAAAAAAGCCCCTCTAAAGAGGATTTGAAATTGAAGAAAGGTATGACATTTGGAGATAGGAAGAAAATTACAGACGCACTCAATGAGATGCCTCGAGTAGAAGACATTTGCATTATGGAAAGTGTAGCATGTACATATTAAATTGCAAACACCTTTATTACATCTTTCATTACTTCTATAAATTGGATTATAAAACAAATGCGTTCATCCATGCTCCTAACTACAATTTGAATGAAACAAAACAAGTGATTGTTGTTGCCGAAATCATCAAGATGTTCAAAAGAGCAAGTTAGTTGATAAATATTAGCATGATATGAAGTAGATATGTACTACCAATACATTATCTTCAAAAGATCTAAATCCTAATAGCAAAATATTATATTTATATTCCAGTATGTATTTTTTATTATAATAAAAGAATATATGTTATGTATCCAATGTTCCACATCTTATAATATTTCATTGCGTTTGTCTTAGACTTCTCATCTTTAGAATTGCCTCTAAGTTATTTATACTTTTACTTGATCAACCCACTTTGTAATGGTCTCTCAGAATGTGATATAAGTTCCAAAAAATGCAATAACATCAACTTGTCTGGCAATGTTCTGATATGGATATCCCTTCCCAAACTCTCTAGATTTAAAAAAAACGTCCTTCAAAAAATTAAAAAAAAAAAATTAATATTACAAAACTTACATGATCTAATAAATATTATGTTGGTATACAACAATTATTCATTATATATATTAGGTCAAATTAGAATACTTTTTTTTTCTAATTTATCAAATTCAACATGTAGTCACATTAAAATAATGAAATTATTGTGTATTTTAGATTTGTGTTTAAAAAAAAAATAGTCATGCACCTTATTTAGTTTGTGTTTATGTATATCATTTGTTTTTAGGTCAAAGATGTTGTGAAATCATAGTCCTATTAAATTGAATAAAAGTTTGTGTTTATGTGTCTTTGAAGGTTCTCATAAATAAGCAAATATATCAATTCATCAAATTAAGAGCTAAAAATTAAATATAGATATGAATCAAATATTATTTTAGCTAGATTTTATATTTATGAACTACCATGCTATAAATTGGTGTTCCGGATTGTTTTATTTGTCTCAAATGTGAACCTAGGACAATATTCTTTAAAAGGAACAAAGGAATACTAAAAGGAACTACCAAAATTGTTCAAATTTTTTTATTCAATGGTATTTGGGATGGAGTATTATAACTTTCTCATGAATTTATCATTAAATTAATGTAAAGTGAAAAATGTAATCTCTAGGACATATTAAATGAGTTTTAAAATGATAGAGTTTTAATTAGACAGTCCTTTTGGATACCAATATTAAAAACTTTACCTATCAAGCTTTAAAATTCAAAATCCATGGTCATGAGTTCCATGGTAATAGGTCATATTTTTCTAAATATAATCATTTATTTTGAAAAAAACATCAATCTTTTAAATTCTTAATCCAAAAAAATTAGAAATTACATCATGTTTTAAATTTCTATATGGTCTAGGCTCACACAATCCCCGCTCATCGCTCTTAGGCTCATGCTCACACACTCACGCACTTACATCCTAGTAGCATTGATTTTCTAACATCATGATATTTTTTCAAATTGTTTTCCAAATTTTTGGTTTGAATTAAAATGCATGTTCGGGAAGCAAATACCTTTAGAGCATTTGCAAAAACATTTCCCAAATTTGGAGTGCAATGTGCTTTGAATTCCTTTGATAACCATAATTTGTCTAAACCTCTTACTATAATTTTTATCATTTAACTAGCATTTGAAACAATTTGTTTTCATTGTCTAGTGTCTAAATTTGCATTTTTGTGCACATATTATAAGTACTACGGAATATGTGTTCAATGATATAAATTTTAATTTCTAATTATAAACTGGTAAAAGAGGTTAGAAATTTATTTGGAGGGGCAAATTTATGAGTTTTTTGAAGATGCCCTACGCTAGAGTATATCACGTATGCAATATTGATTGTGAGCATTCGTGTAATTGTTTTATGTTTGATGCTCTCTTTGTTCATTCAAATCATAGTGTATATTTATTGTTGAGCATGAGTTTTTTTTAGGAAGTTCCTCCTAAACTTGTTTGTAGCCATTTGTTCCTTAGGTTTGGGGGTGCATCAAATCTCCACCGATCGTCAATTGAGCGCAATGAAGCCCAAGTTTGACTCCATCAACGTGAAGTTCAATTCCATGGAAACCAAGTTCCACTCCATGGACGTCCAATTCCAGTCACTTGATGTGAAATTGAGGTTGAGATCCATTTTTTGTTTTTGATTTTCCTGACATAGAGACTTGGCTTACCTCACAACCATTTTTTGACTTCTCAATGCTAATGTGGCACCATTCCATTAGCAACCCATCACCATTGTCATTACAAGTTGCAACTCATAACCTTCTTTCCTTTTCAACTTGCTTCCTACACTCTTGGATTATGAAGATCAAAAGTTGTGATTGAAAAATGTACAGCCGATTATGTACAATAACCTATTTGCTGCTAGTGTGACTCATTGGTTATCTAATACATAAATTTGATCTTGGTACTAAGGTCGGTACATCCAAAACCGCCACTTTTTGCTACTGAGCCTAGTTACTACTATTAGACTGGTCAAATTTTCATACATTCTTGTTGGCAAGTGAAAGGAGGTTCCAACGCACCAGAGAACATGGCATTTGGACACCGTATGCAAAAGTTATTAACCCCTAAAGGACCAAACACCGTTTTTTGACAACATAGCATTTTGGGGCAGCTCACCACGAATGGAATTTTTATTTTTTTTCTTTGGAATTTTCACAGAAGATGTGCCCGAGGAGTAGCTTTAGGGCCCAACAATTTTCATAACTTTTGACCACATGGATAAAAAGTTATTGTATGATATGTAGTTTTCATTATTCGGCGGGCAGTCCGGGCAACAAAAAAAACTTCTTTAAAAATCATTTTCTAGAGAAATAAAAATTTGAAATTGGTTCTCTAGATTTATGTGCACAAGGAAAGCTTTGAATCATTCCACTTTGATTTATGAGATGAAAGTTATGAGGAATTTTAGTTGTAGGTAATTTGCGGGTAGTTATGGAATCTCTACTCTAAAATAAACTTTGAAGTCCTTTATTTAACTCAATTTTCAATATTTTTGGAAAAAAATATAAACACAAGGTGTAGATTGTTTACTACAACATTACAATCGTTTGGTTTGGCATTTTTCAATTCCATAATTAAATCCTTAACAATTTAGTGTTTTGAATCATTTTCTACTTCTTTCTACTTACTATTTTTTTCCTATATGTTGTACATTTCCAAATGATCTGAAATTTTTCAAGCATGTAGCTAACTTGCTTTGAAGAATGAATCCAACGAGTTACCACCATTTTGGACATTTTTTCATACAAATGTGACCATGTGAAGTGCAGCTGCCCGGTTTTTCGCAGGGACAAAAAAAGGATTTTTGTCACTTCAAATGCTAATATCTTGCAATCTACACGGTGGAAATTTCTGAAATTTTTTCCACATCTTCTCAAACTAGTTTACTACAAGATCATACGGTCACATGTGTCCAAAAATGTTCTTTTTCCAAAATTTGGTACTTGTACTAGACATGGCAGTTTGGGAGAGTTTTTTGTGAAAACATAGTCAAAAACCTTTAGGGGTTAAGGGTCAAAGTTTGTTTCTGAAAGCGCTCCATCCAAATAGGTACATAACTGATTTTGAAAATGTACACAACTTGTAGATGGCACTTTAAGGTCAGGTGCCATTTGGGGGGTGCCTACCTTAGATCAATGTGCTGAGTAAGGTAAGACTTTTAAAGAAAAGTCGTTGAGGAGGACAACAATGCGTAAGCTTATTTTGGCCCATGTTCATTTGGTATTTTGGTTGAGCAGATTTGGAAGGAGTATTAAAGTTTTTGAGAATTCTGTCAGCCATGCCCTGGTTGGCTATACTTGGCCTTTTACTGGAGTCACCAATTATGATGCACTTCAATGAAATTGATTTTTTCAAATGGCCATCCTTGGTCGGTGTTCACTAAAACTCACCCTCCTTTTTGCGGCTATTTAATTCACCAGCCACTTAATGCTCCTGCAGATCTCGTGTGTTGACCTCCTTACATGCAGTTGGCTTGATTTTCAATCCCGTGGTAACTCCCTGCGGTAATTCCCTGGGGGTGCAGTGTTTCGGCTTCTGACGCCATGTCAGTCTCCTTACCAGATCCCATGGATGGCGGATGCCTGCATGCATGGT
This sequence comes from Antitrichia curtipendula, assembly GCA_951230915.1. Lineage (NCBI taxonomy): Eukaryota > Viridiplantae > Streptophyta > Bryopsida > Hypnales > Leucodontaceae > Antitrichia > Antitrichia curtipendula. The sequence continues at coordinate 27,015,345 of OX579636.1, read as the reverse complement.
TAGCCATGGCCCATGGGTGCCGGATGCATGCCCCATCTGGCTGCACATGGTCTTGATTTCTGTGCCGACCTCAATGTTCCGTCCTCGTAGTCTGCGCCAGCTTAGTGTTTCACCGTCAGGCGCCTGCTCCAGCAGTAGGGTTGCCGTTGCTAGGGTTTAGGCGGCCGCGAGGTTTTTTCCGGCGATGCTTTGAGTTTTGGGGTTTCTGCAGTTGAAGCTTCTGGTTTTGTTCAATGAGGGCGTTTGTCAGAGCCTTCACTTCTTTGCAAATGTCCTTGAGTTGCTGTTGGTTCAATTTGGGGAGAGCGATTGACAATGCTGTTGATTCAATTTGGGGAGACCGATTGACAATGCTGTTGATTCAATTTGGGGAGAGCAATTGACGATGCTGTTGATTCAATTTGGGTTTAATGATTGACGATGATGTTGATTCAATTTGAGAAGAGCGACTCTCAGGGTTTGGGGAGAGCGATTGACGATGCAATTTTTGCTTGTGTGCACCGCCTAGTTTAGGGTTCAGTTGGTGCTGAGAATATTGTATGGGATGTATTTGTGGTGGTGTTAGGAGATTTCAGATTTTAGAAACCCTACATTCTACTGTCAACTTCTGAGCGTGTTTGAAAGGGGCAACTTGTCTGTTTAGGGTGTGATTGAACTGAACGAGTTGGCTTAAGGTTTAGATTGTGCCAAATTCTGGATTTAGGGCTGTGGTTTTGGGTTCTACAGCAGTAGGGTTTGGGGTTGGTGTACAGACTTCTTCGGGTCCTATGGAAGACTAGACGCTTTGAATGTCCAGATTATTTTGCTCAAATCAAATTTACATTGCTCGCATGGATTCAGGTTTAGGGTTTGCAAAAAAACTTTAGGGTTCAGGGAGACTGATGTTTGTAAAAGTCCAACGTTTCTGTTGTAGGTCTACACTTAGCGTTTAGGATGAGTCCTTCTCGCGATTTACATGGCAGATTTCAAGAATGACCCATTTGCTTCTGAAAGCATAGATTCTGTACTGAATTCCACAGCTAACGCTTCCTGTGATGAGTAGTACAAAGAACAATTGCAGATGGAGCTTCGAGCCATTGAAGCAAAGGTGCAACGTCCGCCTGAAGGGCCCATTAGCAAAGCAGACTTGCTATGGGACATGCGAGAGACGCACCTAGTCCGGTCAGTGGATGGTGATCGCAGGAAAGACCGCGTAGTAGCTCAGCAGTGTTTCATCTTGAGCACCAGAATCGAAGACTTTGTACGGGGGATGGAAAGCAGCAATGGAGGGGTCTGTTGTAGATATGTCAAGATTCGAACCAAACCACAGAAAGAACCCGGCACTTTCAGGGTTTATGCAAATGCGTCCAAGGATGTTATCCGGTACAGCTTTCTTTCCCACACCCTCACTATCCTCTTCCATTATTGTTCATGTAATTAGGCAGAACTTGTACTATGGATAATTTTGCTAATATGCCGGATTTTACTCTGCAGATATCACTGTCAATACGGGCCGCAAGACCACAGTGGTAACGTGAAGACAGTTACTTCCTTGTTGCTGCCGAAGCAACGACCAAAAGTGGTAGTATCGGGTCCTGGGACAAGCCGACGTTCACGGAAGAAGAAAGATGTTATTGCCGATGCCAACGTACAAGTGGACACAACGAAGAAAAGACGAGGTAGGAAGAAGGGTGCCCAAGTAGCAACTGCTGGTGAAGTCGCAGGCAAACCAAAGCGCACACGGAAGAAGAAATATATACGGAATTCTGTCCACAATGACCAAAGCATCACACCTGATGTAGCCAGCGCTCCGCAGACGGCACAGACAAATGGAACTGGAAATATTGATGACCCCATGGCGCAAAACACTAATCCAGTATGTCACCAAAATCCCGCAAACGGAAATGGCAGTGCTCCGTTGAATACAGATTCAATGGCCACCATGTCCGTCAGCGTTGAGTTCCAGACGAGAGACGTCATAGACCTGAATTCACCGGCGGACTTAATAGCCAACCTGTGTATTACCGGGGATTCAAACAAAGGTCGGGGGGAAATAGATCTGAACACACCAGCAGGTGATTCAGTGCCCATACAACAACTGCCTCGTCTCAACACCAACAGCATTCTTCTTGAAGGCAATTCCGCTGCACAGAGGCCAACACAGAGTAAAAGGGTAGTGCCATGCAAGCGACGGCAGAGAACAAAGAAGCCTGCCAAAACATTGAGCAACTTCACCATTGATCTCAATGTTGTTCCCCGCGAGAAGGAGGACGATGCACCTGAAACTGAAAAGATGTGTAACATTGCCACGCTCTTGGCATCTTCCACAACTACAGGAAAAAATACTTTAGCCATGAACACAGCTGCGTTGCAGAATGCAGCAGCTTCAGGATACACTTGTAGACATGAAAACACTGTTTGCAGTGAAAATCCTGCTCCACCGGAAAGAAATGTTGGAGTGCAGCACATCACATCACGCTACACAAGCCAGCAGCAAAGCAGCAATCCACCTACGCCAAAACCTAAGAAGTCGCGCGACTCAAAGAAATAGTGGGGAGGCTCGTTGAAGCGGGGATGTTTGGCATCCTTTAGTGTGAAGACATTTTACTTACTACCCCATATCACTGAAGTTTGCATTTTCGAAGCAGAGCATGTCAACCGAGACCGGGTTCAATGCCACGAATTGCTTGACACAGGTGACCGTGGTGCATTTTCATGGAATTTGTCAACAGAAATCAAGGACTTTGTATTGGCACTTCTAAGAAACGGGCACAGTGTTCCACAGATTATGAGCAAGCACATAGCAGTTGTGAAACATGCACTGGCAGTTGGAACTAACCTGACACGAGACATGTTTCTACACGAACGGGATGTTCGAAATTTGGCTACGAAGGTGGCACGGGAGACATACATGCTTGACAAGCAAGACGCCAAGAGTGTCCAGCTCTGGGTACAAGAAAACCCAGACAGTGTTTTCTATTACCAAGAAACAGGCGTAGCGGTCCACGGAGGGCTCACACCGTCAACCATTCCTTTCACTGTCGGCATTCAGACACCTTGGCAGCGCGACATGATGCTGCAGTTTGTCCACGAGGGAGCACTTTCAATTGATGCCACGTTTGGTACAAATGAGAATAAGGTACGTCGATCTACATTGACACTGCAAGTGTTCAGTAAGAGGCCTATAGTTTCTTGGAGTACAAAAAAATGGCTTCTTCAATGTAGGGGTGCACTAACGAAATACATTGTTGTTGTTTTACAGTTCTCTTTGTATACCTTAATGGTATTTGACGAGTGGCACAATGGGATTCCTGCTGCCTTCATTATTACATCCCGTGCGGCTCAAGAAGACCTCACTCCATGGATGAGGGCGCTGAAGATGACCATGAGAAAAGAAAATCCGGATTGGAATCCTAACGCGTTCATTGTAGACTGCGCACAAGGAGAGATCAATAGCCTACGGTATGGCCTCGCCTTTAACTTTTTCTCTCTTGTAGTCTGCAGAAAATGCTCACAAAATTATTAGTTACATTCCACTTTAGAGTAATTGTGCAAATCTGAATGCCTTTTCTTGTAAACCGTGAAAACATGCCAAGCACACTGATGTACTCTCCAATCAAATATTGGCAAATCGTAAAGGTCAAAAACACTGACAACAGATGCCTCGTAATGCTGCAGGACCGTCTGGCCCATCACTGCTATCTTTCTGTGCTTGTGGCATGTGCATAGGGCTTGGCAGAAACAAGCTTGCATCAAGATACAGGATTTAGTGCTTAGGGTTGATATCTTGAAGGGGCTCAAGGCTATTATGTACGATCGCACGGGACCAGCAGGGGAGTATGCCACTGCTTGGGTGAATCACAAATTGCGTGAACTTGAAGATCAGTACCCTGCTGCAAACGAATTTTGGGATTACGTTCGGCAACAGTGGCTGCCAAAGCTGCACATGTGGGTGGTTGGATATCGGAACTTGCCGTACGCTGGGCAAGACACAAATGCGGCGGTGGAGAATTACCACGGTTACATGAAATCCGTGCTGAAGGCAGAGAGGAGCCGACTCACTGGGAGACGTGTTGATTGGGTTATTCACGTTCTCACCGGTGACGTACTCACGCACTACTAGTACCAGCGCGTCCAAAAGCAATTTGGATTCGTAGACAATCGGAAGGAACGTGGCATTGTTGTGTCCTCACTCCTCCGAGCGCGGGACATTCCAGACAGCGACGTAACACTGTCCGGCTTTGTGGGTGGACCAGCCTATGTTACGTCAAGAACTCACCGGCATGTATAGTATGTGGTTCACAATCCGCATGAACTGTGGGCAAGTTGCAACTGCGTACATTCTCAAAAAGGGAACACCTGTAAGCATAAAGTGAAGGTTCTTCAAATTCTCCATCCGCACCTAGCAGAGAAGATCGTGGCAAGATACTGCGGCAGCTTGAAAGGGACTGCTGGAGCGGGCTAAGGCATTTGCTAACTCCAACGAGGAGGGGAGCAATCCCAGCTTTTTCCTCCCAAGGGGAAACGAGACTGGATTCCCCTGTTCAGTCAACGCCACAGTCACACAGAGCGCGCCCGCCCATGGACTTGCAGAGCACATTATAGTTGCAGACGAAGGAGCTCTTGGACTTCGTCGAGGGGAAGACGACGCTGATGGAACACCTTCACGCAGATTTACAGCGGTCACTGGGGAAGATGAAGATGTTAGAGGCTGAAATAGAGTCTGGAAACATACATCCATTGCAAACAAATCCAGTGTTTCATCCTGTGGAGGACGACTTGGGGATGCGGTTGGGGCGACTGAAAGACTTCCTGGAGCGGAATAACTAGACAAGGACGTCAAGGAGGCTGGCAATGGGCGGAGACTCTCCAGCTTAAATGAAACTGCAGGCTTGTAGTATCATTGATGTGCTCTAATAGTGTTTCGAACTGGTGTGTCTTTTTTTAGGCTGTTCAACTTGTGCAGTTCTCCATTTTCACAGCGCAATCTTCCACATCCATTTAAATATCACAGCATTCACGTGTGTGTGGTACTCATTGCCCGCGGGAGGCTATAACGATTTATGGTCAAAATTTGCTTTTTCGAATGAAACACTGTGCTGTGAATGCAACGGCTCTGCAATATAGTACTATGGCCTCATTGTGATTGGGGATCCAAGGCGTTTTCCTATGCACAATTTCTTTATTTTGACGTTCAAATGTTTAAAAAAGTATTGATTCCCTTCTTCCGTACGAGATTACTTTATCGTTTGGCAATGTCGCCACCTCCTCAGATACGGTAGTTCCACCATGGAGCACCTTAACGTGTCCTACAAACACAGAGCATGTCCACAAATACGAGAAATGAAAAGGATTCAGCATTCCTTTCAACTACAATTGGCTCCATTCTTTTCTCTGTTTAATAGGGCATTCAATACTGTGCCCAAGCCAAGCCGTGCTGGCGATCATTCAACGATACGCGCACCTTTTGCTTGTAGCCGGGTTTTGACTACCATGCTTAGAACCGGACTTGCCAATACAATGGCCACGTTCATTCCAATTAATATAACAGTGAAGCAACTTCACTATGTGAATTCTGAGAAACACTGGCGTGCGGCAATCCACTGTAACTTCATAGTGCATGCAGACCTAAAAGGAAAGGAAAGCCATAGAGGGCGGGATATCTCCACAAGTACAAGTTTTACAAGACAAAAGCTGCAAGCAAGAAGTGGTGGACCGAAAATAATAACTTCATCAACATACATGTACAGCAGTTGGGAGAACACTGACTCAGAAAATACAGGGTGTCAATACTAGTTTGTACACATGAAACGCTGAAGGCACCACTACAATAGATAGGTAAGTGTACGTAGACATGGTCTTCACAGCAGTGAACTGAAAGAAACCTACAAAAGATGACTCTCCACTAGTCAAGCCGCTAATGGTGTAGTGCTATCACGCAACTCAGTAGATGAGTCGCTGGCAGCACTGTAGAACACACAGTATGGGGGCTCGTAATCTGGTGATATGCCAGATTCTCGGAGCTCATCTGCAATCGCCGAGATCACATTCTTCTGAAGGGCTGGCGCTGTTTCGTGGATTTTCACCTGTAAAAGAAACAGATCCATCGCTGCAGTGCGGTCTGACATCGGGTCATCGCCATGGAAGAGACGAAGATACAGCTCCATGAAACGTAGTATGCAAAAGCCACACTCGTAATTCCCTTTCTGAGCAAATGTGGGCACCTCCACAGTGATGGGCTGAGCGGGCAGCGATCGGCCGTGCACCAACTGCCAAGCCTTCCAGACACGGCGTATGTACTCCCGGTCCACTGAGTCGGTGTGCATGTGAGCGCTATCCAGGTGAAGCACGTTGGACTCCGTTAGAACGTACAGAGACCAGTGCATCCTGCCAACAAATGGGATCAGTATTTCCATATTGGTGGGGCACTCACTGAAGATTCGTGTTGGGACAAGATATTGTTGGCCCCACTTCAACAGTGCTTCTTCTGAAATGTCGTCCCACGTCTGTGTCATAGTGGCGTCCACGAAAGATGACGTCACAAACACGCGTCGTCGAGTCTCCGCAGGGAGGCTCCATCACAGTCGGCGACTAAGTACGTCGACAATGTTCTGCCCAAGGTACTTCCGTGCCTTCTTCAAGTCGCGGACATGACGCGTCGGAACGGGCAGGGCCTCCTTCCCGAGGCCAAAGAAGTACAGGAATCCGCTATCACGATCACCATCACCTTTCCTGCAGTGGCACGAGGAGCCGAAACGTGATTCAGTGGGCAGTGTTTCGCAAAAACAGTGGGCACATACGGGTCGACATGAAGTAAACCGAACTCAACAGGGATAGCGTACCTCGGAAGGGCCTCTATGAGACCGTCTACGTCGAAGAAATCATAGCAATTGGGGATGGACAGTCTAATTGTTGGGGCTGGGTCACGATCATTGCTGTGAGGCGGGGCAAAAGTAACACTTTTTCGATGAAGAACTCGTCGCGCACTCTCAAGATCAAGGACTATGTGCGGAGCTGGGACTGATTGCTCTCCCTCGCTGTCCTCCTCCATCCTCTGCAACGAAGCGTCCTCCACTGCCCGGTTAGCTGCAAAATCAGTGGCAAGATTTCGAGGAGTGGCTGATGCTGCAACGAAGCTCTCCATATAATCTGCTGGCAAAAGGAAACCAGGACTGATGCACTATAACAAAACTTGGTAAAAAAAAACCACGCAGAGATTTGACTACGGTTTTTTTATCCACGCTTTTGTACACATGCGCGTAGTGGACAGATAGCATTTTTTGCAGTTTCCCACTGCAATTTTCGGAATTTGGAAGCATGTAATATACCATTGGAAAGGTATTTTTAAGACCTTTCCAATGGTATATTACATGCTTTCAAATTCCAAAAATTGCAGTGGAAAACTGCAAAAAACGCTATCTATCCACTACGCGCATGCGCACAAAAGCGTGGATAAAAAAACCGTAGTCAAATCTCTGCGCGGGTTTTTTTTACCAAGTTTTGTTGTAGTGATGGTAGCTAGTGGTGTGCTTGCGAAAGGAAGTCCCTCAATGTGCAAGTCCTGTGTAGCAATGTCCTCAACGACAATGTTGAACGGCTCTAGCGCGACTACAATGGACTGTGTGCATTGTGGCCCCTCTTGTGCAGGCATGTCCTGTGTTTCCTGCAACGTAACCTTCATCTGGGTTTCGTGTCCCTGTGTTTTGTTGTCCTCCACGCCACGGTAGTTTGTCCGGCTCGTGTCCTCGTCCTGTGTTTCCTCCACCGTCAGTTGAAGTTGCTTTTGAGGCCCCTGTGTTTCGTTGTCTTTCTTCTCACAATACTCCGTTCACCTAGCGTCCTCGTCCTCTTGCAGTGCAGCGTCAAAGGACTGGACAGCATCCATAATGTTTTTCAGGGTGGCCTTGGTGCGCAAACCCCAACTTGGCCCACACTCATCCGCGACGTACCCCATGTCCACGTCCTCACGCGTGCGGAGCAACCTCGACCAGATCTTACCCTGGTCACACCAGTGCTCGTGCAGCGTTGTTGTCCAACATTGTGCAAAAGTTGCCGGCAAGTCACATGCCAAGTCCTGGAGAGCACGAAGGCGCACATTTTGAACCCACCTCAGAATCCCATCGATGATGCGGTCCTCTTTCCCATCGGAGACCATGCTGGCGTCTTTCATCACACTCGTGTGGACCACATCCGCATCAAAGTTTTCCATGCCAGAAAATCGGAACTTTGCATCGTAGGTGAATACCGCCAGAGCCAACATGATGTCTCGCACCCATACGCACATGTTCCGCACCACAGTCTTGTTTACCCCGAAAAGGGGACAAGAAAATTGGCGCCACCTGCCCGACACGTTGTGGACCGCAATCCGCATCACCTGCACAAAAGGTGAGGGCTTCAACCTGTGAACTCTATCCTCCAAGAGGATGCGGCGGACCTCCTCAGCCTCCTCTTCTGCAGTGTGGACAGGATTGTGTCCGTTAGCGCCTGAAATTCGACATCAACTGAAAATCCTGAAGTAAATTCATTCACGGTTGGGGGTGGTCAGCAATTGACTTACCATCGTGTCGCCATGGCAAGGGTGGAAGCCTCGGAAACAGCTCCTTATTCTCCGCTAACACTAACCACAGTGGGCACCAATCCCACACACAAGCCTCACGTATAATCTCAGTTTTCCGTCTGAATTCTAAAACAGCTGTCTCTATAAGGCGTTCTTGTCTTGCCCTCAGCTCGACCTTGGACTGGCGACACCTGTCCTCGAAGCTTGCCTGCTCTTGGACATACTGTAGGTAATTGGCCAAACGTTCAATGTCCGCCGGCACCTTCCCGTACTTCACACTACTCATCTGTGCATTGACGGCGCGGTCGACCTTGCGTGCCACGTTAGGGAAATCCTCCTCCTACATATGAAAACGCGGATCGTACCACAGGTGCTGATTAGTTACACACCGAACATTGTAGCCATCACAGATAAACACAACAACGAAACACTGCTGCAAAACACTGTACCGAAACACTGTCGCGTAACACTATTTGAAAACACCAAAATAAAATGCATTCAGAAATGTGATTGGATTGGGGATCTCACCTTAGCGTCACAGAGCCACCACATTGTAGTCTCTCGAGCAGCGACCTGAAATTCGCCAGTTGCCCATGATTGTGCGAAACGTGCTCTGAACTCTTCTCCAGAAAGTCCCTCCCACAGCCAGGCCAGCAACTCGGGCCTCACCCGCAGTACGTGTATCCGATCTGGAGGCTCGATCGGGGACGGTGGGATTATCTTAGGGTGGGCTGCTGCTAATTCATCTGCCTTCTTGCGCACCGCCATTTTCATCTCCCGCTCGTCCCTCCTAAGACGCTCTGCTCGGCACCACGTCAAGGCTGCCAACTCCGGATGGTAGATCTTTGGGGTAGCTGCCCCTATCCCACATAGCCAGTACCTATGTAACGCGTGAATCCCCTCATAGTTCCCCGTCCACGGTACAATTTGCAGGTGATTTGTCTTCTTCTTTTCAGGTACGTGGGCAGGGCTCTTCTTCGTTCCAGGTGAAATGAGATTCGCCCCTTCAATGGGTAACTCAACCCTAAAGCGCGCTGCACTGCCTGGGTCTTCAGCATCTTCAGAGGTCCATTCACCGTCGGAGAAGTCTTGAAGACGATTGGATTGTGAATCTGTACATTCTTGGCTCCTTCAGTTTGAGTTGAAGATGGCATCGTCATCGACCTCTGCAATTGGGTGTCCTGCCCAATTCCAGGTAAAGGTGGCACCATGCGAGATTGCCCCAATTGGGGTCCGGCCCCTATTTTAGTTGAAGGTGGTCCGGCAGGAGACCCTTGCGCACCGGAGGCCTTCAACTCTGAGGATTGAATGCTCGGTTTGGAATGTGGCATCGTAAAAGACCCAAGCCTACTTCCGGTTGGCAACTCTTTGGATTGAACATCCGGAGGTGAAGGGGGCAACATAGGAGACTACGGCCTCGGTGAATTAACCTCATCCTCCAAATGAGGATACTCTGCAATTACCCTATTCACTGTGTCGAATGCATGTCCAAGCTCCACCTCCATTGCTGCGGCCTCACTCAGTGTTGCGAAGTGGTCATCTGTTGCTGCATGCGCTTGCCTACAGATGCCCACACTAGCAATTGGAGTGGCTTGTGCATTCTCTACATTTCGCGCGCCCGCACCTCAATTTACGCTTGGCCACGGGTCCTGTAGGTGGAGCGACTGTGGCACTTCCGGGTTCTGCAGCTTTTGCGGCCGTGGCAGGCACTGTTCCACGCGCTCCCCAGATAGGATCAGCAGGTACACCATTCTTGTCCATGCCAGACTTCATTCGCGTCAAGATCTGATATACAGACCCTTTCTCTTGTTCCTGCGTTACCACTTGTGCCTTTGGATCCTCCAAAACCTCACGCACTTCGCGCGAGACAATGGCCTTCAATGTTTCGGCAACCGGCGGCCGCTTCCTCGAACCTTTCTTCACGGGTTGGAAGTCCCCAATACTGTTTTCACTCTCCACACTGGAGTGGCTTATTTTCTTTGATGTGTCGCCTGGAGGGTGGTCACTGAACCTCACCTTCTTCGCATTCTTCCCTACTGCCGACCTGAGGTACAAGTCCCATCCCTCCGCCTGCTCGACAATGTTCTGCGGCGTCGTTTCTCCATCCACCACTTGAGATTGCCTTCCCCCCTTTGCACGGCTATCCTCACCCTCTGTCTGCACAGCAGGTTTCTCAGTCACCGCTGGTACGTCATTGTCTTCATCATCCGATGTCAATACAATTGGTGTCTTCGTCCGCGTGTTAATTCCCTTCGCCCGAATGACAGGTCCTTCCACATCCAACTCCTTACTCGCGCGGATCCCTTCAGACACCTTCCCCTGCCCAATTCCCTGGTCAGGATACGGTAGCAATCGGATTGGGTTACCCATGGCGTCCTTCTTCGCAGGACACTGTGAATTCCACCGGTGAGAATTCAAACGCATTTTGTTTGCAAAGGTATTAAACCCACAGTGTATGCACTTGAAAAACTTCCGTGTTGGGTTATTTGGTTTTGAGATCCCTGTGTGTGCCTTCGTGGCGCACTCCTCCAAAAGCCTGGCAAACTCCTCTTTTGTGCCATAGTTCATGTTGTAGGAGTACTTGTCGATGGTGACCTCTTGGAAAAAAAACTGCGCCCCCGATTGGACCAAGACGACCATCGTTCAAAGAGTCCCATGATTCATTGACAGGGTACCTCCTAAACACAGAAAGCAAAAGAGAAGGGTGGCAGATACGTACCTGTGCATCCCGCTGCGACTCATCCCCGGCTGGCTGAGGACCTCCCTCTTGAGATCCCTCGGGAGGCTCCACCACAGGTTTCCGCTTGCCCATGTCAGAGCACCCTACGCTGAGCCCAACTCCGACCTCCTGGAAGCAATTTCGGTAGCCGATTAACTCTCCCCAACAAAACACTGGGCGGTAGTAAAAATATCGATCTGTGTACGAGTCTCTGCTAGAAAAAGAGAACAATTGAATGCAATGTCAGTCACTGAATGAAGAAGGCAATATATATTGACTCCATATTCCGCTTCCGGCATGTACAACACTACGTTGTTCTAAATTACAGATACAAGAGTACAAGTCAATCTAGTTTCCACGGAAGTTCTTTCAAAACCCTGTCTCCACAGCATCCGCGATTGAACTGCGATTTCCCTCACCTTGCATGTGACCCCATGGGAGCCGGTTCCCTTACCATAGGATGCATATGGGTCCTATGAATTCATTGTGAGCCTCTACTAAAATGACAATTCCCTGCAAGAACGTGCTTTCCCACAGCGATTCTGCCCCGGAAAAATCCTTGAACCTCAAGCCTGCATTTGACACAGCTCGCTAAAACCTAAAGAAACGTATAGCACAATTCCAGCATGCCCTCCAGCCGACCCTAAATTGCTGCTGAAATTTCAAAAAGTGAAAAACAGGGAAGATTGAAGCACGAACCTGGAGACGATGCAAATGAGAAGTGGCTCCTCATGGAAGGCGCCGTTCTGCACTTGAGCACGCTTCCAAAGACGTTGAAGCCGAGCGCAGCAGTCTCAAATCTGTTCTTTGTCCTTAATCATGCATGGCCGTAAACCCTAAGCTGGGCACTAGCCCGTCTTCTCACTCTGAAATCGCACTCGAGTACTCCTGAAATTGCGATTTTCAAAATCTCTGTGACGGCGCACCAACTCTCAGTCGCTCCTTTCCCAATCGCGGCCCTCGCCGCAACTGCTAGACAGTGATTGAGAGCCTGTGAAGGAAAAGAAGGGCCGAAACATTGCCTTCGGTGGAAGGTGGACTTTGCAGGCAAGAATCGGCGTACAACGAGGACAGTACGGACAGAGTCGGCGGCACTCGTGCCCAAGCCCCGCCCGAAGCCAGTTTTCCAAACCCAAACCTTGACACGAACCAATTGTAGGGGCACTCATCCCCATGTTCGCGTGGTTCTAAAAGAACATGTGTTTGATTCCCCTTTTTCCAAACTACTAATTAGTTATTAGTTCGTAAAACCTTTAGACATTCTCGTTGTATTCGTTTTCTTAAATCATTTGCCTTCCACACTTTCTCGAATCATAAGTAACAGGTATTCATTCTCAAATGCTCCTAAGCATTTCACTTCATGTATTCTTACAAAAAACTTCATTCATTATGTGTTTACAGCTTAGCAAGAAGCCAAAAATATCAATATTTTGGGGTTGTGCGCTACGTACAAATCGCTTCACCGCAATGATACATTTTTTAAGGGAGTCCCTAGGCACTCCCTAACATGAGGGCAAATGTTTATGGTTCACAAAAAAGAAAAAAAAATTCTTTTTTTTGGGGTGCGCGGTACGTAAAGCCCGCTTCACTCCAATGATACACTTTTTTTGGTTAGGGAGTCCCTAAGCACTCCCTAACATGAGGGCAAATGTTTATGGTTCACGAAAAAGAAAAAAAAGTTCTTTTGTTTGGGGTGCGCGGTACGTAAAGCCCGCTTCACTCCAATGATACATTTTTTTGGTTAGGGAGTCCCTTGGCACTCCCTAACATGAGGGCATATGTCTATGGTTCACAAAAAAAGAAAAAAAAAATCTTTTTTTTGGGGTGCGCGGTACCTAAAGCCCACTTCACTCCAATGATACAGTTTTTTGGTTAGGGAGTCCCTAGGCACTCCCTAACATGAGGGCAAATGTTTATGGTTCACGAAAAAAAAAAAAAAAAAAAATTGGGGGGGGTGAGCGGTACGTAAAACCCGCTTCACTCCAATGATACATTTTTTTTGGTTAGGGAGTCCCTTGGCACTCCCTAACATGAGGGCAAATGTTTATGGTTCACGAAAAAGAAAAAGAAAATCTTTTTTTGGGGGTGCGCGGTACCTAAAGCCCACTTCACTCGAATGATACATTTTTTTTGGTTAGGGAGTCCCTTGGCACTCCCTAACATGAGGGCAAATGTTTATGGTTCACGAAAAAGAAAAAAAATTCTTTTATTTGGGGTGTGCGGTACGTAAAGCCCGCTTCACTCGAATGATACACTTTTTTTGGTTAGGGAGTCCCTTGGCACTCCCTAACATGAACGCAAATGTTTATGGTTCACAAAAACCCTAAAAAAAAATCTTATTATTTGGGTGCGCGGTACGTAAAGTCCGCTTCACTCGAATGATACATTTTTTGGGTTAGGGAGTCCCTAGGCACTCCCTAACATGAGGGCAAATGTTTATGGTTCACGAAAAAGAAAAAAAAGTTCTTTTGTTTGGGGTGCGCGGTACGTAAAGCCCGCTTCACTCGAATGATACATTTTTTTGGGTTAGGGAGTCCCTTGGCACTCCCTAACATGAAGACAAATGTTTATGGTTCACAAAAATCCTAAAAAAAATCTTATTATTTGGGTGCGTGGTACGTAAAGTCCGCTTCACTCGAATGATACATTTTTTTTAGTTAGGGAGTCCCTGGGCACTCCCTAACGTGAGGGCAAATGCGAAGTATTTCCAGAAGCCCAAAAGAAAAGGCCCTATTCTTGTGGTCTTTAGTATGCAAAATTAACCCTAAATCCAATCATACATTTTTCTTAGTATTTCTTTTGAATTTGTAGGACTTGAAGAGGAATTCTCAAAAGCTATTTTTGTAAGTCACATTTCATCCTTCAAATTTTTTTATGTGTTTAAATCTTTTCCTATGTTTTTTTATAAACCCTTTCTTCTTATTTTTTTTTTCTTTCATGAATCCTCTTTGTTTGAGGAATTTTAAATTTTTCGGGGCTTCTGGAATTGTAATTATTTTTCTTAACTCCGAAGACCAAGAAGTCTTTTCATACCCTTCTTTGTGGAGAATGACATATGAAATCATTTTTCATTTTATTTGACATGTAAACAAGTACCAAAAAACTCTAACCCCTCACACGGACGAACCCCTAACGCAAACCCTAACGCCTAGCGCCGCCACTAAACCTCAACAATGAAACGAAACACTGGGACCCATATGCAAGCTGCAGCAAAACACAGGGATGTGAATGGGCATAGGCATGTACATGCATGGGGCACAACACAAGCATGGGAGCCATGGGGCATTCGGCATACCTGGATACATCATGGTGGGCTGCAGGCACCATACAATCATAAATATAATCCCCTACAGGAACACTGCAACAAGAACACTGACATTTACCTCATGGACTGTCAGGGGGGTAAAAAATGGAGTGCGTGCATGTAAGCTCCTACCTATCAGCACGTTTAACGAGGGCAGAGGAAGCACTAGCAGGGGCCAAAAGGAGCCAGGCATTAAATAGCCGCAAAAAGGAGGGTGAGTTTTAGTGAACACCTCCTTGGTCTAGGTTGTACATGCTTCCATACAGGGGATTGTGGCTTGCAAGTTCCATTCCCTAATTCACCTTAAATAGCCCTTTACATTGGTTGCCCTTCATTGATTCCATCAATTTGTCACCATTTTTTTTTGTATTTATCTCGGAGCTGTTGATCTACAACCCTGAGATCTACTGTGATGAGTCTTGCTTTTAAAGATGACCTGGTGACTTTAAATGTGGTGTTGGATTTAAGTACCCATATGGAACACCTAAATGTTTCTAGAGTGAGTTTGCAAGTATTTGTGAATTAATCTTCCTCATTGATTAACCCTCAAACGATGGGCTCATAACCGTGGAAGTCATTTATTTTGACATCGTGTGAATTGTTGGATTAAAATAATGCAAAAGCACTCATTGGAAGTGAAACTATTGTAGATGATCTTTTCTTTTCCCACAAAATTTGGAGGTTGAATAGTTGCACTTCTATCGTCCTACACATGAGATTCTCTTGTCATTCATCGGCCGCAAAACGTCCGCCTTGACATTTAAGGATTAAGAGGTGCTTATGGACCAAGGAGAATTGACCCTCTCATTACCCAACCAAGGATAATTTTAAAAAATTGACCCCTATTTTGTGTTGTATTTACTAATAATTCTTCACCTCTCCTACCTAATTTGGGCCAGGGTGAAATGACCCCCTTGCTCGTCCCCCGGGGAAAACTCTGAATTTTTTTATTTTCCATCAATGAATTTTTTTGTAAATTCTGAATTTATATTTGCAATCAGAGGCTTTTAAGTTAGCATTTTTTTTGTTTTGTTTTTTTGGGGGGGGGAAGTGGGGACTATAGAAAATAGATTTAACTCAGCACAAAATAAGGGGCCTTTTTTAAATATGCACCCGTGGATGGACTTTGGCAGTACGAGCAAGGGGGCCAGGTCACTCTGCCCCAAATTTGGGGCCTCTGATTGCAAATATGAATTCAGAATAAGTTATCGTATGTTGCAAATAAAAAATTCCAGTGTTTACCCCTGTGGGGCAATGAGGGGCCAATTCACCCTGGCCGTGCTCTTTAAGTATTTGGTGGAAGGCTCTGTAAAATATCATTTTTTAACCTTTTAGGTTCCACAGAAATCAGCCTGTACAATATGTATTTCATGTTAAAATTGTCCAATATTGTCTCCTTGTTAACTTGTTTTGTGGCAATGCCTATCATGAGTTTCATATCAGTTCTCAAATCACATCTGCCATAGATCTTAACGTTGTAAGGTAGGCACCCCCAAAATGGCACCTGACCTTTAAGTGCCATCTACAGGTTGTGTACATTTTCAAAATCAGTTATGTACCTATTTGGATGGAGCGCTTTCAGAAACAAACTTTGACCCTTAATAACTTTTGCATACAATGTCCAAATGCCACGTTCTCTGGTGCGTTGGAACCTCCTTTCACTTGCCAACAAGAATATATGAAAATTTGACCAGTCTAATGGTAGTAACTAGGCTCAGTAGCAAAAAGTGGTGGTTTTGGGTGTAAGGTAGGAGGCTCTGAAAGCGAGCGGGCATTTAGAATTGCTCATGTAGACTCGCCTGAAATGGACATAAGGTGGTCTTTAAATGGATCTTCTGTAGTCATTGAATGGATCGGTAAAAGAAATATTATTTATTGCAAGAGCCAATCATTCTCTTTGTTTTCCCATTTCTCTTTTGAAACTGCATCTGAACGGTTTATGGAAGACCTAGGGTCATAAATAGGGACCTATGACTCATTACGTTTGAAAATTCATAAGTAATTCAAAAATGCTTCAAAAAATACAAAACGACTTGTGTTACGATCACAATCTATTTTTCTTTGTCTGAAAAATGAGCTAATAATAATCTCATACAAGAAACCACATGAAAAAGGCAGACCAGCCCTTAGATGCTCGCTTTCAGAGCCTCCTACCTTACCCACCTTATCATGTGATTGTATCATTCAAGTGTCCTAATTTTATACTTTTTAATTGACTTTGTACATGCTTTATTTTGGTGCATTTTCTACTTTTGTTTAAAGTTGTGCATTTAGTTGACCAGATGTGATGTATTACATTGTGTCATACATTTTGTAGGGAGACCTCCTAAAGGCAAATGCCCACTACTAGTTAAATTTAGTACGCTGCTGATTTATTTATTTATTGTTACTCATTTATTTTAGAGCAAAGTGAGCTCTTCCTTGACTGTGTTGTGATGAGATTAGGGCATCCCCACTCCAGCTCAACATGTGACTCAAACTAGGCACATGGCCGTGCCCAGCCAAAATGGGTGCTCCACGGCAGACACGGCAAGTCCCAGAGAGTGGCCGGGCGCGGCAAAATCTGGAGAGCGGACGGGGAAATACTGTTCGTTTCCCGTGGCTAGGTATGTCAGAGGACACAGGAATTGAGGTACGGAGCGCAAGTTTTCAGGCAGGTTTCTCCACGAACGAGCTCCAGGCTACGCATGACAACCTACTGTATTAGGCACACCAGGCTACTGCCATATTCCTAATAACCAAGAAATAAATCAACTTAAATGATTTATATACCAATGTCACTATTCCTATTACAATCAATTATCATCAATATAAATTGGATGACAAATTGAATGAATAGTTTCATAGGTAGATGGTGAAAAGTAAGGTTGGAGAGGTAGCTTTTATAGAGAAATTCATTGTCCATCGTGAGCCCTCAAAAAGTATGGGATAATTAGAATAAAAGAGCTTGACTCCTCATTGTAAAAAGTTAGAATTTTGTTGAAAGTAGAATTTTAGACCTAATTTAGTCACAATACAATAACTTTTTCTAAAAAAATTTGAACTAAGAAAAGTTGTTAAATAAATATAAATTTCACCTCCAAAAATCTGTTTGAGATTTGGATTTTCTAATCAAAATTTATGGACAAAATTCACAAAGGGGGTGGAAGGGAATTTTTTTTTGACATTTTCAAGCATCCTCTCTGAAATTTGTCCATAACTTTTTATTGGAAGATTCAAATCTCAAACGGATTGTTTGAGGTGAAATTTATATTAATTTAACAACTTTTTTTAGTTCAAAATTTTTTAGAAAAAGTTATTCTACTATGCCTAAATTAGGTCTAAAATTCTATTTTTAACACAATTCCTATTTTGACTTAACTATGAGTGGTTGAGCTCTTACCAATTCTAATATTATTTATCCCACATGGGTTGTTCTACCTCCTATCACCCCATGTGTATATAAAGAGATTCTCTCCTCCATCTCCATCAATATTACAAAATGGAATTGACTTCAGAAGCGAAGGAAGTTAGTCGCTTAATTCATTTCTCTCAATGAATTAAAATTTTAATATTTAGCCTTTTAAATCGCGAAACAATGTTGCAGTGTGGGGTTCACCATGTTGCTGTGGACCACACTCCCTTCCCACGACCCGGCCGCATTTCTCGAACACTCCAAAGAGCCACTTGGAGTGTCTTTTTGCCAAGTTGGAGTGGGGATGCTCTTATGGTGTGGAGTTCGACATGATTTGTAGCGTGCTTGTATTTAGGAAGAGTAGGAGTGCTTGGAAGCAATTATTTTACATTTGAGAAGTAAGATACTTCTTGCAACTTTTTTAAGTTGAGTTGAAACTTTGCATTCATTAAATTTTGGCTGTGGATTTTGTCTACAAATTTGACAAGACGACAAGAATCTCATTTACAAGTAGTATTTTATGAGTCAAAGTTCATATTCTAATGTTTTTCAAAGTTATAAAGTTCTAAATAAAATATGAGCATCTATCTACAAGAGACAAAATGATAACTTTAAATAAAGTGAATTAGCCATTAGAAAAAGAAGTAGATCTTCTCTCTTTAGGGCTGCCATAGCTGGACCAATTATCCAAATTAAAAAATACTATATTTTTCCAAAAAAATAGTAATTTGGACTTTGGGGGACGTTGATATAGAGTCTCTCAACCTTGTAGAGGCTCCAAATTTTTTTCTAATGCCATTACCACTATCCTTCTCAATCCCATCTTCATGTACTTGTGATGTACATATTCCTTCTGAAATGTACTCTTTGGATACGTGAGGGTAGAATTAAGAAGACAATGGTGGTAATAGGGTGGTTCACCTCAATAGCATGCAACTAATGGTACATTGGTGTTGCATCATACTTTGACAAGTCAAGTTATGATTATTAGAGTGGTTCTTTGACAATAGCTACTTGTATACCACATTTAACTACCTTGGACTATTCAGTGAATTATGGACAAAACATCTGCAAATCTTTAGATAATAGCACCAAGAGATATCACAATGTTTGTATAGGTTTCTTGATGTTTGTATAGATCTCCCAATGTTTTGTATTGATCTCTTGATGTTTTGTATTATCTCTTGATGACTATTATTAATTATGAACTTTTCATAAGTATAGAAGTAGTTAAACATAGCATTTGTGAAATTCAAAATTGTTATAACCAAATTTCTATGTAAACATTAAAGGATTTTAAAAGGACAAAATATTCAAGATTTTTTTGTACAATAAATGAGATTTTTCTTGCCGGAATTATATGCTTGAATCTACAATATCATACTTGGTGGTCATTGGTCAAGGTCACCAAAAAATGATTCTGAATTATTTGAAAACCTTGCAAGAAATTAAAAAATTTGTATTGACAAAAAATGAAAATTGAAAAATGTTGGTTGATTATTTTTAGTTTTATTGTCAGATTAAATAAATATTTGACAAAGAATGCCAATCCTATTCCATCAAGTACAATGACCTATTGAATCAATTTCATGAAAATATTGTTGACCAAAATCTAACCTTGAAATACTTATGTTTTTAATAATTTAATCCTAAAATTTTCAAAAGGTGTTAATCTCTAAAGAACCAAGCAACGTTTTCGGCAACATATACTAAAAGAAAAATGGGTCCTATGCAATTAGCCATTGCAACTAAAAAGTGTCCATTGCAACTATAAATGAGTTGTAGTGGCCAATTGCATAGGACCCATTTTTCTTCTAGTGATTTTGGGCAACTCAATAAGAACAAATTTTTTGTTTTTTTTCTTGGAATTTTTCACGCAACATGAGCTTAAGGCCCAACAATTTTCATAGCTTTTGACTACATAGTTCAAAAGTTATTGTTTGATATGTAATTTTCAAGGATTTGCGATCAACCTGGGCAACCAAAAAAATCCTTAGAAAATCAGTTTTCTTAGAAATAAATTTTTTTAATTGGTTCTTTAGATTTATATATACTTGGAAAGCTTTGAATCACTCCATTTTGATTAATGAGATGAAAGTTATGAGGAGTTTTTGTTTGTGGGTAGTTATAGATTTTCTACTCTAAAATAAATTTCGAAGTCCTTTATTTAACTCAATTTTCAATATTTTTCAAAAAAAAAAACACTATAGGATGTAGAATGTTTATTACAACATTTGAAATGTGGACATTTTTTTCATGCAAATGTGACCTTGTGAAGTATAGCTGCTTGGTTTTTCACAGGGCCCCCAATTTCTTTTTTGTCATTTCAAATGTTAATATCTTGCAATTTACACAGTGGAAATTTATGAATTTTTTTTTCTATTAGTGTATTATAGGATCCTATGGTTACATGTGTCCAAAAATGTTATTTTTTTCTAAAATTTCGTACTAGTACTAGAAATGGCAGTTTTTGAGCATTTTTGATGAAAACATAGTCAAAAAACTCTAGGGGTTTAATTTTTTGAAAGTACATAAAGATCCATATATCATACTTTGTGATTTCTAGCATAGTTTTGGAGTAAATTGAAAATATATAGTGTACATATTTGAAGTCATATGTCAATCAAGATTATTCTATTTGATAAAATTCAATGTTTTTCTGAAATTTTTACTACACAGTTTGTTTTTTAAATTGTCCAGACAAAGAATCTTGGATTTTTTTACTGTACTATCTAATTTTGTTAATTTTAATAAGAAATTTGATTAAATTAAATAGGATCTAAAGTTGATAAGTTATTTTTTTTTTAACTCAAATTTATACATAGAATGCTACTTAAATACCAATATGGCCATCTTTTGTTAGAACATTCTTAATTCTCAATTAGTTATAGAAGTACAAAATTGAGTAACATAGACTACGGAAATGACCCACAAGATGAACTAGGCTACTAGTGGATCTTCTCGTGTTTATTATTTTAGTCTATGCAACCTAAGTTTTCACTACATTGAAATGATTATTTATTATGGGTGGATAATTAGCTAGCATGAAAATTAGAATGCCATCTAACAATGCCGCCATTGCACACCATAAATGGTACAACACCACAACTACAATTGGTGTTGAATAATATGCCCTTGTGATAAATAATTTACACCTTTACTACATAACCATTTCCGCGTACTATTATGAAATTTTCTGAAGTCTTCGAAAACTTTAGAGATCCATTACATGTATTTTTTTAAATATGATGACATTATTTGATATAAATTTGATGTGTTTCCAAAATAGTCCATCATTTTCACTTATTTATATATATATATATATATATATATATATATAATTTCATACATAGATTATGTATAATATGTATATTTTTTAAAGGCCAACCATTTATAAAAATTTATTTTGGATAAAAAGAATATTAAATTAATGAATATTGGAATAAGATAGGATTAATGCTTTGAAATTTTATTGTATCTAGTGGTCAAGGGCGACATTTCCTAGCAAATAAATGACTAGGGCTTTGTTGTTCTTAGTACTATCAATGATGCTCCACTAAAGTTTTTCAGTCCCCATTTTGAGGTTGAGAGAACTTTGCAATAATAAAATTTATACACATATTAGAGCCCCAAAAGCATTAGATTTCTATCAAAAATCATTTTTTCATAAATTCTCTTTAGTTATTCATTTTCAATTTTGTTTAATATATAGATGTTTTTTTAAATATTGGAGTAAATTTAAAAAATTGAATTTGCAACCATAGAGTGATAATTTTCTAATTAAAAAATGATGTGATATAAAAATTTCAACTAATAGAAGAAACGTAATTACATCTTTAAAAGATAAATATATAAAATCACATTTATAGGTACTTGCAAAATAAGTTTGAAAAAGAATTATAGGCTCGTTTTTTGAAGGTCGTCTTTTGAGGGCTAAAAGTCTCTAAAACTCAATTATGGAATTTTTGGCAATTATAAATTCATCTTGTATTGGACTTTAGAGGTGTATGTTGACCAATAGCCAATGTTGAACTTTACATTTGTTTATATAGAAACTCAAAGATCCTTCAACTCTCATTTAAAAAAAAATTCAATTGAAAATTAGTTGGAATTCAAAAGTTTTTATTGGTTCCCTCAAAAAACGTTTAACTCACTCAATTGAAAAGACAAATAAATTCTCCATGGGCTTTAATTTTAGTTGTTTTCATATTGGCTTCATTGTGCCATTTTTTTAGTTGTGACCCCATGGTCAAAAACTTGACCCAATATTTGTCAATACAAAAATCCCAAAGGTAACTCCAACTCTAAAGGATTTCATTGGAATTTTTAAAAAATTTGACCTTCAGATCTATAATCATAGAGAGCTAATTTTTTTATTTTAAAATGATATGGTAAAAAAATTGCACCACAATATTTTACACTATATTATAAACCTACAAAAAAAATTTAAGATTCTTTAAGCATCAATTGTGTTTGATGTGAATTATTTCTTTTTTATATTCATAAGTTCAAGGTAATTTTATTTAAAAAATGAACATTTTAAAAAACTAATAGAAGACATGAATTACATCTCCAAAAAATAAATACAGAAATTACGTTTATAGGTATTTGCAATTGTGGTTTGAAAAAATAATAATCCTTTGAGGGTTAGACTTTAGTTGACACGTTAGCAAATGTAAACTTCTTATAGTGAACTTTGGAAGTATATATTGACCAATAGCCAATGCTAAATCTTATATTTATCAATACAAAAAACTTAAAGGTATATATATATATATATTAAATTTATTTATTTATATTTTTTAATTCCAAATTTTGTAGACTTTTATTTCACAATGAATTGAACCCTAAAGATCCTCATCGGTTCCCTCAAAATCTTTTTAATTCCTTAAATTGAAAAAATACTATAGGCTTCAATTTTAGCCTTGTGACTTTGAAATTCCATTATTTTTGTCTTGGCTTCATTCCACCATTTTTGTCATGGCTTTAGTTTTAGTTGTGGCTTCAAAGGCTTCCCATGGAAGAGTTGTTAGCATGTAAGCCTTAGATCTTGAAACTGTGAGCCTAGGAGTTTAGGCACCTTCCATGGTTCCTATGTTGTAGGTGCCTGTATCATAAGTACCTACGTTATAAGCACTTTCCATGGTTATAGGGTACCTACTTACACCTAGACTCAAGGCTTATAGGCTCACATTTCTAAACTTACATGCTAGTATTGTTGCTCCCTTTGGTTATAAAATCGAATCCTATATATATTAATACAAATATCCCATAAGTCATTCCAAAAACCTACTAAAGATCATCACTAGAATTAAATTTGAAAAAATAATCTACATATAATTTGGAATTCAATTTTTTAATTAGAAAATTTTCTTTCTTCACATATAATTTATTTTTGAAATTTATTTTTTCTAAAATTCCAAAATCTAGTTTTAGAAATAATTTTTATCAACAATGACCACCAAGTTTGTTACTTTGTAAGGCTCATTATCATTGTCATCATTTTCAAGGTTCTTTACGTTTTCAACTTTGAAAATTCATAATTAATTCCGCATACATTCAAATAACATGATCCAACTTTGGTTACATGCGATAAGGCCTCTTTTCTTTCAAATTTTTCTTACTAAAAAGTGTTCCAAATGTTTAACCCTGAAATGCCTTTGGGACCAAAAGTGTCATCACATAGTTTCAAGTCTAATTCAAAATGTTGTAACTTTTGAATCAGATGTCTGAATTCAATAAAAACTTGTTGGAATATTTTCACTCTTTCTTCTAGTTTGTGAAGTAAAATTTTCAAATCAATCTATGATTTACTATTTTTTGGTAAGCCAATCAAAGTTCAAAGGTTGAGTTTGAGTTCACCAAACTATATTTGATGACCACAACTTTGGGAGTTTGTATCTCCTTCATCCACTATTTGTTTTGAATTTTAAAAAAACTTTTTTTTATTCCCCATTGAAGTCTAGTTATTGTGGTAAAATTTTCATGTCAATCCAAGTTGTTTTAAACTCGGGGAGTTCACTTAGAGTATCTATTAGAAACTATGTGCAAACAAAACTTTGGACCCCTTATATACTTTTTGAATTTTAAATATAAAAAAATAAAAATAAAAATAAAAATAGATTATCCTACTTTGAAAGTTTATGTTTTGAATTACTGATAATTTATTTGTTAATAATAATTAGTTACAGAATAGTAAATAATGCTCAAAATTTTAGGTTGAATTATAGTTTATTAGAAACCACTTGTTCGCACATGGTTTGTTGTAGTAGAACTAAGTGCACCCCCCGAGGTTTTAAATGGATTACATTGAACTTTGATGGCTTGTCTCTTCTTCATACAATATTTGTTTCCAATAAATATTTTGGAAAAATTGTGCATGCTAGTCTAGTTTGTGTGGCTAAAATTTCATATCAATCCAAGAAGTTATGAGTGACTAGGAAGCATATTAGTAGAAGGAGGTTAAGCCTTAGATGTATTTCTTGCAACTTTTCTTGCTATTTTTTAACATTTCAAAGCCATTCTACTGACACAATAATTCAATTGAATGATATTTTCTTTCACCAATAGGTTTGTATTATAGTTTTGAATCACTTTTTAGTTTAAAGTTTTTTCATTTGAGTAGGTTTAAATCAAATTTCACCTCCAAATGTGTTGCTAGGGAAATTTTAGTATCCTTTTCTTTTACACTAAATCATTATAATCTTGCAATATATGTGACCAAATGACTCCAAATTTGCTTCACATCATCTACAGCATATACAATACAAGAATGTATGGTTGCAATTTCTATACTTTAACCTCTAATGGACCGTTTGTTCCCTTGGAGGACAATTTGGGTCTGGGTAGAATTCTATGACTTCAATTTTTAGTGAAATATTTTGAATTTTTTTTAAGATGTGCGATTTTGTAAGAGCTTCATCGATATATACTTTTTTTTAAATTTCAGTCGGTGCCTACAAAAAAAAGTTATGGCACAATAAACCAAAAATATAGGTCGGCAAGCAACACAAAAAAATCACAAAAAGTCAAAAGTATTCTAAACTTTTTTTTTCCTTCTAAAACTATATATTTTTGTCTACATTTGAAGCTTTGATTCATTCTATTTGGACTAGTGATGAGAAAGTTATGGACAATCTTAGTTTATTGGGCAATCTAAATATCTTCTTGAAATATAACTTATAGGAGTCATTTTTTAATGCAAATTTTACAATTTTTCAAAAACAATTGTTACACGGAGGTGTATTTTTTTGCTAGAACAATTTCACCATTGGGATTGATGTATTTCAATTTCATCTTAGAGCTATTAACGATTTATTTTTTCCTTCAATCTTGAACATACTCCTAATTAACAATTCTTTAATGAATAAAAATTAAATAATTTTTTGCTCGATTATCAAGTCAATTATTGTTGAAGAAGGATAATGACCGATTTAGAAATTACCCTATTAGTATAATAAATTCGTTCCAAGGGAGACGGTCAAGTAGGAAATCAATGCAAATGGAACTAATACCTAAAAATAGGTAATACAATCCCAAAATAGAAGAATATGATCCAATTTGGAAAATCAATAATCACTCAATCTACAACGACATTGCATATATAATTCACTCACACATAGTTTGACTAACACCATCATACTCCAATTAGGCCCACAATTTCAATTACAACCATCAACACCAACTGGATATGAATTTCTATCATATTAATCTGAGTTGATGAATAAATCACCGTTTACACATTTAATAATTCCATAGTCTTTCACCACAACTAGTTCCTATCCACTTCCTCTCACTTAATCTCAAAATCTCTTCCATCTTCATTAAGCTCTTAAAATTCTTTCATCTTCCAAATCATTCCAACTTGGACTGAATTGCTTCACTTCTACTCACATCAACATTTCTTGGCACACCAATTAGCTCACTCAAAATATCCCACTTGGACACTCGAAACAAGCCAAAACATAACACACAAAAGAAACAAAAACATAGCACACCCGGCTGGGACTCGCAGTGGACACTCTTCAACACTAGGTGAAGAAAAATGAGAGAGAAACACACCTAATAGGAACCACAAGGTGGCGGTTGCCAAAAGGAGAAGGAGGATGACCTAACCACCTACAACTACCAACATTCATTCTTCCCTTCCAACTAGGCTTGACCAATTAGACACAATGCCGACTAGGACTAAAAATTCACTTGATACCTCTTTAACACTTTAGCCAACTAGATAGACAAATTGACACCTTCCAAATTGGGCAATTGACCTGGCTATAATCCTCCTTTCTTTGATTAGACATACATCAAAAAGACTTCAACTAGATCAAAGCAACTCAACAAAATGACCCAATTGAACTCAAACTTAACAAACAAACTGTCAAAATCCATAGAACACTCAAAAATTCAACCCCAAAATTGCCAATTTACCAGTCCGACTAGGAGATTTACAATTATTCAACATAAAAAATTAAAAAATTAA
The DNA here is from genome assembly GCA_951230915.1 of Antitrichia curtipendula. Taxonomy (NCBI): domain Eukaryota; kingdom Viridiplantae; phylum Streptophyta; class Bryopsida; order Hypnales; family Leucodontaceae; genus Antitrichia; species Antitrichia curtipendula. Next base: position 26,988,913 of record OX579636.1, on the reverse strand, counting down.
AATCAATAGTACAAAAAATTTAAGTTAAAAAGATTCAAAGCCAAAAACTCTAGTCAAACAAGGTGCAAATTTTTTTTTTTTTCTTTGGATGCAAACATCTTACAATCTATACGGTCAAAGTTTTTGAAATTTCTTGTATACATTTTTATACTAGTCTAATATAAGATCCTACAGTTAGATATGCAAAAAAAAACTAAATTAAATTAATTTATTTTGCTTTTTGCAATAGAAGTGACGTTTTTGAGTATGTTTTGATGGAGAAAAGGCCTCGATCCCTTACAAGTTAATGAGATATAAATCCATAACACTTCAAAAGCAATGATGTTTTTGAACCCCAAAAAACCTTGGGCTTTTAGAGGTTAATCACCTCCCAAAGAAGGAATTTGTTGGGTTTAGAAACTACCACTTTCCACCTACCCTATTAATTTGCTTGGCCCCTCCGAATACCTCCATAGGAAGTCGTTGTACATTACATTGCAGGTGCCATCCGTTTCTAAAACGTGTAAACAATCACATGTTTCTTTCCAATGGCAACTGCCAAGAAATGATGACAAGTTATGACAAATCATGATTCATGCACCATGAACAACACTGAGCCCTTTTTCTGACTGACAAAAGAAGAAGAAGCAGGAAAAAAAAGTCTTCAGCATTCAATTGAATAGGTCTCCCCCTGTGGCCCTGTCCCAGAGGATACCCAAATAAAAGGGCTGATTGGTCCAAAAGATGGTTGAAAATAGAAATCTTCACCTAATCATTAGAGATTGCTGTCTTCGCATTTTCTCTAAATGTTTTTTTAAAATTTATGCACGATGTTTTTCCAATTGACTATAGTTAAAAGATTGCATGTTGGCTATTTTTTGGAAAGGACTTTTTCATTTTGGGGAGGTTCAAAACAGCTAACTTATTGCTGTAGTTTCATACTGGTAGCCAATATTTACCTAGGTATCAGCTAGTTTTGATGTAGATATCACCCTAATATTACCCCAGTATCACCCCAGTATCACATGACTATTGAAGAAACAACTGGCTCCTTGTCCAAAATGGAAAAAAAACACCTGCTTTCTCCCAAAGAAAGGGACTCCAAAGCACTGCCTCCAACTCGCCCCCAACGAATCTCCTCCGCTGAAACCGTCCTACATGGCAAAATCCAGACCCCTGTTCCATTGGTCCATCTGGACAGCGACCCCAAACAAGCCACCTGGCACCTCCCCCCTCACCACCGAGCTTCGTCCCGCCCCAAAGTCCGGCCTGCATGAAACTGCACCGCAACAGCAACTTCCGGAACTCTTGCGATACCCACGCGCCTTGGGATTCATCACCTTGAAGTGGGTTACAAGAAATTTGGTTGCAAGCGAGAAATCTTGTCAATAGACTTTGCTCTACGCTCTGTGCAGTTGGAGAATTTGGAGCCTTCGGAAGAAGTTTTGTGTGAATTTGGAGGTTTGGAGCAAGTTTTTGGTGAATTGGAAGTGGCAGACGCCGGGGGCGGGATGAGAGCTCGCAGTGGGCCCGGAGAAACAGTTCGAATTTGGTGATGGGGGTGCCACTGTGCCAGAGCCGTTTGACTCCTGGGGTTTTCTAGTCGTAGAATAGGTCTTGGGGATTGGGGCTTCCCCAATCAAGCTCTTTAGTGGTCCATGATTTCAGGTTGTGAGGTCGAAGTACAAGGAATGAATTGGTTCTGAGCTTATGAACTTCGATTGGATGCGACCTCACAGCCCGCCTGTTCGGTAAAATTTCATGGAGCACTTTAGATCGGGAGGCATCAGAAGTTATGAAACTTTGAAGTTGCGAAGATTATTGTAGAGAGCAGCTGGAGAATCTGAAGAGAAGAGGGTTTGGGGTGGTTCGTTGTGTGCGTCTTGGTTTCTTGTTCGCAAGGTTTGTGAAACAGAGGTTTGTGTGAAGCATTGATATGCATTTTACTGTAGGCGGGAATCTTTCCCGGACGTGAGAATCCAAGACGAGGAGGGTTAGCTGCGGGGTTTATCTTGGGCTTGGATTTCGTGAGCGCTCCCAAGATTGTAGAGCAGTGGTTTAAGGGTGGTTCTTCTTGTGCTTGGATCCCGTGAGCGCACACAATGCAAAGTAGGGCGTCGGCGTCGTCCTTGGTAGACGAGGCGAGCTTACTAAACGGCAACGGGCCTCACAGCAGTGTTGGTACGTTGCGAAATGGAGGAGCAGGAGGAGGAAAGGGGCTGTCACCCAAGCCTGGCAGCAGTTTGGTCAAAGTGTTCTGCGTCTTCCTGTTGCTCTTCGTGGGAATCGGGGTGGGTTTGGTGTTCGGTCTCCACTTCCAAGGCGTCTTGAACTCCTCCATGCTGTCGTCGTACGTGAACGCCGCGGCGGTGCCGTCGTCGCAGCAGCACTACCACCTGCACTTCATGGCTTCCCAGTCGCAGACCATGATGCATAGCATCAGTGACGCGGAGCTCCTTTGGAAAGCGTCCATGGTGCCCCAGCGACCGGGACTCCCCGTGCGACGCACACCGAAAGTCGCCTTCATGTTCCTCACCGTGGGGCCTTTGCCGCTGGCGCCGTTGTGGGAGAAATTCTTCCGAGGGCAGCAGGAGTTCTACAACATTTATGTTCATGCGCTGCCCAACTATGAGCCCAACGACCAACCGTCGTCTGTCTTCTTTGGGCGCCGTATCTTGAGCCGGGTTAGTCTCGCACACCCGAACATTTTGATCAAAATGTTCACGAGTCCTCGTGCTAGATCTTTTGAAATTCTGATCTTTGTCCGCGATCTAGTCTCATCTAAAATCACGCCAGAACGGATCCATTCGATTCATGCGAGAATCACTTCAAAACGAATCCATTCGATTCATACGAAGATCAGTTCGAAACGGATCCATTCGATTCATACGAGAATCGGTTCGAAATTACTTTATTCGATTCTTACGAGGATTCGTTCGAAATCACTCATTCTAGGATCGACTTGATTCTTGAGGTGAGACGTAAACCCTAACTTGGGGATTTGTGCCTCGTTGGTTTTTATTTGCAGGAAGTGAAATGGGGCGACATTACCATGAACGACGCAGAGCGGCGTCTTCTCGCGAACGCACTTCTGGACTTCGACAACGAACGATTCATCCTCTTGTCGGAGAGCTGCGCCCCTCTCTGGAACTTCACCTTCACCTACAACTACTTGATGAACTCCAACCAGAGCTTCGTGGGCGCCTTCGACGACCCAGGTCCAGTCGGTCGCGGCCGGTACAACCCAGGCATGGCTCCCGAGGTCAGCCTCCAGCAGTGGCGGAAAGGCGCGCAGTGGTTCGAGGTCAACCGGGAGCTCGCCATCTTCATCGTCTCCGACGTCTTGTACTACGAGAAGTTCAAGCGGTTTTGCACAGGGATCTGCTACGTGGACGAGCACTACATCCCCACCATGATGTTCGTGGAGTTTCAGGCGAAAATCTCGATGAGGAGTGTGACGGCCGTGGACTGGTCGCGAGGCGGGTGGCACCCGGGGAGCTTTGGTAGGAATGATGCGGAAGGGTTTTACAACCGTATTCGGAATGACAGGAGATGTGTGTATAATGGGGAGCCGGGACATGTGTGCTACTTGTTTGCCAGGAAGTTCAGACCGGACAGCTTGGAGTCGTTGCTAAGGTTTGCCGCCCTACGGAAGAAGTTGCGCAAGCTGATGTAACAAGGAAATGGTTAGTATGGGGAGTTTCAGGTGGGGAGGAAAAGAGATCGAAACCCTAAACCCTAGATCCATGCCGCGGAAGGAGAGAATCTTCACCGTTTGGAAACAAGCCATTGTGAAAACAAGCCTAGACTTCATCCTTATTCCCTTGCACTTCATCCTTGTTCCATTGAATCAGAAACTGGAGGGGCTTGGTGACATGCTCTGTTGCACACTTCTTCATCTTTGACGCTGGATGAATTGGGGTTGAGTTTTACACGTTATCCCTATTCCCTTGCAATGAAGGATTGAGAGGCAAACTAGTAGATCCTCCATGCAACCTTTATCATTTCCCATTCTTCATCTCGATGAATCGAGTTTTGACTGGTTTATTGAGAGAGCTAATTGGAGGACTGTAGGGAAATCTCGTTCACTACATTCATTGAGATGAGGATGGGGAGTGCATCTAGACTCCCTCTAAATTTTTCTTACTTCTTTTAAGGGCTTTTATTTTATAGGATCCTGGCGTTGTGTTGAATTTGACACTGATGCCGAGATACCACCCTGCCACATCTTTCTTCTCCAGGCTTCATTTTGCTTTGAGGGATAGTTGCAGTTTGAAGAGTCGGTATCACGTTAGGGATGCATCCAGTTTCAATAACGACGCGTGATTACAGTCTCTCAAGAATAGCAAAGTCGGAGAGGAGGAAAAACAACCATATTTATTTTGGTCGGAGTTTGTAGAGCTTGTGAGAGGATTGACTTATCAAAGGAAGGAGTGATGTAGGACGTGTCTTGCATTCAGGTTAGAGTTCGGTAGAGAGTAGTCAACATTTTAGTTTGACCTCGGAATTGAGTAGTTTCATCGCAAATGGTCTTGAAGAATTACCAAGTTCGGTAGTCCTCGACGTGCGAGCGGAGATGCTGCAAGAGTGTACAGACTTTTTGACAATAATTTATCAATGAAGGAGTCATGCTCCTACCTGTGCCGTCTCTCTGTGCCTCCTGTGGAGGGTCTCTCCTACCTTTCTCTCAAGACCTGTGGGTAAGTCTTTCGGCACTACTTAACCCTGCAATGTATTATGTCTTGCTCTAAACTGATTTTTTGAGTTCAGGAATTGGTTTTGTAGTAATTTCATTTTGTGGAGAGCTGAGATCACTCCGGCAAGTGTTACATTCCAATGCTACTACCAAATTGCCTTCGGCTTGACAGGTGAGGATGACCCTCAAAATGAAAATTCTGCCTTTGAGGCCTCCTTGTTTATGTGCATGTGACTGAGTATGTGACCTTCTCATTGCCTTTTTTTACCGTTCCGGTACGTCTGGAGGACGAATGATAGAGTTGGGCACTTGGGCTAACCTGTCTCCTTCCAGTGTCTCCCACTCGTCCATTTATTTTTACTCTTCAGAAACATTGTTGTTTCATGCAGGCGGTGGGCTTAGTAAGTGTGTGAGCAGGCTGTCTTTTCAAATCTTTCAATTTCGAAACTACTCTACGTGTTTATTATTTAAGTATGTGCTCTTTTCTGTTGTTGTTGAGTTCTGATAAACATAAATTGAGTTCTGATATGAAGTCGACCCATCTTTTCACGTAAGAGCGCAAGTAACAAGGTCATCAAATACTGAATCCATGTATTCACTCAAATTCAGGTTTTCATTCAAATTCATGTATTGAATAAGACTCATATGTGCTTGTGGTACAATTTTCCCTATACATTTGCATGTGTTTTGAATATATGGAGTAAATGCATCCTAGTAAGGTGGGTACACCCACAATTGCACCTTGCCTAAAACTACCATCATCATTATGTGGACATCTCCAAAATCAATATAAACCTATGTGGAAGAAATGGTTTTAGAACATCTACCGAAAACAACTTTGATCCTTTATAACTTTTGCATATCATAGTAATCAAATGTTGCATTCTTTGGTGCATTGGAACCTCCTTTCATTAGCCAACAAGAATACAAAAAATTTATCAATTTAATGGTAGTAACTAGGTATAGGAGAAAAAAGTGGTGGTTCAAAGTAGCCCACTTTACTTGCCAACAAGAAAATATGAAAATTTTATCAATTTAATGGTAATAACTTGGCGCAATAGAAAAAAGTGGTGATTTTAGAGTGACCCACCTTACTTGCCAACCTCGGCTCTTGAAAGGATGGGTTTGTCACCACAAACTACAGCTTCAAAATCCTTCCATCTATATTTTTCCATGTTGCTACTTTTACTGAAAGAAATTTTCTATATTTATTTTTTGGAGATGAGATCACATGTTTCTAGAAGTTATAAAAATTTAGATTGTACTATGGAAAATTCAAAATACCATTAATTTTGAAGAGTGAAATTTTTTTCATACTAAATATAAAATTACTTCAATAAATTTGAAATTTTATCTATTGAGGTAAACTAATAATACCAAACATCATGGTGTCACCCAAGTTTATGTATTTATTTTATCATTGAAATATTGGTAGATTGTGGTTATAGGCCCTAAGTTCAAATTGCTATAAAATACTCAACTTTACAAGTTTTTGAAAATTTCCAATTGAAGTGGAAAACCAAACTTGATCTCGGATTTGATGAACTCTATTTTACATCTTGGCTTAAACTAAAATAATTTTAGATCAAGAGCAATGACATAGAAGTTGTCAATGTACACTATAAGGTGATTTGAGGGTTAAACATCTTTTTATTAGAAAAGTCAACATTACCACCATGAGAAAGTTTCTAATAGAATTCTATGCTAAATGCATTCAAACAAATCCTCCTAAAAATTATATTTCTTTTTGACATTAAAGGTCCCTAAAGTCACGCAAATGACTCAAATAAGCATCTAGGTTATTTCAAGGTTGAACAAAAATATTAGTTTGTACATAATAGTGCATTGTACACTTTATATGATTTGGACTTGGTGATTATGGCTTGTTTTCGGTAGAAGAAATTCAACCCTGACTCCTAAGTTTGGTGCATGGTAGTAAATTGTTAATTGCACTATGTATATCCGTTTTGGCTTAGAATTAAATATTATAATTGTTTGTATATAATAGTACATTATACATTATATATAATTTGTTTTTGGTGATTTTGTTTTGTTTTAACTAGAGGAAAAATGAACTTGATTCCTTAGGTTGGTGTAGAGGAATAAATAAAACATTGGACAATATATATGTGCATTGCATCAAGATTAAACATAAAATTTGTTTGTAATATTACATTATATACTTTATATGATTTGGATTTGGTAAACCTTGTAGTGATGATGAAAATGACCATGATCCCAAAGATTTGTGCATGGAAATAAATAACACAGTACACACTGTATATAGGGAGTTGTTTCTTGGTTAAATATAACAATTGATTGTGTTAATTAATTTATACATTATTTTATTATGTTCAAGCTTCGTTTCTCATTTTGAATAGAAATGACATGACATTGTCTCTAAAGTTGGTGTATGAGAATTAATGGTACGTTGCACATTATATATAGGTGTTGCTTGAGGGTTTAATATAAGATTTTTTTATAATAGTACATTTTATATTTTGTGTGATTATGTTTCGGTAATCCTATCTTGTTGTGATTAGACAAAAATTATCCTACTTCCTAAGCTTGGTGTATGGGAATTAATAACACATTTCATATTGCATAGGAGTGTTGCTTTAGGCCTTAAATACTTTATATGATTATAACCTTGTAATATTTTCTTCTTGTGAATAAAACAAAGAATAGAAGAGACATGACCTTGCCACCTAAGGTGGGTAAACCAAAACCAAAATCAATATTTTTATTTGTGTTGTATAAAATAATACATCGTACATTTTATATGATTTAGATGTTCTAATCTTGTCTTGTTGTGAATATAGGAAAAATGACCTTGATCCTTGAAGTTGGTACATGGTATAAACAATGATTTGTACATATCATCTAGGGGTGCTTTAAGGTTAAACATTACTAAGATGTGCTTGTACATAATAGTACATTGTACTATTTATATGATTTGGTTCTAAGGATCATGTTTTGTTGTGACTTGAGAAAAATTGATCCTAACCTATAGGGTGGGTGCCACATAAATAAATTGTTCATTTAACCCCTAAAATCCCGAGGGTGTTTTTTGCCAAAAACCACTCAAAACTACCACTTCTATTGTATTCACTTAAGGAAACCAATTTTTTGGTTTTTTGGAAATTCAACCGTAGGATCTTGTACTTAACTTGTCTGAGATCATGTAGTAAAATTTTCATCAAATTTCACCGGACTTATTGAAAGATATTAGCATTCAAAGTTGAACAAAAAAAAAATTCTCAAGAAGATGCTTAAATTGCCCGAAAGACTAAGATTGTCCATAATTTTCTCATCCCTAGTCCAAATAGAATGAATCAAAGCTCCACGTATAGGTAAAAACATAATCTTTTAGGAAAAAAAAGTCAAAAAAAATAATTTTGACTTTTTGTAATTTTTTTGGGCTGCCCGCCAATCTCCATCTCTTGCTCATTGTGCCATAACTTTTTCATCCGGCATCCAATTGAAACAAAAATTATATATCCACAAAGCTCTTGCAAAGCTACACAACCTCAAAAAATCTCAAAAAAATTCACTTCAAATTGAGACAATAGGAACCTATCTGGACCCAAATTGTCCCCGAGGGGGACAAGCGGGGTTTTAGGGATTAACACTCTATGTGTGTGTCGCTTGAGAGCTAAACATAAGATTAGTATGAAGCAATCCATTCTATACTTTATATTATTATTTTATTGTGTTCATGTTTTGTTGTGACTAGATAGGAAATGACCCTACCCTCCCAAATTGTTGCATGGAAATAAAATGTACACCAAATTCTATATAAAGACTTTATCTCAAAATTAAACATAAATTTCGTTTGTAATAGTACATTGTTTACTTAATATAAATTTGGATTTGGTGGTCATGTCCCATCATGACTATAAGAAAATTAATCCTTATATCTAAGATTGAAGAATAGGAATAAATAATTAATTGCACAACATCCATTGCCTATGCTTTAGGATTTGACATCAAACTTGTTTGTACATGCTAGTAAATTGTACACTTTATATGATTTTGATTAGGTGATCATGTCTCATTGTGAATTGAAAAAAACATAACCGTAACCTCTAAGTTTTATAAATGGGAATAAAGTGTATATAGGATATTGTACATAGACTTTATTTCATGACTAAATATAGGTTGTTTTATAATAATATATTATACACTTTATATAATTTACATTTGGTGATCCTACGTAGTGTTGCTTAGAGGGAAAATGACCATGATATCTTAGATTGGTGCATGGATTGGGAATTAATAGTACGTTGCACATTGTATATAGGTGTTGCGCACTTTAGAAATAAATATAAGATTTATTTGTAATAGTACATTGTACACTTTTTTTAATTCTTTTTTGCTAGGATTTCATGTCTTGTTGTGACTAGACAAAAAAATGACCCTGACCCTTAAAGTTGGTGCATGGGAATTAATAATACATTGTATACTACATATAATTTGATTTTTGTGATCCTATCTAGTAGTGAGTAGAAAAAAAATAACTCCTATCTTAAGGTAGGTGCATGGGAATAGATGTCTATTGCAAGAAGTCCTACTAACCCCCAAATGCCCAAGGCACCCATTTTGTTATTGAAATAACTTTGAAGTCAATTACAATCTTGTCAAATTATTATTTTTAGTATATTTTTAATTTATTGGGGTTGAAAATATTTATCTTATGAATATGATGACTTTTGAAGAATATTGTGTACTAAAGGCATAATGTAATTTGTACACAAGAATTATCATTAGGATGTATTTAGCAAAATGTTCCAAAACTTGAGGTTCTTTTAGTATACGTTCATATTTTGCAATCACTAAGCATTTGCACAAAAATAAAGAGTTATCCTTTTATAATATCATTGTAGTATTAGGATTGGTTTTGCACAAGATTGTTGAACACTATTAAACATTTCATTCATTAGTTTGTAACTTTTAAAAGCCTCAAAGTTGCATCACTCAAAAGCAAGTCTATTTATTTTATAAATAAGATATATTTATATTTGTAGTACATACATTTTTTATACAAGATTTTATAAGTTATTTTTATAGCATTTGACACTATGTTAACTATAAGATATTTAAATGTATTTAAATGTGTTTAAATGTATTTAAATGTATTTAAATGTATTTAAATGTGTTTAAATTGATCATCTTCAAATCTCTTAAGTCTCAAATTCTTGAAAAACTACCAATGAAACTAAAATAGTACTCATTTTAGAAATTACTCTTGTATAAAACAACTTTAGTATAAGAAATAATTATATGAGGTTTCATTTTCTACTATTTCACATACGGACCATGCTACTAGCTTTACATGAAGTTTAGTTTGGTTTTTTTATAGGCCGTATAAGGGTTGATATTGTATTCCAAGTCAACACTTGTGTGTCTTAAATAGTTGGTTGTTAAATTTTAAGGTGTACAAAAAATCATCTTCAAATTTTTAAATTTTGGAAAAAATACTAATGTTTTTTAGAAGTTTTGGAATTAATGAATAGCCAAAAATATAATTGCAAATAAATTTTCTTTGATTTTCAAATTTAATATCAAATTTTGAAAAAAAACTGACAAATATAAATAGGATATTTGACTTAAGACCATGGTTGTAGGTGAGACCATAGGAAAAGAATGAGATTGCACATGCCTACGTAAGCAAGGAAAACACCAAGATAGAGTGCTCAACAAATGAAGTGCTTGTGCTCCATTATAACTTGTCTCCTTCCCTCATGGTCACCACTTGCATAGATTGTTCCATCCTTGTTGACCAATGTTACAAGATATGCAACTCAAAGATCTTCATTAATTGTTTATTACAAAGTGAGTTACAAAGTGATACTTGTTGAGATAAGAATATCATATTAGTTTTAAAAAGAAAAAATCTAGAATAATTTTAGTCATTTCTAAAATCAAAGTGAGAACTAATGTATTTTTATGATAATGCAAAAGTACAAGGCAAATATGCATGGCTGGGAGGAATGTAAGAATGTCAAGGTAAGAAAAGAAACATTTTCTCTTCTGCTGTAGATTATTTAATAAAATTCGTACTTCAAATATACCGTCGGTTACTAGCAACTTAAGAACTTCACTTGCTTAAAATTTATTTATTTTTGTGCCACATATGTTTTTTTACCGGTTCCATACAATCATATCTTGACACGTGGCAACCTTCTCAAGAAAATAATCATTTTGCTGTCGAAGCTACCAGTGAAGTACAGAATTAAATTATGTGCAGAACAACCTTGTTCCACTGTAGCTCGGGCCCACGGTCGTAGGTGCGACCGCGCCGATAGGCCCATCCCCCCTGGTTGCGCAAGCGAGAGTTGAGTGCGCAGCGGGCTTCGTCCCCCGCGCTCTGTCTTTGGCTTCCCTTGTGGCCACCACTTGCGTTGGTCGCTCCATCCTCGTCATTGTCGACAGATCTGCAACTCGGGTAGCTTTCTGCTGTCTGTCAAGACAGCTCGCAATTCTTTTCCCTCAAAATTATAGTAACGTTGGTTCCCTCTCTTTGCTTTCGTTCCAGATAGAATCCCCGTCGAGCTTCCCCGCCAACCCTACTTTTATGGTTGCACGCGCAACGGAATATGATCCCGAGTGGCGTGCTTTTGTATGTGAATCCTGGCTTGGGTTGGTTTCCAATAGGTGGATTGCGCGGGGATCCGAGAGATTAGGCCTTCAAACCCTAAGTTGGAAAATTCAGGGGAGTGTCGAGAGGTTAGAGATGAAGATTCGGAAGTAGCGAAGCGAGGCAGGAGGAAGGAATTCGAGTTTTTGTGACGAGGATTGTGTTGGCAGGCCAATTGGCAATGCCGAGCGCGTGGCAATTCGGATGGGGGGTGCGGGTGATGTGGGTGTTGGTGCACGCGGTGGGCGTGGGCGGGTTGTTGTTCTTGGACTCGGATTTGTACAGGCACACGATGACGTATTCGTGGTGGGCATGGTGTTACTACCTTTTGTTGGTTGTGGTAGTGATTCAGTACTGCTGCACTGCAGGATCCAACCCCGGGTACTTGGAAGATGTTTTGCGGAAAGACCCTGGGTATGAAGCGCGGGCAAAGTCTGCTTTGGATGGGAATAGTAATACTAGAAGTGCGTGGGCGTCGTCGCAATCTTCGTTGGAAGCAGCTGAAGCAGGTCGGAGCACGTCATACTATGGTTCGTTTCCCGAAGTCGCCGGACATTCCGCAGTCTGCTCGCAGTCGTCGTCACGGTTTGCAGCAAATGGGAAAGCCGGGGGAGGATATTCCGAGGCGAGCCCTTTGTTGCTGAACTCGGCGAATGTGAAGCGCGAGGGGAGCGATGGTCGTCACCTGGTGCGTGCTTCCAACAGCTCCTCCTTGTCGAGTGGCGGAATCGTTGGTTTGAGATGCCTGTACTGCCACTGCTGGCAGCCATTGCGCACCAAGCACTGTCACGACTGCGACAAGTGCGTGCTGCGGTTCGACCACCACTGCGTGTGGCTGGGGACGTGTGTGGGGCAGAGCAACCACCGCAAATTCTGGTGGTACATCTGTTACGAGACCGCGCTCGTGATGTGGACGATTGTTTGGTATATCACCGCCTTCGGGAGAAGTATCGGCACTACGTCGTTGCCGGAGGAGTCTGTGGTGTTACTGGTGATTCTGGCGCTCATTACCACCGAGTGCTTCCTCATAACCCTATTTCTCTTCCATTCCTTCTTGGCCGTGACCAACCAAACCACGTATGAATTGACGCGGCGACGGCGGATCATTTATCTCAGGTCGCTCCCGGACAAGGTGCACCCGTTTAGCCAAGGCTTGGATGCGAATTTGCATTCGTTCTGCTGTACGCCGAGCTCGGCGTACCCAATCTACGTCCTGCCCAGTGCTGAAGAGTTAGAGCATATGGCCCGACCCACCTCCTGCTTCAACTGTAAGTACTTCAGCTATTGTTGACTTGGTGGTGGATCACGATTAGGGTTACAACCTGGTGAGATTTGTGGTAGCGCACAAGCTAAAGGGACCCACTTCTGTAGGTGAAAATCTATTTGTTTGCCTTTGGTAGAGAGAGAGAGAGAGTAATTAGGTTATTTGGAGTTGTCATGTAATATGAACTTAACAGGTGTAGGGTCTTCTAAGATAAAGACCTATTCTTTTTTTTATTTTCTACTTCTGTATCGGGTGTCCACAACGGACTGATGATGATATTTTACTAATAAGTCAAGTGATTACAGTCCAAGAGTATATTTAGTCCATTTCGGTTCCAGAAATCGCAAAAGTGATTTTCTTGGATTTTTTGCAGATTTTGGATGATGGATAGGGTGTAGTGCGGACCTCTTGTTTGGACTTGACTGGTAAGATTGCAGTGATATACTTTGCTTCCTTGGCTAGAATACCAGGGTGAAATGAGTTGCCTGAATGTGGCAGTAGCTTCATTTGTAATTTAAGTAATTCTTAAGTGTCAAAGCTAAAGTGGAATGTCCACTTTTGGAATTTTTTGGTTGATTACATTAACTTCCAAATCATTGATTTTTTATGGTTTCAAAATGTAGGCTACGATTTCCTCTTTTCTATTGGTACTCCTTTTTACCTTCCTTCAAGCTTCTTAAATGATTTTAATTCAAATCCTGTAGACATGGAAGTAGCCACTGTCGGCTATTTGGGCATTGAGGGTTTAAGGTGACGGTCCTGTCTGTTCAACTGGTGGCCCGTATCTCTCACCCTTCCCACTTAGTCAATTCTCATTGTAGGTGCGTCTGAACTACTTGCCTATTTCTAGTGCGATGTAATTCCGGTTCTGAAGATGGCCTCTTTAGCCCATGTCTATTTCCTCTGATTCCATTTTAACCTGCTTCAAGATTTGGGCTTGACATACATCCTGCAGTCTTGTTTTATTTTATTTCCAGGCAGTGGCGCAAACTGTAATGCTGAACTGCGGCTGCACTTACTGGAAGGAGACACTTTCAGCCTCTACTACTCTTCCATCCCGCTCTCTTTTCTACGAATGTCCAGGAGATCGACAGGTGATTCCTTTATTGGAGATTAGGGCATTGTCTTTTCCATCTCTCTGTGGTGGTTAAAATGGTCTCAATGGTTTCATAAACTAGGAACTCGAGGTTCACAAGGACCGGCTTCTGGTACACCAAAGTTTTGTAAATGGTGATAGTGAACTCAGGAGACATGAGCACTGGGTTTTAGATCTCCCGCGCGTGTTCTGCACACTGTCTATTTACTGGCTGTGAGTTGACACTGCATTGTTCCCTTGTAGTTTTCCAAGTGTTGGTTACATTTTTGCATCCATCGATTGCCTGTTGTTCACAGGCTCGAGTGCAACGGTTGCAGTGTGTAGGGGTTCCACAGATAAAACAATTCTAGGCTTCAGTACAGAATGTTCACTGAGTTTTATGAAAACTCACTCGCAATTGCAACACTCAAGCTTCTTTAATCACTTAAAAAGTTAGATGTTGTGTGATGAGAGCACTTGATATCTCGATTTTCTCCTTGATTCAGGTGCCCGAGCTCGTTCAAAGCTGATGGGGAGCTTCGTCAGCATCAGTCCAGGTTTTCCACCAACCAGCCTCCCACAGTAGGTCCTGTTATTCGTGCTGAATTGCCAGCATCTGCTCTTACTTTACCTTTTACCTTTTACCTTTGGCGGAATCAGTCCTTCCAGCCTGATGAAGTGGGAAACGTGTGTGACCTGGAGTCCTGGACGGTGTACTATCTTATGCCCAAACCTGACTGGTGTGACCCACCCGGCCTTTTTCTCTACAGTTGTACTGTGCTCTCCTTTTTTTCCTGTACACTGTCCGACAAGGACACACATACCTGGAAATATCGCCTGTACTTCAGACTGCTCTCCTTCTTGGTGCTGTACATGCTCTTCCGTGCAGGGGTGTGCAAGTGTGAACTGGAACACTACACTGATTTCTCCTAATTGTGTGAGACTAATCTACCAAAGTCACGTTCTTTTGAATTAGGGTATGTTTGCACTTGGAAATTAAGAGGGGTGCTTACATGTGAGCCCGGTGGGGAAGTTTACAACTAAATCAAGCAAGAAGACAAAAGTGGTTCCTAATATCAAGTGTGAACTTATCTTTAGTGTAGGTTGAAATATGATTGCCTCAATTTTCCACAAAGTAAATGAAATCTTTTGTTGACATTAACCCTCAAAAGGATATGTTCATTCTTGGAGGGGAGCCATAGGAATTTGCCCCAAGGATTTATAAATTAGGCAAGTGATTTGCTACAATGATTTCTGATGGTGTTTGTCAATAGTTCCGCTTTTAATTCAAAGACCCTTGTTTGAGCACCTTTAGTAAATAATTGTCTTGACCTACAATCAAGAGAGCTATTCGTTGATTAGAATTTTGCGAAAGGAGAATTGTATTCAATGCCTATGGGGAGGAAGATAATGTGAGAATTTTGGAAAAGAGATGTTTATGGTACATTAAAAAGTATATTTAGTGTTGGATTACATTTAGTGTAATTACCAGCCTATCCCACTCAACACTAAATCTAAACTTTGGAGTAATTAGTGTAGTGTTAGACTTGAATGAGCCGCCTTCGCCTTTGCCTTCTCAGATTTCAGATTTTAGATTTACCATAGAGTATATTTAGTGTTAGAAATTACATTTAATGTTACTTGCTTTAGTAGGCTTAATGATATTTAGTATCATAGTTCGTAATTAGTATTGCTAACACTAAATATACTTTTTAGTGTAATTCCCACAATTCATATGAAAAAAATGGATAGAAGGCTAAAACAAGGGTTCAAAATGTCCTTTAAGGGATAATTGTATAGATGACACTAATCTTGGCACATTTAGGACAAATTAGTGTCTATGAACCAATTCAAGGACATTCCTTGAAGGACATTTTAGTCCACTGTAAGGACAAATTAATGTATATGAATCAATTCAACTAGTGCAAGAGTTTGAATAGTATACAAACTCCTTTGTAATACTTCAGACTCAATTTGGAGAAATTTAATTTAATTAATGTGGATGAAAATTTGATGACAATAAATGAATAGATGAAATTTTGATGAAATCATAGTCTTTGAGATTGTATGAAAATATTGTGAACCACTATATTAGTGCACCTTACAAATTTCCATAATTGTGGAATTTGTGTAAGTCATATAAACTAAATTAACTTGTGTAGTAAATAATAACCCTTATCCCTTTGATGTCCAAATTCGTTTTTGAATTTTGACTTCATTTTATTCATATTTTAATTCTGGTGTATTGGTCATTCCAATTTCATATTTGATTTTATGAATTTGGTCAAGAGAAAAGGTTGTCTTTCAAAGATTTATGACATTATTTCACTAGGATTTCAAGATGCTTAGAGATTAAATGCCTTACTTCTTAAAGAAGTTTTGCTCAATTTTGATTTGGATCTATCTAATAATCTCTCCAAAATTGTAATTGTTGTGAGATTCAAGGTTCTTTCTTTTTGTTGAAGGAAAATTAGGTAAATATACATACATTAGACTATTGTTTTTAAATGATGTTTTTGTTTGCATGGAAGAAAAACAGACCAAATATCATCACATGAATGTGCGAGGCTTATTGAAAAGGTGGTCAAAATGCAAGAGTTTATTATTTTTATAGTAATGAAACAAATTGTTCTAAAGCATTTCATGAATTTTTTCAATTAATTGAAAAAATTGAAAACAACTGAATCAATGATTAAGTTCAACCTTCTCTGCAAAAAATTAAAGATGGAAAATGTGATTTGGCAAATGCCTAAATTTTTTTTCCATACATTTTATAAAAAATTTCCCAAAACATTGTCATTTATTTTTAGAAATATTTTTTACCAACCCTAACCATCAAATTTGTTATTATGTTCTATTTTTATGTATTGAATTAAATATTTTTCTAAAAAAAACTTAATTTTAGCAAATGCCATTTTTTTACTCTTGAAAATTCTCTTTTTTTAACATACAACAAAAAAATTCCCAAAAAGTTTAGCATTTATTTTTGGAATTATGATATGTCAAATCTACTAGTTGTGTATAGTAATTAAGTCTACATCAAACTCCAAGGATTTTCTTGACAAAAGCAATAAATTAGGGTGACAGCTATTTAAATCAGAGTATCAATTTATTGAAGCTCATGCCAACAAAGATATTGCTTCACAAAGGCATTAAAATTTTATAATTTGCAGCTTAAAAATTAAAGTAAATTATAACATTTTTAGTATTTGAGACTGATTAAACTAATGTAAAAGGTTGATTAACAAACTTTCATAGGTCTAATCTGCTTCTAGTGTAATGTTTACATTCTTTTCAAAAATAAAATACTATTTAATAAATAATAATTTCTACCTCATCAAATTGGATTATGGTGCATTTTTTACTTCAAAATTAGGAACTAAAAAGTGGAGGTTTTGAGAATGTGTTCTTCTACAAGGTTTTCACTTGTTTACAAAATTTTATTCAAATTTTTTGTCGATGATATTTATATTGAAGAAAGTATACCTAGATTGAAATATGAAATTTTGGTCGGTACTGAGAGTGGTAGCGTCATCAAGAAGAAGAAGTAATAGAAATTGGTGTACTTGTGGATTTGTAATGTCTCTTTCTTTGTCAATGCAGCCAATTTTTTCTTTAACCCCTCATTGCCCAAGGCCTAACCATGTCAAAAAACAACCTTGCTTTTCAAGTGTTATAAGTCTAAATGTGAGTAAGTATGAAGATATCAACCATATAATCTTGTAGTGTGCATATTGAAGATGGTGTAAATCAAATTTGGGGTCACTTGACCCTATAGATTGAAAGATTATTATGTTCTAGTGTTGAAAAAAGATGCTGAAATTTTCCTAAAAACACATTTGGAGGTGAAATTTAATTTCTAAACCTACTCAAATGAAAAAATAAATAAAACTACAAAGTGATTCAAACCAAAAGACAAACACTTTGGTGGAAAAAAATTCATTCAATTGACTCATTGCGTTTGCAAAATTGTTTTGAAATGTTAAAAAATAGTGAAAGAAGAAGCAAAAAAACACATCTATGACTGAACCTACTTCTACTAAAATGCTTCTCAATCAATCATAACTTCTTGGATTGATATGAAAGTTTTTAACACAAGAATTAGACTAGTATGCGCAACTTTTTTAATAGAAATTATTAAAAACAAACTCCTCCTGAAGAAGTTATAAGACGCCAAAGTTCACTGTAATGCAAAAATGTCTAGATTTTGAACTTCGAATTGCTCCCAAGCATTCAAAACAAATTGTATTGACATGAAAATTTTACCACAATAATTTGACTTTATGGGGAAGAAAAACCAACAAATTTTATTGAAAACTAACGTTTGATGAAAAAGATACAATCCCCCAAAGTTGCAACCATCTGAATGCAGTGTGGTGAATTCAAATTGAACCTACGAACTTCGAATGGCTTTTAAAAACTCAGTAAATCTTGGATAAATCTAAAACATTTACCACAAAAAATAGACTAGTATGCGCAACTTTTTCAACAAGTTTTATTGGATTTGGACAACGGATGCAAAAGTTACAGCACTTTGAAATTGGTTGCTAGATTGTGTGAGGACACTTTTGGTCCCCTTGGGCGGTGAGGGGTTAATAAATATAAAAATTGATAAAATTCTCTTCTTTGCAATACTATCATTGACAGTTGTGCACACAACTCAAAGCCTAGTAAGGTAAACCAGCCCATTGTGGTCAGAATTTCGAGTCTGCCCTCATGCCATTGCTGAAAATTTTCAAATTTTTTTTCACTGAAAGATAAGTGTGAGAAATAGTGAGAGCAATTGAAATTTTATTTTTCAGACAAAGTGTGAATTAGTTATGTATTTTTGAAGTGATCTTCCCAATATGGTCTACAGGCTACCCCATAACCAACAAAAAGTGTATCCAATATGCTCATCTTAATCACCTAAAGTGGTCACAATAATTTCTAATGTGGAATGCTTGAAAAGTCACTTCCTACGATGATTTACACTGAAAAAATTGAGTGTTCCTAATGAGGTCACTAATCACTCCGTAGGTGTCAGGTTAGATATTGATTGTGGTTTGCAAAACTATCATGGGGTCATAAGATGTCCACTATGGGTCATTTGACTGTAATGGGCTGGTTTACCTTAGTTAATTCTTCATGTTGTAGAAAATGCAACGTTGAATTCTTTTTTTTTCATACAATTTCAAGTGTGAAAAGTTCACATGTGGTTTGTTTTATATCTTCAATGCAATTGTATGTCCTACTATAATTGTTGATTGCTGTCCTGTTTTTCTTAACCTTTTTGCTAGTTTCTATAAATATACGAAATTCAAAATATTATATAAACATTAAATTATCCATTTTTTTAAGAATTCTGAAATTTGATGATAATTTTTTTTCTTGGGGCGTGAATTGCAATGAAGAACTTATTTTAAATATTAACATATTTTTCTGTTTTATTTTATTTTATTTTCAAAAGTCATTCAACAAACTGTAATTTTATTATGACTCTATTTTCTTCCAACAAAACTAAATTCTTAAGCTTTAGTTATTCTATTTAAAACATTGTATAATTAGGGAGCCGTACAAAGTGTGTAGTTGAATGTTTCAATCAAACCATGAAGGTTTGATTGGATTTGAAATTGATTGATTTTTTCCTTTTAGGTTTGAAATTTTTTGACTAGTTGAAGGATGGATGTAGGAAGAGCGGGAGGAAGAGATACATGAATAAAATAGTGTAAGTTGATATTTAAAAAAGATTTTGTACCACATGCCAAATCATGCTTCAAGAGTCTAGTTGCAAATGCTAATATTTATGCCGAAACATGTTCTTCCCGAAGTTTGGAAGAACCAAAGCTTCTCTATATGGAGTCACAAATTTAGAAAAAAAAAGGATATACCAATAGTAACTCTTAAACAAGATGAAATGGGGGTGGTTGCAAGCTATAGTGCACTAGTTCCTAGACAAGCTCTTTGAGCACTTTTGGCAATTTTGATGAAATTATGATTTTCAAACTAATTAAAAGAAAATTAGCATTGTATTATTAAAAAATTTAAAATGCTAAGTTCTAGACTTATGTATAAATAAATAGTAGATTGAAAGTTTAATTTTCCAAAAAGAAATTATATTGAAGATATAGAATTTTGAAACCTTTCATATAATAATGCTTTGATTAAGCAATGACAATAGTTTGAGATTAAAAAATTCCAATCATATTTCTTCATTTAAACTTTATTGCAAATTCCGCTTATAGATTTGAACTCTAAATGTCATCCAGAAACCAAAATCATCCAATTTTTTTTTAACTTAGAGATATAATGAATCAAACTAGAACTATGAATATAAAAAAATTGATAAATTTAATTCATTTCACATATTTGACTATTAAAAAATTTAGAACCAAGACTTTCATCCACAAACTTATTTTCTTTGTCTTTTTTTGAATTTTTGGAGTTCACAATAGTCAATTACTCAAAGGTTCACTAAAACTATTAAAAGAAACTTCATTTTGCAAACTCTTAAATTTTTTCAAATCATTGATAAGATGTTTTATCTTTGTAAAGATTTATTTGGCAAGATAATAAGCCTCAATTTGATGGGTGCCATTTTGAAACTTTAAAACTACAAAAATACAATAGAAAATAGTGCATTGCGACATTAAAATTAGTGCACTGTACTAGGCAAATGCCTAGAGGATGGATCTCAAGATTAACATTCAATGAACAACTATTAGCATTTTCATTGTGTAAGTAGGTGATTAAATTGAAGTTCATTGTTATCACTACAACAAAATTGGTATTTTATGATTGTGGAATTATGACTAGGGATGACTAGCAACTACTTGTAGTGATATTCTTGGAGGCCAACACCTTAGAAAAAAATTTGATTGCAAATATGATTACTAGTCATATTTTGGCCTTGTATTTAATGGGCATATAGTATACGTTTGTTAAAAAATCCAAAGTACTTCATTCTCTAAAGAACAATAGGAAATATGTCTAGAAACATCTACGTATATTTTCTAGTCACATTTTTGCTTCAATCATATTCCATAGTCACATTTCTATGGTAGTTACGTCTTTTTCTTTATGGGTAATCCAAAAAATATGGGAAGTCCAAAGAAAGTGGACAAGCCATTATTTATGGTGTTGAAACCCTAGTTGTCATTTTTTTAGGATTTTGAAATCCTAGCCGCCACTTCTTTTGCCTCTTTTTATTTCTTGTTGCTTCTTATTTTTTGCTTCATTTTGTTTTTTGTTGCTTCCTAGTTGTTCCCTTTTATTGCATTTTATCTCTTTTTTCTTGTTGCATCTTAACTCTAACTTTTTGTTGCTTCTTAGTTTTTGCTTCTTGTTGTTTTTTGTTCCATCTTACTCTTATTTCTTGTTGCTCTTGTTGCTTCTCAATTGTTGCTTCTTGTTGTTTGTTGTTCCATCTTAATTCTTATTTGTTGTTATCTCTTAGCACTTGTTGCCTTTTGCCTCTTGATCCTTTCATAACTAGCATTATTTAGTATCCTAAAATTATGCTTTATATTTTGTATTGTCTTAAATCTTTGAAAATTGAGATTTATTGTTCATTCACTAAGGACAACTCCAGACTATGGTAGAGAATTGCACTAGTTAAAAATTGTAGGAAAATGGAGCAATATAATTGGAGCAAATTTTGTTCTTCATCGAATTGGGTTTAGACAACGACAAGACTTGTCTGGTGGAGAATTTCAAGTATGGATTAAAAAATGACATGGTTGCCTATGTGGCAACAATTTTTATAAGGAGAATTATCTAGAGGTCAAGTTTTGGAGGGGGAGGGGGGGGGGGGGCTTAATCCCCTAGATAAGAAAATTGGCCTCTGAAAAATTCCAACTTCATTCCCGTATGATTTGCACTGCCATTAGGGTTCTTCCTCCTTCACTTTGCAATGCTCTCCCTTTGTCGCTTTGCACGGTCGTGAGAGCTCTTCCTCTTTTGCTTCACAATATGTTCTACAACTCTTCATTTTTTTTTGCCTTTGCAATGATCTTCTCAAATCTTCATTTTTTCACTTCAAAGTGCTTCTAAGTGGTGCAAGCCTTGGTAATGAGATTCGACGTCAATTGTCATTGTTCATTGTCAATGATAGAGGTCTTGTGTAATTTGGTCTATTGCATTCAAATCAAGTCTTGGGTTGTATATGAATCTAGAATGGATTGTTCAAGCTAATTGTTAAAAATTCGATTACAACATTTGATAATTTGATGTAGTATTATGTGGGTATCTTTTTTAATTCCAAAGCATTGAGTATGGCTTGTTTAGAGTTGGTTGTGATGATAACATTTTCTATTAGAATGGCCAAAGTTTCACACAATTGAGCCTCAGATCTAGTCCAATGTTAGGGTTTATTGCTCTATAACTAAGTGTCACATTTTTGGTGCTTTAAAACATGGTAATGTATGAATTTGAACATCTTTTGTTATTTTGTTATTTATTTTATCATAGCTAACAAACTAAACCATACTTGGTAATGGATCTTACAAAGGAATTGACTGACTCTACTGCCCTCCACAATCTTAGTGTTGAATTTGAAAATTTAGTGATTGTCTATGAGATTACTTTGAGGGAAATCAATAAATTGCAAGTGGACTGTTTTTCTCACGATCTACATTGTAGTGAATTGAAAGTAAAATTCAATTCTTTATGCTACAGATCTCGGTGCTTCTAACAATATCAATTGACATCGTAAATGTACATGCTTGTAAGTGTTACTTTACCTTGAGAGGTTCTAGTTAGAACTTAGAGGTGGTTGCAAATTGTTGTGTATGCTAAGTTGAAGTTGGAGACCAAGCTTCAATACATGCTTGGCTTAGTAGGACATTTAGTGAAGTTGTTTCTATTGCATTATTTTTGTGACTTGATTGCAAGCAGTTCAAAATTGGAGTTGTCTTTGTTGGTGAATTCTTTTTTTAAACTACTCTGTTGATGCTCATTGTGGAAGTGAAGTGCCTTTAGAGGTTCTTGGGTTTTTTAAAAGATAGCATTAGAAGTGGTTTCTCAACCAAAAGAATTGTTGATTTTTATCTTGTCTAACATCCTTTCTGAAATGTCTTTAGACATTCAATGACTTAGCACTCAACCTAGTCTTATTGTAATGTTTGTTATTGAAGTTTATATGGTAGGATCTCTAATATCTTGCCTTTTATTTCAACAATCAACAAGACTTGAATTCAACAAGATTTGCCAAAGTGTTGAGAAATATTGATTGCTCAAGCTAACCCAAACTATAAGTCATGAGTATTTTACCTCCTTGGCAATGAAATTATGTTTGAACATTTATTAAAAAACAAAATTTAAGTCATGTTATATTAATTAAATTATGTGGTTTTAGAAGGTTTGGCTTCCTTTAAATAGGAAAACATTCACTTATTAATCAAGGTTCTTAGTAAAGTTAGACTATTTCACGAGTTTTTATTCATGAGAATTTTTCACACAATTTGTTAATATAATTGAAATCATTATTGCTATTAGCAACAACAATCAATTCTACTAGAATTTTATTTAATTTTGAATGTTTCAAATGCTTCTAGCATTTAATTTTAATTCATTTTTTGCATTGACAGATGCCATGGCCATTGAATTTCATATCATCTTCTAATTGTTAGTAACTTGGCTGTGGAACTCATGTTTTAGAGAGATGTTAACTATTTGTTCTTTTTCTTCTTTTCCAAAATAGCTAGTTTTTTGCAACTTTCATTCACTTGCAACCAAGAAGAAGAATATGTAGGTAGTGAGTATTTTTTAGTCCTCCAAATCAAAGTGAGAGTGCCTTGAGGTCTTGCACTCAACATCCTTCTTCAACTAGGGTCTTAATTGGAGAAATTGAACATGTAGAACAATTTGGTGTTGAAGGAAAGGAAGTAGAGGAATATGAAGATTGCTAGATTGTAGAACCTACAAAGAAGAGAAGAGGTGGTCTTACAAATAAAAAGACTTCGGCTAAGAAGAGAGCTAGAAAGGCAAAGGTTGAAAAAAAAAAGACATGGAGGAGAAGAAGAAGAATTGAACAAATAGTGACATTGCGCAATTGATCACAATTGAGGCAAAATACATGTAGAGTTTGAGAAGAATGCTAAAAAACAAGATATGCCCTTCATTCATTAACTCCCCTAGGATGTTTTGAAATGGCATATACGAGCAAATTTCAACGTATTTTGAGGGAAATGATGTACAACCACTATTTAATAGCCTTGGACCACGTCTTTTTGAGGTGGGATTTTTACACACCAACCACTTGCAAGTGTGCTACATAGTTCAACAATCAAAGGTGGTCTTGAAGAAAACAAGCTTTGGCAAGAATTTTTGTAACTACAAATGAATTTTGGATGCTCTATATACAAAAACTATATTGTACCAAGCCGGAGAAGAAGGAAAATTCAACATTAGATCGTCCTTTGAACTACCTTACATGCTTGATATGACGAATCTATATTTGTTGCAGGTCAAGTATGGACTGAAACTACCAGTGGCCAAACAAAAGGTAATTTGGAAGACTACGACAACAACCCATGCAACAACGTACTTCACCTATAAGAATTTTGAAATCTTATGAGAAATTTGATGCTTATTCATTTGAACTTGAAAATCTATAAGGGTGGCAGTTCCGTAGTTTATCAGTAAATTTTAAAGTTACATCTAATCTTTTGTGATTTTTTTTTGGCAAAGTCAAAGCTTGTAACAAATAATAACAAATCAAGAATTTTTTTGCTATAAAAATAAGAAAATAATATAGACCCACCTTGTTACAAAAAATGAAAGATTTCAAAACCTAGCTTATTACAAAATACAAAATGAATCTAGAGATTGCCTTATTCTGAAAATAAAAAATCCATAACCTAGGTTGTACATCACAAAGTTTACAACCTACGATTTGTCAACAGTTATTGTGTGATTACTATTGTTTCATGGGTTCGCACGTTAACTAAACAATTATTGCATCGTTATGACGCATTACTACACAATTTACTGCATTGTTACTATGCATCATTAGTTGCAACTAGTTGAATCATTAGTTGCATCAAGTCTAATTATTTTTTTATATTTTTATTTAGAGTAGGAATTTTATAGATTTTATTGCTGATTTTTTGCTGATTTTTTAAAATTGAAACTTTTTTTTTTTCCCAATTCCACTAGCTAACTTTGAACTACCCTCTAGTTTTTCTTTAATATAGGTTCTAAAATTAGTCATGGATTCTCATTCTCCATGGCTCCCATCACTTAACCCCTAAAATTCTTTCATATTTAGAGGCCAAAACTACTTCAAAATATTTGTTCCCAAAGCAAGGTCAAAATCTTCATCAGTATTTATTCTTTAACAAATCCAACTAAAGGATCCTTTGGTCAACTTGTTCAAGTACATTGTTGCCAAATTTTAGAGTGAATGTCCCCACTGATTGCAAGTTTAATGTGCCTAAATTTCAAAATGTAGGCTTTCTAGCCCTTTCAAAAGGTAAAGGTCTATCTTTCAACATTTTAAGAAAAAGTAATATGTGTTCTATAACTTGTGCATTTTAGTCAATAAGTTGGAAAAGAAGCTATAAATATAATAAAAATTTAACCAAAAAAAATTTAAATTCATTTTTTTTAAATTGTAAAGTGGAAGGTCTTACTGAATGAAAGATAATATTAATATGCTAATAACTATTGGAATTTTTTGGAATTTTTTTATTTCAATTGTGAGAATGTTCTTAAAAAAATTATATCTTTTATTTTTTATTTTTTATTTTTTCTGAAATTGAGAGCAAAAAATGACTTCATTGCTTCATATGTTTCATCTATCTTCATTGCCCGCAAAATAAAACTCCTCATAATATTTACCTCATTATAAGAATTTGGTGGTTCAGTTGTATTTGAGTAGGTACTATGTACAATTTCCAAAAAATAATTAATATATTTTTAGAGTATATTTTTTGCTACCCAATTTGACAGTGAATTTAGAAGAAAAAAATCCTGCTAACTTTTGCGATATTTATTGGAATTACATGAAATAAAGCTCACATGTAGATTATAATGAGTAGCATCCATGTTCTAAAATTTATGTATAATTTCCAAATTATGAAGTCAATAGATAATGCCCGAGTTTTCAAAAAACCCAACATAGGCTTCTTGGTCCTTTAAGGATTATTTCTCACAAGACATTTAACATGTCAATATATGAAATGGGCAGAACTTCCATTGATGTCCCAAAGCTCGGTGGTGGCATTACTAACCATTAGCACTAACCACCCTTGAATGGTACCCAACTTCCTACTAGGTCCAAACAACCTTACTTCAAAACTCACCATAAGACTCACTAATTGGGATTCACCTAATTACAATATAGCATGGAGTGGGAAACCATCTAATCTTTAGCAAGGAGTACCTAAGAGCACTCTATAGTAACATGAAGGCCGTGGTGAGGCTCCATCACCAACCTCACCACCCATAGCCACTATGGCTTACCATAACACCATCTGAAAGGAGGAAAAAGACCCCCCCTTCCTTGTAGTACTCTTTGAAGATTTGATAGCCCCCTCCTCCTATGGGTCTTAGGAATATTCAAGGCAAACTTCCTACTTAAAAGAGTACTTGATTTCCATGCCTTAGCCTCAAATTGAGCTCTAAAGCCTCTCAATCTTCCCATCTAGATAACTTTTAGCTCTCAATTTCAATTTCAAAGTACAAGATCATTTTCATGATCTATTTTTTTTACAGATTACTATAAAATATTCACTTTCTCATATACAACACGTATCAACTAAGTCCCCCGGGAGGTGTACATCTTCTAGACTCTACCCCTTTTTTTAGCCCATAACTTCTAGCTCATAGCTAAGATTTTCATGAACTTATCATGATTCAATGAAGGGATCCTCCTAAAACCACTACTCCTAACCCGAGACCTTGGATTTGTAGATGGGATACTTTTGATTCACAACTTTGATCCTCACATTCTTTAGACATATGGATGTATGCTCTTACCAACTTTCTAAGCATGTGTGGTATGCCACCCACTTTGTCCTAACTAGAGTGTTACAATGCCATGTCTGCTCGGGGCTCTTCATTTCTCTCTCCTAGTTTCTTCGAAAGCTTGGAGAGTCACCTCAAGGTCTCCCTTGTTGACCAACTAAAGAAGCTCATGCACATCTTGGAATGAGGGGTGCGACAAGTTTGGAACAAAACTAAGATGTGCTAAAAAGGTTGTCTTCTTCAATTTTTTTGATGTTTGCTTCAAAGACAAAATGTTTGCATGGTCTTCATGTCTTCATATATCAATCATGGTCTTTATGTCTTCTTCAAAAATTTGAGTTATATTGATAGATATCTTTCAAATTGATTTTCAAGCAAGTTTATTTGGAAATTCATCCAAAATATACTTTCAATTGATATCGTTTTTTTAATGATTATACATAGTTGGACTTTCAATTGATTTGTACAAAATGTTAGCACGATGTAGGATGAAAACATCAATATTTTCTCCAAATAGTAAAATTGTTAAAGCTTGGAGGAAGTTTTGGATCCTAAAGAGGCTACCTCAAATTGGATTTTAGTATCTTTATATATAACATAGACATTATGAAACCTTTCTCAAAAGGCCAATTGGTGATAAGCTTATGGGCAACCTCAAGCTAGTGGGCAACCTAAAAGCTACTATTTAAATTTTTTGACAAACTTTCCAAAGCAAAAATCACACATTCATATTGCAGTTTGAAGCCCCAAAATTGACCCTGATAGATTCATTTTTTAGAGACAAAGATAATGATATTCAAGAAGTAGGTATGTAATTAAAGTATCGGAGATGCTATTTTGAAAATTCTTTAAAAACCAAGTCTCTTGAGCACAATCACTCTTTTATAGGTCATGATTATGGTAGTTGACCCATTTCTAACCACCACCACATTTCCAACCTATAGATTGCTCTCTTTTCGTGAAGTTGTGGTACGGTTCAGGGAATAGCTGTAGTGCATTATAATTGACTGCAAGAGTATCAATATTGCAACCAAACCTTCTTAGACTTTGCAATCAACCTACGCTCAAAAATAAAAAGGTCTATGTGACTATTATAGGTAAAAAAGAATCTTCCACTAAAAATTTCATAATAATCACGTTTTGTGTAATAAACTTATGAAAAAATATCCAATCCTTTCAAATTCTATTTCTATACATGGAAAAAATCTAGTACTAAAAAAAACTCCGCTCCAAATATGCGTAATTGCTTAAGTGGTTGGAAATGGGTCGTCTGCCATAGTCAATATTGAACACTTTGTGCAATTTTTCTTACAAATGTTTTTGACCATGGCGACTTCCATCTGGAACAAAAGAAATCTAGGACAACCCAATCTAGTTAGCATACATAATTTAACCCATATACGACGCCAGTAGGACATAAGTGCAACTATTCATCTTCCAGATTTTTTTGGGAAAAGGGAAAATCATCTACAATAGTTTGACTTCCAGTGAGTGCTTTTGCATTATTATAATCCAACAATTCACATGATGTTAAAAGAGATGATTTCCACAATTATGAGCCCGTCGTTTAAGGGCTAACCTCGTATAACCTCCAAGGCTCCAATACCTATGATCTATCCATCTATAAATTTGAGATAACTCAATCTAACCTTGTCTTGAATGGTACAGCTCATGTTTGGATGAATGTAAGCACTTTCGGATGATTAAATGCATTTCCGTCTACTGACTGAGTACTGGCTAAACGGCACTTTTCTGCGTGTTTCATCCACGCCCTTGAATGCACATAACTGCCAAACCTTGAACCCCAAATGAAAAAAATGGAAGAAATCAATGCGCTTTGCTGCACCGACCATGGCGACGTGTCCACCGACGTCTGAGTTTCGTAGAACGCAACGGCAGCATGAATCCACGGCGTGGATTCCGAGAATCCCTGTATGTGATTAAATTTAGCAAAACAGTGAGCAGATTTTTCTCTACAGCAGCCTCAGAAAATGTGAGTCTGGTAGAACCACCCATTGTGGACCACTTAAGCAATTCCGCATATGTTTTGGAGTAGTAGAAGGCAATATGAATTTACAATCCTGTAGGAAGATAGAAATGATGGGCATTGCCAAGTTTTCATGATTTTTTTTTCCTTACATTGAATTTACTATGAATTTTGGAAGCCAAAAGTTGGCCTCAACCCATACCCAAGATACAAAGTCTTTCAATTTCGACTATTCCATAACTAATTTTCCACTCATTGCTTCTTGCTTTCTTGCTCACTAAATCAAGACATGTGTCATGACTTTATAGTGCCAACCTTGCAAAAGAGGAAAAATCACATTTTAAACTATGGTTGGAATTTGTACCAACCTTGGTTGGAAATAGATGCACCCTACAGGTTGGTTATTGATGGCTGGTTGGTAATGGGTGGTTCTACCATATTGAATAAGGTAGAGCAGAGTGTTTTTTGAGGCAATTAAATGCCAAATTTCCTCAAAAAAACAAAAAAAAATGGTAGCTATAAACCTATAGAAAAAAGAAAGGATAAATGTGTTAAAAAAAGTTCCAAATTGTAATGATGGCCCTGCACATTGTTGCCACAATGTTCCAAAACCTCATTTCATTCATCGTGCAAAAGTTGACATATACAAAAATTGCATACACAAAATTGGCCTCCTTCAAATCAACCCCCCATAATGAAGGAGCCATGAAACTCAGAACATAAGAAAGGCCACACAACCATTTGTCCCCTCCTCCCCCCCCAAAAAATATTGAGGTAGAAGCACCCACTATCAACTAACCTAGAGATAATCTGTAGGGGGCATTATTTACAACTAAAGTTGGAACACATTCCAATCAAAGCTTGGAATGGTTTTTTTCCAAGATTAGAACTAATAAGGTAATGGCACGTGTCCCAAAGTAGTGAGCAAGGAAGTAGGAAGTAGTGAAAAGGAAGTGGTTCTTGAATGATCGGAATTGGAAGAGTCTAGACATTAGCTATGGGTCATGAGTACCTTTTGACTCCCAAAATTCACAGTAATTTCAATTTTGGAAATAAAATTATGAAAATTTTGCAGTTTCCATATTTCCTATCTTCTTGCACAGGAAAAATTTGTTGCACCTTCAACTGCTTATGATTTGCTGCAAAATCCCTTAAGTGATTGGATACAAATGCTTTTATCTTACTCTTGTACGGAATATAATAAGGGAGGCAATCCATTTCTAACCACTTAAGCAAATACACATATCTAAAGGGCGATTCTCTTACGTGGGAAATTTTTTTACATGTGTAAAAATAGAATTAAAAAAGTTTTCATAATTTTTCAAAATATAATTATTATGAATTTTTTAGCTAAAGATTATGTTTGATCCGTATTAGTCATATAGACCTTCTTATTTCTGACCAAGGGTTGGTCGCAATATTGAGAGTCTTGTAGCCAATCATAATGTGCCACAACTACGCTGGAAACTATGCCATAATTTATCACTACTTGTTACTTCTTATATAGAAAGAGAAAAATCTACATTGCAATAATGGGGGATTGATTAGGAATGGATTGCTTCCCTTAGAACAACCTGACATCAATACTGTAAGGTTTTGCACTATTGATCTTCTAAGTGTTGTAGTGTTGCTTTAGCATGTTGTTGTTGGGATGCTCTAAGGGATGGTCTTCCTATGGCTTTGATAAAAAAGATTCCTTAAAACCTTGAAAACTTCATTAATCACAAATTCAATTTTCTTACAATGTCTTTAGGAATGGATTGAATTACAAAACTAATATTTGGCACCATGCCGAGGACGATGTTGTATTGTGTTGTGCTCCTAATCAAATGAGATTTTTATATGTAACTAAAATTTTTGCTAAGCAAAAACTGCAAAACGTATAAATATTACAATTTTTTATATGAATTTCTAATATGATTTTTTCTTCAAGATCTAGTGTATTTGAGGCTCATTTCCAAGAGCCCTCAATACTATGGAAAGTCAAGATTGCAATGGACACCCTTGCATAAAATCTTGAATAGAAAAATCATAATCAATCATTTTTTAAATCAAATTTTTGATGCTAAAACTAGACTTTAAGAAGAAATTTTCAAAAACATAAATTACTAAATATAGCAACTTGGTTAGGTTTTATTTAACTTCAAAGTATTGTCAACACCAAAAATTGGTGCCATGGGCATTTAGGGTTTAATTGTTTCTATATTCATACATAGATATAGATTTTGAAACTA
This sequence comes from Antitrichia curtipendula, assembly GCA_951230915.1. Classification (NCBI taxonomy): domain Eukaryota; kingdom Viridiplantae; phylum Streptophyta; class Bryopsida; order Hypnales; family Leucodontaceae; genus Antitrichia; species Antitrichia curtipendula. The sequence goes on along the minus strand of OX579636.1, from coordinate 26,958,090 downwards.
AAAATTTAATATTCCATGCACATTATAAAGAAGAAACGGCCAAAGTAGAGGGATTAAAGTAACTACACCTAAAATTACACAAATAAACTCTGTGGCATCACCAATATGTTATAGAATATAAACGACAATTTTTGCACATTGGTGAAGGACTATGAATTAAAATGCAAGTAGTTCCATAATTTTTGGACTCATTCTAAATTAGTTACAATTTTTCAAAGATGCAAGGTATAGGATGCTAAAAGTGTCATGTAGTTGATGCCAAAATGCATTTGATGCACATGAAGAAATGACACTAGTGAAGAAGTTAAAGCAATAGAAAGTGTACCCAAAATTGTCCATTTCTAAGGGTGCCACCTCCACAATACTATTAATAAAATTCCACACTACTCAAAATTCACCTTACACTTGTCCTTGTTATGCTCTTCTAGAACGGAGCCGTATGACACGAGAGTGTCATGTACGGTTCTTTGAGAAGGGTGAACATCTATTATCCTCCCTATCCAGTTTTCCTTCAAAAATAGGAGGTGATTTTAATGATTGTTCCATTTTAGGTGTAGTTACTTTAGTATTCATATTTTTATTTTTTGAAACATACGACCTTTGAGGGCCTAACATTGCTATGACAATCCATGGACCTAATCCCCGTCAAGAACAAGAAACAGGACACCCCTCCCTCCTCGTGCATGAGGACAAAGAGCCCCCCCCACACGAACAACGTCATCATGGAGAGTTGAAGTAAGAGCCTCATTGTTTCCATCAGAAGTCCCTACTACATGTTCATCACCTAGGGTAGTTTAAGGTCATTTTGGACCCGATCTTAAGGTAGTCTACTGTAAAACCAACCCTCTCCTTCAAATCGACCCTATTTTTAATTGGAGAATGGAGATGAGGTGATCCTCAAACATACCACTTTAGCAATTGAATGAATTGAGGAAAATTTGTTTTTCTATTGCAAGAGCCAATCATTGTCTTTGACTTCCGCACACCTCTTTACAAGTTGCAAGCGGACAGATTTCAAGAGACCTATGGTCACAAATAGGTGCCTATGCCCCAAATCTTTGAAAATTTATAAGTAATTCAAAAATACTTGAAAAATTACAAAACCACTTGTGTTAGGTTCCACATCTGTTTTTCTTTCTCTGAAAATCGATCTAAAAATACCTTTGTCCATGGAAACATGTGAAAAAGGCGGACCAGCCAGCCCTTAAATGGTCGCTTTTAGAGCATACTACCTTACTCGTATTTCTCGTTGCCAGAAATCAGTTGTTGGCAATAAAACTGCCACTAAATGCAAGCTTAGCCCCATTTGGATGGGACTGACCGTCCCGTCACGCCAGCCTTTTCCGGTTTCCGTTGCAGTCCACTTGGCAGCTTTCTGCTGAACTCCCAGCGGGCCCTCCCCCTAAACCGGCGCCAGCGCTCAGTCGCCACGTAGCCCCCACATCGATCCGGCTGCAGCTTTTCCCACCTGCAATGCCCAAATTCCCAAAGTCTGCGCTTCCACTGCGTCCTTGATCGAGCAGCGAATCCAGCAACTCCACCGTCGCGCGCGACTTCTTCAACGCAAACAAGCCCGAGCCAAGTGAGACATCAAGCAGTTCAAACGTTCGAACACACGCCCCGAGAATTTCCCAAACTACTGCTAAAGTGCTTAATCATGCGAGCTGATCGATCCATTCGACGTGACGCTGACGAAGTAATGGCCGCTTTGATGGATCGACCGGCTCACACGTACGTAGTGGGGAGCTCTCGATCGGCGCACTGACACCATATCCACGGGTTGATTACAAGTGAAGATATTGTTATGATGGTCTTGCTGGAGCTCGTCATGGATCGTCGTCTCCAGCCGAGTTTGCGAAACCAGCAGTTGGGAGCTCTCGATGCACGGGGTGTGAGGACGTGTACTTAGTTCGATCGATCACTGGAGGTAGAATGATTAATACTGTGGGTGATCGATCACGTTTGATTGCCAGCTAGCTAGCTTTTTGAATGTTAGATTGACGGGTGCAGTGTGAAAGAGAGTGGTGGTAGCGATGGGGTGGCGTAGTGAAGTTGTGATTGTGGTGGCAGTGGTAGTGGTGGTGTTAGCGGCGACGGCCGCAGCGTCCCCTCAAGTGGGAACTTTTGGGTTGACAGAGAGAGCTTTGAGTGTCCGGGGCAGAGCAGCTTTCGGCAGCTTCGACGAGATTCGTGGTGCAGGTGCTAACCTGTGGATTCATGCTACTGTAGCTAAGCTTCACTGCCAATTCTGAAATGATTCTTAAACTGCAATGGGAGCTCCAATATGCAACACTGAGACTTCTGTATCCCGATTGTATCCCGATTCTGTCCCGATTGTGTGTTTTCTGAGAGTACTGGACTTGCGTGCAACAGGGTATGAGTATGAGGAGCATCGACGGCAGCTGGCGGTCAGTGAGCTTTTCACAAGCAGGCCCTTGGCTGTGAAGAGCGACCGACGCGATCCCACCAACAAGTTCCGTCGTTACCGCGGGGGCTTCGACGTGACGAGCAAACATTACTGGGCGGTAAGTGGGATGTGTGTCCTCTTGCTTCGAACTGGCTATGTCTATCCATAGCATTTTGGCTTCGCTGGCTATGGCTATGAGCTGACATGAGCCTACGTTTGCTTGCTTTCCAGTCGGTGGTTTTTACGGGCGTGTACGGGTACGCCATCGGGGGGGCATGGCTACTATTAGGTCTGCTTCTGGCGCTTCTGGCGTGCTGCCGGCGCGGGAAGAGCGTGCCCAGGGAGCATCACTCGTCGAATTTCTACTTAATCCCGCGCCTCCTCGTGCTACTGCTCTCGCTCTTCGCCATGTAAGTGCCACATTTTTTCTTCTGGGTGTGTGTTTGATTAGGGTTTAGACGTTTGAGTACGCAGCTTGTGGACATAACATTTCAGAGATTGCGCACCTGAATTACAGAATCTGTGACGCCTTCTTTTGCACAATTTTGAACAAGTGAGAACTTGTCAACTAATGTAAAGTCTCCATTCACCAGCTTGTGGGCAGAACATTCTAGAGGTTGCGCACCTCAGTCACACGAAATTGAATCCGTGACGCCTTCTTTTGCACATATTTTGAACAAGCGAGAGCTTGTGAACTAATGTAAATTCTCCATTTCATACAGATGATCTTTGAACCTTCTCCTACAGCAATCTAGAAACTTGCACCCATCTTAAATTTTGCACACTTATTTTCTATCAGGCTAAAAAGCAATTGCCAATAAAACTATATTTTAATAGGTAAAGTATTTTCACACAAAGAACAGATAAAAGCTGACATGTATGGTCAATGGAGTCACTAATGGACTGTACGGTTAGTGGAACCTCTACCTTAAGTGTCGTCGCCTGTAAGAGTACGTATGCGGCGCATTGATTTGCTCTGATTTAGTATGATTTTGAGCTGGGTTCGCCTCGGGTTAAGTTTTCAAGTGGTGTGATGCTATTTGCACGTAAGAGTGATTGTGATCATGGGTTGCGTGCTGGAAATGCAGAGGTTGCGTGATAGCTTTGTTCGTGCTGAACCACCGAGCCTTCTCCCAAACCAGCAAGGTGAAGACGACGGTGGTGGAGGCCGCGACGCTGGTAACGGATACGATCCACACGGTGACGGCGGCGCTGGGGCGAGTGGAAGATAAGATTGAGAAGTATCACATTCCGGGATGGGAGGCATTGAATTCCACTGAAGCGGAGCTCAATGAGCAAGCCGGGCTCGTCACTGCCAAAATCGACCACAATGTGCGCAAGTTCAACCGGCTCCTCAATGATGTGTAAGTCTGTCAATCACACGACTTCTCTATTCTCTTTTGTCACCATGTTTCTACCGTTCTTGCAACGATTGCAAGACCATTGTAAAGCTGAAAAGAGACCATTATTGGATAGGAATTTTCCTCCAGTAGTGAAATCTCTTGCACATCTCGTGGAATCTCTGCAATCGCACTGCAAGTTTATGAGATTTTATGCTTGAAGTTCCAATGCGTGGGGGTTTAAGGTGGTGGTTTTGTGTTCATCGTGTCCTGCAGGGAAATTGCGATAATTCTAATCTTATCGTTCGCTCTCCTTCTCATTGTCATCGGATTAGGTATGCTTTCTTCTTCTTTTCGTTTTTTTATGTTTTATTCTTCTGTCTTGGTTGCAATTTAAGTCACAATTTAAGCCACAATTTAAGCAATATAACCGATAAATGAAGGAGTTAGGGAGATCACTTTATACTGCTCCTTGGAGAGCTCACTTTGGGTATTGCAAGAACTAAACTCACTTTCGAAGTTTTCATGTTTGTCTCATCTGTTTGTTCGAATACGTGTTAGTTCCATCAAAGGAGTCAATACTAGAGGCAGAGAGGGTTTTCCTTTTTCAAGCACTACTTTCAAGGAATGAGGATTTCTTTGAACGAAACATCACCCCAAAGCACTCTCCTCTTCACATTGGAACAATTTAGGAGTTCAAATCTTCAGAATTTGTAGGATACGGGTGGGGTTGAAACCGTAGTGTCTTTTTTGGTTTCACGGTATGCTTCATGACGTTTCTCCAACTGGATTCTCTGCAGTTGCGTCCTTCATGCGATTGGGACGACTTCTCCTCCCGTAAGTCGTTATATTCTGTCCCTGTAGCTAATTTGATAAGCAACCTATCTAGAGAATTTCAAATTCTCATGGATCATTCTCTTGTGACCCACCTAGACCTCTTTGAATTACTATCGTATAATATCTCGTATAATATCTCAGTCTCTGGCATCAAGCCTCAGTGCACCGATTTCCAAACTCTTTCGGTGTTCTCATTAGTCACTATCACGTCCATATTATGACACAAAAACGGGTCATTTAGGGAGGGGAAGAAACGCCACGTCTAGATTTCCTATATGTGCATAGGCTCCATTGTATAAATTAAGCCCCCATTTTATGGTTTTGTTAAGCTCATGAGGAAGCCATTTACACTCAAGCACGAATGTGGAAAAATGATCAACTCATGGGACAATGTGGGTTCTTTCTCTTATCAGGGTGATCGTGCTGGCTTGGATCTTGACTGCCTGCACTTGGCTGTTGTTCGGCCTAATGTTTGCACTCAGCAAGTAAGTGATTTCCGCTCTCCAAACTATCCCCCCCAACAGACTCTTCATTCATTCACGCTCGTCATACGACCAGAGCTACTCTTCTTATTTCCTCTTGACCACCGCTCTTCCTTCTGTTTTTGAAGCCTTTGGGGAAGCTGAAAGTTTCGCCAAATCCCACCTATGCTTGAAATAAGACACCTGTCCCAAAATCTCCTAGACTACTATTAAAGAGAGAGTTTTAACTGGTGGACAAATGGTGAGGTTCAGAGGGTGAAGGGAATGTGAGATTCGTAGAGAAATGCAGAAGGTTTCTGCACCTAAAATTGCACAAATAAGAAAATCAGTATGGTTCTCAATATTCTATTGAAAAACTTTTTGTGGGATCTTGTTGGTAGTCAAAAGAGGATTCTAGATTCTCTTCAAATGTATTTTTTGGTCACGGTATGAATAAACTACAAATTTTCGAAGTGGTGTTTCTAAAATTACCTGTCCATATAAGGAGTACATGTAAGAATAACTGTGCAGTTTTAGAAAGTGGTCGAAATTAGGTGTAGTTACCTTATAAGGAATATGCATTTAAAATTGTCACTAAGTTAATTACAATGAAGCATGGGACATGTGCACCTCTATCGAACTGAGTTCTCTGCAAAGCTCGCAGCATTTGTCAGATCAAGTGCAATGGGTTCAGTTACTGCAGGATTTGCTGTTAAGACTGACATTTTTACAACTGGTTGCTGCAGTACTGCATCAGACACATGCCAGGCGCTGAACGAGTTCCTGGTGTCCCCTGTCAACACCACCTTGGACAGTTTTCTGCCATGTGTGGACTCCAACACTTCCAACGCTGCTCTGCAAGAAGTTCGGAAAGGCACCGGCAACATCATCGAACAGGTTTGGGCAATAGTACTCTCAAATGCAACTCTCACTTCTAAGTAACACCAAAACGGTTGTTTATTTAATATGGATGGATGGGTAATTCGCCGGCATGAGAAGTAGGATGATGCCCAATCTAACAACAACTCCAACACCACAAACTGCTACTGGTGTTAAATACTATGTCCCTTCTGAAAAATAGTTTAGACCACACTAAAATAACCATTTTGGTGTAGCAACAAAGCATCTATGTTACGTATGAGACAATCGATCAAGGTGTAGAGTGATGAGTTAGGTTTATCAGACATAATTCTCTCATGCAATCTAAATCATCAAACTGAATCACCACAAACTTGATCAAGAACCATAAAAAGCTCCTCTAATTTCACTATACATGTAGCTTGTGCTTGTGTTGATGCAATTGGTTGCTTCTCATCTGTACGTAAGAGTGTCAAATACCTGACAGTATATTTCATACTTGAGAACTGATTTGCTTGATGACAGGCCAATTCTACAGTGGTCACAATCCAGAGGCTCAATAACTTTCTGGGGACAGGAAATGGTTCGCTTCTCAGTTTGTGTAACCCTATCGGAGGCCCGCCAGATTATGCCTACAGTGCGACTTGTCCAGCAGGGACGCTGCCAATCAGTGAACTTCCGCAAGTAAGTTTCTTCAGCCAATTCTACGTTAAATGGATTTTCAATTTCGTTGAAAGTGACACGATTCTGGACACCAATGATCGTGACATTCATCTGCACGAAGCTCAGGAAACTAGACTCGTATAGATGTACATTTCAGGTACCAATTTAACGAAATTGACTCTAGTCCCGCTCCTCGTTCTATGAAGGTGTCAGAGCTGGCTTGCAAAAAGAAGTCTAGTTTCAAAATTGCGTTCTAAGATTCTATGAGGGAATTCATACTTCCATTGGATCAAATTTAAGAACATGCCAGCAAATTGCTAAGCTGAGGACATCCGTGATGTAGAATTCGTTCTTCAAAAATGTAGTACTATGCTGTTTCATTATTCTAAATTCTTTCTATTGCTTCACTGCAGGTCCTCGCGCCTTACGTGTGCATGGAGAACATGTCAACGTTTGACTGTCTCAAAGAGGCTCGTTTTGTGAGTGCTGATAATAATGCAACTCTCTACGAATTCTCAGAAGGTATCTATCTGCTCTCATCACAAAATCACACCTGGTACTGAGTCATTGAAATTCTTGACTATCTGCCTCTTTAATGTTCCCATCTCTCTCCAAATGAACGTAGCTAGTTTGACACCCACTCCATACAGTATCGATCATGATCTGGTAAGGAACAAAAAAGTTGAATACAAATGCGATAACAAAGAGATTACTTAGTGTGAAGTAGGATTTTAACTTCTTATCTACCCTTCAACCTTCGCACCTCTAGAATGCAAGAGCATGGTTCCCAATGTGCCTATGGACACCAAGCTGATGGCGTAATGGAGTCTTGAAAACCAGGCCCTCACACTCTAGTTCTGTGCTCTCAAACCTCCTTTCTACTGGTGGTCCATCATGGCTAACTAATTTGAAACTTATTTATGTGAACATCACTATTTTCTCACACTATGGAGCTTGGTGTTTCCATGGCAGGAGCGCAGAGCATGCTGGACACCATCCCCAAGCTGAGCAAACTGGCCAACTGCTCCTTTGTGACGGACACATTCAGCAAGTTCGTGAATGAGAGGTGCCAACCTCTGAAATCCGCCCTTCGCCACCTCTGGATCTTCACGCTCCTGCTGTCCATCTTCTTAACCATTCTCACGGCGCTCTGGCTTGTCTCCAACCACCGTAACACTCATCAACGGCGCATGGACTCCGTGCACCAGTATGTGGGCAAGCAAGGCAGGGTTTAGGGCTCAGCAGACCTAAAACCCTAAACCCTAAAAGAAATTCTAGAAACCCACAACCCACTTTTTCCCAATGTGGGACTGTTTGCAAAATACTTGCCTCCCTCGCATGATTTGGCTTGGAATTGCGTGCAAAGTGCGTTGTAAGCGCCGAAAGTGGACCATCATGTTAGGCAACGTCATCGGTGCCCTCCCTAGAGATGGGGATTTCTGTTTGAAACCTCTGATTCCTCCTGTTGAGAATGTTTCATAATGATGCTTCAGTTGTGTGAGCATCTGAATTTTGGGTGAAGAATTTTTGGGGTAGATTTTTGGGTTAGGAACATATGGGAGTGTGAATTTAGGATTGAGCAGGGTAGCAGAGTGTACAATCTTGTAAAGGATCAGTTGACACTATTTTGAAATGATTTGAGGTATCTGAAAATTTGTGGTTGTGTTTTAATATTTCAGGTTATATTAGTTTCTCTGTTTTGTAAATAGTGATTGAACGAGTGTCATGCACACTGATAGGACGATTTTTTGCAGATTATATGACAGTTTCAATTGTTAGTCCAAAGATGTACAAAGTTGAAGAATAATTAAATGCAAAACAAAGGATTGATAAGGTAGAAGGTCCCAAAATGGCACATCTAAGGGCTGTCCCGCCTTTTTTGTGTATTTCCTTGGACGGGAATAATTTTAGCGCATTTTTCAGGAAATAAAAAATAGACGAGGAATTGAATCCAAGTGGTTTCATAGTTTTTCAAGCATTTTTGAATGATTGATGAATTTTCAAACGAGTTGGATCATAGGTCCCTATTTATGACCCTACGTCTTTTATGAACAGTTCACTTGCAATTCTACAGAAAGATGGGGAAAGCAAAGCGAATGATTGGTTCTTGCAATTGATAATGTTTTTTTACCAACTCATGTCCATTTCACAGTGATTTGTAGGGTCACTTCTGAATGTCTGTTCCATTTTAGAGCCTTCTACCTTATGCGCACAATATGGGTTAAGGGTCATTTCTTAAATGGTTGGAATCCCAAAGTAAGCAATGGGGATAAAAACATCTTGATATGTAAGTGAAGCAAATTACTATGCCTTTGCATTCTTAACAAGTTCATAGCCTCTTTTAACCTTGAAAGGACACTACAACCCGAAAGTGGTCCAAAAATCAAATCATTTTTGACAAAATACCTTAAAAATAGGTCTCATTCTTTGAAGGTTAAAGATACTTAGACATCTAAAAATGAAAGTTTTTCCAAGGAATGTCTTCCTAAGTTCCTAGTGCAATTGAAGAATGCTTTTTCACTCTATTGGTCTTAGGCCTTCAAAGTACATTGGAAATCTACCTACTATAGTGTAGTGCTCTAGTGACATCATTTGGTTGCACTTGAAAATCTTTTCTACCAAGGTTATATTCCTTCAATAGAATGTGAAGATTTGTTCAAAATTGGAGAACTATCTACTTGTTCATTAAAAATAACAAAAACTCTAGGAACTATAGGCTTTCATTTCAATATATTTTGTACACTGCTGAAGGCTATGAAAAAACATGTACATTTAAGGATGTGGGTGGTTTTTAAGCCTGTGCGATTTCAGAGCCTGTTACCTTAGTTAGAACCATTCCAAATTGCTTATTCAGACACATGTAGGTTTAGTTACCTTACCTGAATTTCTATTATTACTCAATTATTGATTGATATATTTTGATTATTGCTTGCACCATACCTGAAATAGTAAAAAGATTGCATTACAAAGCCGTAATGTGCCTAAGATTGTCATTTTGAAACTCAATTCCCAGGAGAAAACGGAGGACAAATCCCCAATTGATAAGTATGTTCATAACCACCCGCCTCAGTTAACATAGCACCCACCCCAAGACATATAATCGTATCAACTTCCAGTGAGCTTCAAATTAATGGAGAACTCCTTTCAAATTCACAAGCAGAGTTGCATACTCCACAAATAAAAGATCAGAATCTAAGCCCCAGGCACCGGCACAGCCTCCGCAGCCGCAACCTCTGCGTCATCTCCTACAGGCCTCTCAATCTTGGCACCAACTTCCTCGCTGTAGTCCCCATGAACCTGTCAACCAAAAACGATCGAGATAACAAGGACGCAATCAGACATACATTCGCCCGACCTGAAATTTCACGCGCAATGGAGTAGCCACTCAAGTGTATACAAGCATCCACGACCAGCACCTTGCACAAAACCAACTCATGCAAGTGCAAAGACCCTTCAAAGCGCTCAAGAACAGCACTTAGGAAACAACAACTAGAAACTAACCTCCATCAACTTCATGAGGTCGAACTTGGGAGCCTTGAGGATCTTCACTTTCCGGATGAAAGTGCTCTGGAGAGGGTAGATGCCCTGCGTGGCCTTCTCGATCTCCTTCCCAATCACCTCGGGAATGAACTTCGCCACCAACTCCTTCAAGTCGCAGCTCTGGCCTTCACGCACCATGATCTCTCGCATCTTGCGCCGAATCTGTAGTTCAGAAGGGAGACGTTACATGCAACAGCAATAGTATAGTACGTTCGCATGGCGTGTACAACGAGGTCCATCATCAAAGCAAGAGGTTCAAACCAACTAATTATCCTTCTCCCGATGAAAATTATAACAAGCACTGAATCCAGAAAACTTTGAGTTCTTAATCTATTATAGTGGTGGCAAGATAGGGGTTTAGGGCTTAGTTGGGATTTACATCCCCGATAGAACGCACAGTTTCGGTCCTCAAGATATGCACTAAGAGAATACAGGATTGGTTCAAACCTGACGAATCTGGCTCGACTGGGCATAGCAAGTCTTCTTGATCTGGTTCGGCCTCTTCTTCGTGAACGCAATGCAGAAAATGCGAATCTGAAAGTTGTCGGTGGTCTTCACATCCACATGCGCCTCGATCAAACTCTGCCACTTGCGCACCAGAGACCGCAGCTTGTCGGTCGTGAAGTCCATACCCTGCACCCACGCAGCATAGCATAAGATTCTCCACATCGAAATTGCGTCCACAGAGCCGTCCCATACACCCCACGACCACTAAACCCTAGATTTCTTTTCCGGTGTACGTACCCAGAAGTTGGTGAGGACATTTTTGCCCTGCACATCCTCAGCCCTGAGCTTGATCTTGCGGAAAGCCTGGTCCTCATCCTGCTGCAAGTCAGCCAGAGAGACCTCGAACACCCGTCCCTTCAACCCATCGGACGCAATCTGTTACACCAACCCAAAACCACCACACAGGCGTCAAATGACGCAGAATATCACCAAGTGATAATTTCTCTCCCTCAAACCTAAATACAAAAAACTCTCAGTAGAACCTGAACCCCAAAACAGACTAACCTTCGTTCCTTGAGTCCTGGTGACAAGTGTCTTGCCCAATGACCTCTGCGTGAAGGTAGTGGGAGCCTTAATGTCATACCAGTCCTTCTTCGAGAAAGGGTCGACACTGCAATCCCGCAAACCAGCATCAGCAATGAAGAGCAAAATAACGATGGAATTCAGAAACCCTAAAATGGAAATTGAGTGAGCTCATTTAAAGCAGATACTCCCAAGTTCACAGAGGTGTGGGAATGTCGTACATTTTCTTCTTGCCACCCTTTTTGCCCTTGGAAATGCGTTTGTTCTTGCCGACGGCCATGGCTGCAGGTTAAGCTCGTGAGCTCCCGGAGAGCTGCTGCTGAGCGATGGTTCGTCTGAAAAGAGAGTCTGAAACATTCAGGCTGTGTCTCATAGCCGCAGCTCTCCCAACTCCAAACCCTAATTCGTGGACCCGTTCACACTTGCCATGTCACGGCTTTATTTTGTCCACGTCCGTGCCAACTCAGCGACTTCTTTGGACATTGCTCATGTGCGATTACTACATTGACCCTTAACACCTAAGCATTTGAACTCAATACAAGTGTTTGAACTAAAAATAGTATGATTGCTTTTGAAAATGTGTAATAAATAATTCAAACTCTTCCAATATTATATCATAGAATTCATGACTAGTATTTTTTCTTCTTTCTATGGATATATTATATAAATGTTTTTTAGCCCTATAAGGGCCTGAAAGTTTTTTGCGGTTGTATAATATATTATAAATACAGTGGTATTTGACCAGAAAACATTGATCAAATATTGTTTAGTATAAAATAAATTAATGATCATGGTAGTATGTAAATAACAATGTATTACAATTCATATAGTGAACTACAATTGAAGAATTATAAGACTAAAATACAGGTCGTATAGAAGGATCCCAAGGGGCTTTCAAGGGTGAAATTTCTTCCAAATATTCTCATACAAATTTATTGCAAGATCCTATGGTTAGATATGCAAAAAAATAAATGCTTATATTTTTTTCTCTTTGAATTGAAAATGGCAATTTTGAATTGTTATTGATGGAAAAATGGCCTTGGGAGTTTAGAATTTATATAAAAGCAAATAAACTAGAAAAAGAATTTATTAATTATAACTCTTGATTATTCCCATCAAGACTTTACCATGATTTTGTCTAAGTACATCGAACAAGAAGCTTGAAGACAAATTATTTAGGAGAATTGAAACTTCAAATTGTTTATTATATGTTGTTGATTTTTGAAGTTTCGTAATAGTTTCTTTCTAGATTTTTTTGAATGGCTTAAAAATCAAATTTCTTATCAAAAATACACAATAAGATTGTCTTAGGGACCGAAGTACTATGACTTACAAATGCCTTAGGAAAGTTATTCTAAATTTAGAATAATATCACAAAAGTGATAATTAACATTATACTATTCAAGTTTTAAGTTACATTGGGAATTTTGACCACCTCAAATACTCGATCTTGCAACATTTATTGGAAGTCATTCAAAAATCCAATGCACTTTTCTTGATGTCATTGTTGTGTGTCACTTAGTTAGATGTCTTTGATACATTGATATGTAGAATTAAAAAATCATCTTCGTTTTTCAAATTAGAAGAAATTAGTCATATTTACGTTAATTATAAATAAAATATAATGTATTGATAATTATCTTAATAGCATTGTTTTGGGAAGAATATAAGCACTTATAGAACAACTTCCATCTTATTTAAATTAAAAATTATGTGTAAATTAAAAACGTTATTCTACATGTACATATCCTTGCTACTACAAATCACAACCAAATATTAAAAATTGATGCATTAAAAATAGAAGATAAATTAGGATGCTACGCTAGTTTATAAGCACTTTGTTCTCCTATTATAAGACAAAAAAATAGCTTAATCCTTAAAGGATCATGGATGCATGACTACTAATTTCAAGCTCACTGTCCATCTCTTTGTTTGTTGCCATTTTGCAACTACATATCAATGAAAATTCTTATATTTATTTTTCAAAGATGAAGTCATATGTCTATTCAAATAACAAAAATTTAATATTTTTTTAGAAAATATTTGAAATAACTATGAATTTTTTTATGAATATGAAGAATATTAAAATCAAATATAGAATATACTCAAAGAATATTAAAATTTCACCATAGATGTATATTATAGTTTATAACATTATTGTATAAACCAAAGCTACATTGTGATTCTAAACTTAGACAATCAACAAAACCATTATTATAGGTCCAAAGATCGTAGTGCAATAAAATATTGAAATTTATAAATTCCTCAAAAAGTTTAAGTTGGAATAGAAACTAAACTTGATAGTCTTCATATCATTAGTTGAACTAAAATTCTTAAAAATTCATTTGTATGGCTAAAAATTACATCAAAGATAAATGAAAAGAAATTGATAAACTACACTAATAAGGATGATCCATGGATTAAACATTTTTTTCTTTAAAAAAGCCAATATTAATGTCATGAGTTAATTCAAAATACTATTAATTGAAAATGTGCTCAAGCAACTTCAAAAAAATTGGATGAAATTTATTGTACAGTCTTCGGTAAAGTCATCAAAAGGACAAAAAATTAAAAGTGTCCGCAACATCTTTTAGGGATTAATTCCTAAATGTTGAACCATCTAGTGGATGGATGATGAATGTTTGTAATAAATATACTTCATTGTGTTAATATTCATTGAGGAAGATTAAAATAATTCATGTATTATATCAATGAAAAAAAAAATGCTCTATATGTTCTCTGTTTGGTCTAAAATGTGATTTGTGGAATGAATTGGAGACTCTACTAACCATGGGCTGTCAATGTCTTTTTTTTACTACCAAGCAAACGTCAACACATATCAGGATATGACTAAAAATTTCCTTATCAATGCTTTTAAAGACAATATAAATGATTTTTTCAATAGGTCATTTAGACCAAGGTGGCAGATGATTGAAGTTTAGATTATTGTTACTAACTACTCTCATAACATTCAAATAGCATGTACTATCATTGTCTTGGTTCTACAATAGATGGTGTGGAATATTTGACATTCATCAATACTTCATCAATAGCTAAATCATGGGCAATTTCATTAAAATAAAAAAATTCTGCAATTTTAGCAATTTTTACAATTCAAACCAAGCAGTCTGAATTGTATAAATGTTTTAGATGTCTAAAATCTACAATTGTCATAGATGTCACTTTCACAATTCTGCCCACTTAATCTAAAATCTATATTTGTCATAGATTTTTGAACCCTATACCTATCCTAGATGACACTTTTACGGTTCAAACTGGGCAGTATGAAAATGGTATACGGAATACCACTATTTTAACAAAATTTCCCAATCTAGGTGGACAAGTTGAGGTTCAATGTGATGAACAAAAGAAAAGCAATGGGCATGAAGGTTGTTGGGTGTGGAATATCGTATACTATGTATTCTAGAACCAAGACAAGTGGGCATGAAGGCTATTGGGTGTAGAATATTTCAAACCACCTACTTTAGAACCAAGGTAGTGACAATGCATATGGCTAATGAATGTTATGCTCATGACACTTTTGAGCAAGAATAGAATATTTCAATGGACATGAAGGTTATTGGATGTGGAATATTGTACACCATCTACTCTAGAGCAAAAGCAAGTGGGCATGAAGGCTATTGGGTGTAGAATATTCCACACCATCTATTTTGAAGCCAAGGCAGTGACAATGCATGCTAATGAATGCTATACTCATAAAAATATGTTCTTGGATTATATGTATCAAGTAATTGAGTGAAAATGACTAACAAGCACATTTGTCAACATGAAATATAATACTTGGAGCCCAAGAATTTCACTCGTATTAATACAGGATACAAGGATACAAGTGTGTGATTGAAGTATTTAATCGTGGATATTATTTTTGGTTGAAGGGATTTTAGGCACCTTTCAATTATAGGGATTTCAATATGTTGCATTATTCAAGACCCTATGAGAATTTAGAAGAAAGTCGGTTTGAAAATTTAAGACACCTTTGTTTATTTTCAAATTTTAGATTTAAAAAAATTCAAACATATGATGTAATTAAGAACTAGCAAAAATCCAAAATAACCACATGAGCATTGCCATTACACCCACTAAGGAAACTAGACATATCATTCACTCCTTTTGCACAAAATTGAACACACATGACAAAACTGACATCCTACAATAAAAAACAATTCTCCTTATTTCAACAAGCTTATCTGAAGCTTATGCACATGAGTTGAGAGAATCTACATTCTAGGAGTAGCCTTGCCTTGTTGTCAAACTATAAGCAACCAAAGTTAAATTTCAAACCTAATGTTGAAAATAGTTTTCGTGAATTTGAAAAACTTGCCCTCCCCTCTTTTCACGAGATGGATGTGGCCGAAATCCATGCCCGGCCATAATTCCGGTTCGAGTTTGACAAATGTTAATATATCATTCACGCCGAATTTCGGAATTTTCTTTTGTCTCATTTGTGCAAGTTTGGCCCATTCCGAATGCATGGAATTTTGCTCTGAGATGGATGCACCTATTTCCACCACTTTGAGAAAATTAGCCATACTTCTGGGCGAATTTGATAGACCTGTGCAAGTGGACTGGCAAACAGATATCACGATCTTCCAGAAACAGAAATTACGATTCAAAGTTCTAATGAATTTCTTGAAGTTTCATTGCATATGGCATCGCACACTTGCACAAGTGATCATCCATAAAAGTATAGAATTTCTAAATCATAAAACTTCAGATTTTCTACATTTCACACAAATTGATCATGATTGGGTGCATTTCTGAGAATAGGGGTACCCTCTTACAAGTGTTAGGAATTGGAGAAAGCTTACCTGCTTACAGGTGTTGTGAAATAGTTGTACCTGGGCGTCCTCGAGTAAATTTTTTTTTGCTAACTTATTTAATGTGTTACGTAAGGCTACCAAAAGAGCTCTTCGTACGAGAGAAGTGACCGACAGTTTTAATCAAAGAGCAATGTACAAGTATCTCAAGGGCATCTCGGTTCAAGATTTGAATTATCAAATTCGTAAAAACATGATCGGGTACCTCTCAAGTTCAAATGTGTGTACTAAAACAGCAAAGAGACAGAGTTCAGAGCATTTACTGTGAAATGCAAGCGAAGTAAGACTACGACCCAATGCTATCTGTCTGCGAGTGCTGAAACTCTTGAGCAGGGCGTCAAAAATTCCTTGGTTCTTTACACACTTGGGCTGCGGTCAGAACGACGTAATCAGTAGGCTATGTAGCAGTCTAAAGGCTCAACTAAAAAGTGGACTGTCCGTAAATCTGGTACTGGAGTTCTGCAAGGAACAGAATGTGGTGACAGTGTCAACCGAGAGTCGTCTAGCTAGGGCATGATCAAATTACCCAGAAGGTTAGCTTCAGAAAAAACAGGACAGTAAAAGACATAAGAATTTGGTATACTGAGACACCTTTCGCTTGAATTGGAATTTTGAAAGCATGGCTAATAGGAGTCGGAATAAAAACGAATGGACGAGGACTATTAGAGACTATCGGTGCTTCAGCGATCGGCTCTTCGGAGATTTTCGAGGTATTGAATACAGCATTAATTCCATGTACTGCAATGGTGGCATCCGTGTAAAGGTCAGGGTCGACTATCACTGCATCGTCTACTTCGTACGCACTTGCAGTTATATTCATGACCTGAACCGTTAGGTTTGAAACGTCCGTCGTCAGTAGACTTCCCACTTCGAGCCGGAGGAGGTTTGAGAAAGGCATAGGGGCTGTAATGATATGAAATCTTATCACGTCCTGCAGACGTTCTTCTGTCTTTGTGTTTTGAAAGTCGGACAGAGCTTCGTTGCAGGGCGCGAAGACTGTTATTCCCGGACGGATGACCGACTTCGTCATGTTGTCCAGCAATGCTGCGAATGTACTATACTTCGTCCCGATTCGCAAAGCCCGTACGACGTCCTGGTGCATCTGACTCTGACCCTGATGTGATATCACGGGTGCATGGTTAGCATTATACTTTCCTGCCGCACCACTGATTTCGATTTTCTCTTTCGTCGAAGCAGCCGCCACTGTGCACGCATTATCGCAGCAGAGAAGCATCCCAAGAAGAATCACCTTAAGTACAGCGACTCTTGTCTCAACTCTCTGTGAAGGCTCCATCAAGAAATAGTTGCTCGTCGAACTTTGCAATTAACCGTCGGTGTATTTTCAGTGTACGGTTAACGCTCTGGGAACACCTAATGAAACCAGCAGGTAAAATGCTTCATCAATTTATACCTTATGATTTTAAAACAAGTTGAAGAAGCGCAGTCACAGCAGTACGTGCAAGGAAGCATCCCTGGACGATTGGAAATTAGCAAGCCCCCGGCGCAAGGGATTGTACGCACGCATTTTAGCCGGAGGAAATTATGAGAGGTTCAAGAAGGCTTGCAATCTGTGCGCAGGTGTGGAGACAAGCCAAAAAGAACGTGCGAATAGGAACATTGCTTCTGCTATCTCGAAAACAAGCTGCCTTCAATTAATCAAAGACTGAAGGCCACTCTTGAATTTCCTTTAAAATCCAAGTGACTATTACTTGCTTCTTAGTTCAGATTTCACCATTTCCTAGACTCAGTGCTAATCGATGGCGGAAGACTTCTCAGCTTCTTGTCCCAGACTCTAATAAAATGCTAACACGTACTCATCGCCTCAGTCAAGACTGTATTCACCACAAATTCACCATTTCTAACAGAATAGAAAAACACGAAATGACTATCTAAGATCTTGAAATCATTTCTTCCACGCAAAGGGAAAATCAATTAAGCGACAGAGCAAGATCACTCCAAGACTTAATAGCAAGATTAATTCCCAGACGGCTATCGGCCTTAATAATACTTCCTGCCTACACTCAACGCATACGAAAAAGACTAATCAATTACCTTACAATGGAGGTGGAAACAGAGAGGTGGAAACTAATCAATTACCTTACAATGGAGGCCTGGAAGTTGCTCCTGAAACAGATTGAAACTCCGCGGAAGGAAGCGAGGCCTGAAGACGCTGAACGCAGGTGCGCATGAAAGTACGTGAAATATAATGCTGCAGAAGAAAAGTAGCGGCAGCAAGTGAAATTCCAAGGCCACGATGACCAGCACAGCGACGGGATTGCGCCGCAGGTAATGAGACCGGACAACTGTGGAATGAAGGCGATCGAGAGAGCACCAAAGAATCTGAGCGCCAAAGAACAAGAGCTTAGTGAAGTGCCGGCATGAAGTGAAGCAGCAGCGATGTGACACCGAAGACAGCGCGCGGAAACAGCGAGGTGACAATCGAGATCTCATTTGAGATTACAAAATACAAAGGTGATCTCATGTGCCCTTATGCTGATAAACTCTATGACTATGATAGAAACTTCAAATTTGCAATGAATCATTTGCACTCATGGTGAGGGAGAATGCCCAATTGTTGTGCTTTAGGTTTCTTTTCTTTTTTTGACACATAGTTACAATTTTTGAGAGCCGGAGCTACTACAGACTTGACACAGCTATGGCAATCTATGGATCTAATCCCATCAAGAACAAGTAAATGGACAAACGCCCTCCTCACGAGCAATGCTAGTATAGGGAGTTGAATTGGAAACCTCGTGGACTCCATTGAAAGTCCGTACCACTTGTTTATCACCGAGGGTAGTTTAAGGTCATTTCAGACCACGTTGTGCTTTAAATTTCATCATAAATATTATATTAACCCCTAAAGTCCCATTGTCCCCTTGGGGGACAAAATGGATTTCAGACAGGCTCCTACAATCTCAATATTTTTTTTGATTTTCTGAATTTTTTTTTGAAGATAGAGAATCACATTAGCTTTCCAAAAATGTAATTTTTATTTCAATCGGTGCCCAGGAGCAAAAATTATAGCACAAAACCCTCAAATTTTAGTTCGGCAGGCAGAAAAAAATCTTCAAAAAAACTTTAAATTAAAAAATTAAAAAATTAGTTTTATATTATTTTTATTTACATGGGAAGCTTTGATTCATTCCATTTGGATTTGTTATGCAAAAATTACGGTCAGTCTTATTTTTCGGGCAATTAGAGCATCTTTTTGAAAAAATAAGTTTTAGGATTCATTTCTGAACTCAATTTTAACAATTTAAAAAAAAAAGTTTCAAAAAGTCAAGATTTCTTGATAGAACAATCTCAGCGTTGAGATTAGTATATTTCAATTCTATCTTGGAGCTATTAATGATTTAATTTTTCCTTCAATCTTGAACCTACTTCTACTTAACAATTTTTTAATGAGTGAAAACTAATTGTTTCTTTTTAAAAAAAAATTCTAGATTCTCAACTCAATTCTTCATTGTATAAAATTAGAAATCCAAAATCATTAGAGCAAAAATTTGAAGTTAAAAAGGTTCAAAGCTCCCAAATATAGTTGAACAAGGTACAAAAAAACTAGACTCCTTCACTTTAAATGTAAATATCTTGCAATCTACTTGGTCAAAATTTCTGAAATTTCTTCTACACATTCTTATACTAGTCTAGTACAAAATCTTACGGTTAAATATGCAAAAAAAAAACAATTTTCTTTTGCTCTTTGCTCTAGAAATGGCAGTTTTGAGTGGTTTTTGATGAAATAATGACCTTGGGACTTTAGGGGTTAATAATTGGATCATATTTTTCCGGGACAAAAATGTGATGGATTTTGTAACAAGATTTGTGATAGGTCATGACACTATGTACAAGTACAATAGATGTTAGATAAAAACACCTATAACCAAGCAATTTCAAATTTATTTTAGTAATTTTTTGAATTTGGATTATTACAATATGAAATTTTAAAGTTCAATAATATAATATATCTCAAAAAAAAATCTACATTTATGTATGCAATTGTACATTTTGCACAATTAATATCTCTATATTTCAAGACTAGTTTAGTGTGCAAAGTTGGGAATGGGTGGGTGTACCTTAACCCTCACCGCCTAAGGGAACAAAATATGTCCCCTTTTTAGTGTATTTTGAGATACTTCATGCGGTGAAGGGTTAACTCAATAAGGGTGTTGAGGAATAAAAACGTCCAATGAATGACTTTCAAAGACATTGTGGAAACAAAGAATACATCTATTTATCCTCAAAAATGATAATTAGTGTATGACTACCTTATGATACGGTCGTGTCCTTCTAAGATTAATTATTGACAAGGGATTGTACAACCCCACGTGCAAGCAATTACACAAGTTTTTTTTGTAATGATATAGGTGAGTGATTGCATAGGGTAGCAATGGAATGTAACAATATAGAACTAATGTTTTACAAAATCCTAAATTTCAATAATCTAATACTTTTATTAATAATGCCAAATATTATGGTACTGAATTTATTATATATATATGATATTATAATATAATATAATAATATTTTGTATACTACTAAAATTTATATTATAGTTTAATAAAATATTATATATTTTGATACTTAAATAATCTTTTAAATAAAATAACATTATTTGAATATGATATTTATACTATTTTATTTAAAAGATTATTCATATTCAAATAAAATAATATTAATATAATTTGATTTAATTATTGAGTATTTTTATTTTAGTGGTATTTTGATGTTTTTAAATTGATTTTAATTATGTTGTATTATATTTATTATATTTTTGAAATAAAATTTTGGTTTTCAAGAACTGAAATGTTGGTGTGCTTAATCATGCAGATCGCATTGGAATTGCTTAAGATTGAGTTTCAGAATGGAACGTTTCTACTGGATATAATGCATGTTGTCTTCAATTTTTTTGTACCCCATTGTCAACCCTCCAGGCTATGTTAATGAAGACTCTTTTACTTTTTCATATTCACTAGAATGTAAATGGGGGTTAGAGATCATTTTACTTTTTCATATTCAATTTAATGTAAAAGTTACATCAAAATGCTTTTACTTTCTAGTAATTCAAAGTAAAATCATAACAAACATCTATAAGAAAGAAAAAAACGCTCTCCCTTTCAAAACATTATTATCCACATCTATTTTCTTGTTGGAAGGGAGAATAGTTAATTACTTCTTCAACAATCAACTTTTATCTCGTTTTATTGTGCCATTTTGTTAAACTTAAGGTTTAATACATATCTACATCAAAATGGGTGAAAAAAGAGAACGGAAAGAATCTTCATCGCATTCAATGCCATGTGAGGATGACTCTAAAGAGCTTGTTTCTTCCAATCTTGTTAGTAACAAAATCCAAAAGACCATTGGATACACAATGGATGAAAGCCATTTTTACCTTCCCAATTTCTTGTTAGAGACTTTCAAAGATGATGTTAGAGACTTTCAGTACGAACTCGAATACGAATTATTTCCAAACTATCCATTGTTTGAGTATAATAAATTTGACAAACAGGTGAAAGTAGGGGAGCATGCCGCACTTTACGGTCAATGGAGCCGCATTGATCAAGATTTTTCATCCTTTTACAACCATAGTTTGGTTGCATTAAATCCAAGGCATGTTCTAGAAGACAACACTCTTGAAGTCAATGTGAATATGCAAAATGAAGAAAGCAAAGCAGAAAACAAGGAGCGCTACAATGTAACTCCACCCAATGAGACCATCATCCCTTCTAAGTTGCTAGGATTTGACAATGATAGTTTAGCTTCGGCTAGTCATGATACTAAATCTGTAAAAAGAAGGTTTTCTTTGCACGGGGTTCTAAATTGGCTTTGTCCAATTGCAATCATTATTGTGTTTGCAATACCAAGTTGATCCAAATTAATTTTGAGAGTAGAAGTAGGTCACATTCCAATTGTTTAGGTAGATGGAGCCAAATATATTTGAAATAAACTTTATAAATTGAGTTTTACAACAAAAAAATTGTATTTAAATATTCAATGCTTAAGTTTCAGTTTCAGTAAACATTTGTAGTTGAAGACACTCAATTTGCAAACATAAATCTATTTCATCCTTCTAAATTTTTATTTATTTTTATAGATAGCTTTACAAAAAAAAATCAATTATTCAATAGTCTTGAATATTGAACTTTGAATGTTTTTTTTAACCAAAAACAATATGACGATCGAATATGGTTGCCCAAGAAGTTGATCGTGAAAGTAATGGTATTGTTAAAGTAATGGTTTTGTACATTTTGTGATCAGTGTACACATTTGATTGTTCAACTTCTACCTTACATGGAAATTTAGAAAGATATATGATAGGAGTAGTTTGTCCTACAAAGCCATGCAATCAAAGATGGTTGAGGGTATTGAATACTCTAGTTGTGTATATTGTACATAAACAAGCATCATTCTCCAAAAATGTTTTAGAACTCTTTCTATAGAGATTTCAATTTCTATAGAGATTTCAATGTTGAGGTGACAATGTTCTAATTTTGAAAACTAAATATCTCTTTATTGTAATTAGATTTTGCTATTTGCGTAGGGCTCACATTGTAATTCATTTTGTACATTTGAACGTGATGGTACAATTACTTTGCCAAAATCTAATTACACTAAAGACATATCTATTTTTCCAAATTAGGACACTATCCCAAATATTTAGATCTCTATAGAAAGAATTCTAAAACTTTCTTAGAAATGCTTGTAGAAGGAATGATGTGCATTAAATGTTTCTAACATATCTTTACACTTGCGTTGAAAAAAACTCATGACCAATGTTTTTCAACGAATTATCATGTAGAACCATGAAGACTAAATAAAACAATTTCATCCAAAATGGAGTTTTGCTTTTTCAAAATTGAAATTTGGCATGCTTGATTGTGATATGTTAGAACATATCCGTGTGAAATTTTAATTTGTGATATCAATTATTCCCTCCATCTTATAATATTAGCCCTTTTTTTTAATAGTAATGAAAGTATTAAGGATTTGACAACAATTTTTCAACCCCTAAATGCCCACAACTTTTTCTAAGTTTCTTAAAGTTCATTCAAAACTAAACAAAAAAAACTTCTTTTGATTAGTTTTATCAATGTCTTGAAAATTTGTTACCATATGAATTCAAACTATAGTAGAACCACCTATAATTGACCACTTAAGCAATTCCTCACATTTTCTCAAGTAGTAGAATATAATATGAATTTATTGTCCTTTAGAAAGATAGAAATGACAGACATTGCTAATTTTTTGTGATTTTTTTCCTTAACCCCTAAAACCCTGCTTGTCCCATCAGGAGACAATTTGGGTCCGGGTAGGTTCCTATTGTCTCAATTTGAAGTGAAATATTTTGAGATTTTTTGAGGTTGTGTAGCTTTGCAAGAGCTTTGTGGATATATAATTTTTGTTTCAATCGGATGCCAGATGAAAAAGTTATGGCACAATGAGCAAGAAATGGAGATTAGCGGGCAGCCCAAAAAGAATTACAAAAAGTCAAAATAATTTTTTTGAATTTTTTTCCTAAAAGATTATGTTCTTACCTATACGTGAAGCTTTGGTTCATTCTATTTGGACTAGGGATGAGAAAATTATGGACAATCTTAGTTTTTCGGGCAATTTAAGCATCTTCTTGAAAAAAAAGTTTTTTTCAACTTTGAATACTCATATCTTCCAATCCGTACGGTCAAATTTGATGAAATTTTTAATATGATGTCAAACAATTTAAGTACAAGATCCTACGGTTAAATTCCCAAAAAACAAAAAAAAATTGGTTTCCTTAAGTGAATACAGCAGAAGTGGTAGTTTTGAGTGTTTTTTGACAGAAAACACCCTCGGGGTTTTAGGGGTTAAATTCAAATTATTATGAATTTTGGAAGCCCAAATTTGGCCTCTATCTTTATCCAATATATAGAGTCTTCCAATTTTGATCATTCCATAACTATTTTTTTGCTCACTACTTCTTGCTTTTTTGCTCACTAAATCAAGACATGTGTCATGACTTTTTAGTCCCAACCTTGCAAAGAAGAAAAACTCACATTCCAAACTTTGGTTAGAAACTTGTTCTAGCCTTGGTTGGAAATAGCTGTACCCCACAGGTTGGATTTGGATGCTTGGTTGGTAATAGGTGGTTCTACCATAGATGTATTATGGATCATATAGGAAAAGAAAACACAAATATATCTCATATAAATTGAAAGATTATAATATTTGATCAATAAGGTGTTAAAATTGTGAAAGCCAATTGAAGTCTTTCTATCCACTTTTTACATGTCAAATCGAAAAATTGAGGTCATGGAAAAATATGAGGCTAAAGAACATAACATGCATAACTATAATTAGTTTAAAATTCTCAAAATCTACTCTAAGTTATTTTTTAAATGAATTTGTAGTGTAATTTTCCCCTGAAGATTAGTGTAACACATGATCTAGTGATCTACATGAGCCATTAACATTGCACACAAAAAAACCAAGATTTGCAACAGACAACCTTTGCAAAAAATCTTCACTAGAAAAATCATAATCATTTTTTTTTCAAAATCAGATATTTCAATGGATAAAAAAATCTTTAAAAAGTATTCAACTAATAAAAAAACTATCCAAAAAGTGGTGTTTTAATAAGATTTTATATAACTTCAATAGACACCTAAATACAACGTTTTGGGCATTCAGGGATTAATACATGTTATCATTAAAGTGTGATTCTATAGTGTGAAATTTGTCTTCTTAAGTGACAATACAAGTGGCTAGTAATTGCAAGCAAGGAAAAATCAAAACCTAGGAGGTTGCAATAGATAGAAAATGCATCAAGTTAAATAAAGATAGTCTTTATAGAGAAGGAAGAATTCTTGTGCGACTACCTTGCCTTCTCCATGTGTTTAAATCTACACAAGAATGGTTTGAAATTCAATAGATTTAATGTAAAGTTCAATATCTTTTGGTCTATGACCCACTCATTAGATGTTTTTTAGCCCATGTAGAGGTTGCAAGATCTCTTGGGTCTTCTTAAGTTTCCAAACTTTGAAAACTGCGCCGCAGCAGCTACTTGACGTGATAGAGAGACTACCACGTCATTTTCATTTATTTATTTTAATTCATTTTCATTTTCATTTTTTTCATTTAAAAAATATATTTTTATTTATTTATTTTATATTTTACTTTTTAAGAAAAAAATTCTGACATTGACCGTTTTTTAACTACTGGGGGAATAGTATCGGGAATAGGCCTGAAACAGCCCTCCAACCCCCCCAAAATACATTTAATGCAACTTCAAATTGCTATAAAATTATATTTTTAATAATAATTTTTAATTCATAAAGTTGATGATAAACTAGACATCTTGTGATTCATTTAATTAGTTAATGTCAAAAACAAACTTCAACTCTAAATTCAAGTCTGAGTTACAATGCTAAAGAGGACAAGAAATTCAGTACAAATAAAAAATTCCCAAAAGACTCGTATTATGGGACAAATGGGGTATATCTTCAATGGTTGGGTGGTTGAATTTTTTTGGTGAATCTAAATAGTTTAAGGTTTGTTGTTTTCTCTTTTTTCCTTTGTTTAATGTGGATGAAACAAAGTAGCGGGAAGGAGAAGGGGAGAGATTTTTCCAATGGAAGTACCCATTAGAGGATGCTAAGGAAAAGTCTTCCCTTCTCTAAGTATAACACAACCAACAAGTCAACAAGAATCTAAATGAAAAAAATAAAAAATTGTTTTTGCAAATTTTTCTTTTCTATTCTACTAGAGATTATCCCTAAATCTCTTGTGTTGTCAAAAAGCTCACCACAAATGATTATTAAAAAAAAAAATGAAGAATGCACCTATTCATCTTGGTGTTGATATATTTTTATCCCGTCATTGATAGACCTTGTCCTCCTAAGTTTTACTCATGGTCTATCTTGCTCAAATAATCTTAAATCATACAGTGACCAATCTAGTCGAATCAATGTAAAGTACTTAGACAAATATTATTGTTCTCAATGCTTGAATGAACTCCATTTGTTTTATATAACTCTTGCAGTCTTCAGTTCCCTGCAGTTCAATTATACTACAATAGCTCATGAAAAACATATATCATCCATCCACTGGATCCCCGCTCTCTTAAGGTCTATCTCCTCCCACCATAATGTCACATTTGCATTGAAAGTGGATGCTTATCAAATGAGGATGTATAAATTGCAACAAATCATGAAGTTTTTTGGCAGAAAACTTCAATTAAAAAAAAAATATCAAATATATCAAATTATATCAAATTATATCAATTAAAATATATCAAATTATATCAATTAAAATATATCAAATTATATCAATTAAAATATATATATCAAATGTCATTGTTGTTGGTTGCAGTCATTGTGGTCTTGTGGACAAGTCATTTATACCCCCATTTTCTTGTAGTGGTGATTGTATTAACAAATCATGAAGAAGTTAATCTATAATTGTGTCAACAAATCATGAAGTTGTTAATCTACGTTGTTGGTTGCACAATGGAGAGAATTGAACATCACAAATGTCCAGCTTCTCCTAGTACTCAAGAATCCAACATCCTAGCAAGCAATAGTCAATACCAGTCCTAACTAGTCTTACAACTACATGGCTAAAAACTTGCAGTTGGCAAGGTGTTTTTTTATTTTTTATTTTTTATAAAGTGCCAAAGTGCCAATATAAAATGTTGTAGCGGTACTTCAAATTTCAAAAATCATCCATATATTGGATAGAAAACATCACATTAGCTCATGTCATTGTTGTTGGTGCAGTCATTGTGGACACGTCATTTAAACCCCCAATTTCTTGTAGTGCATAGATTAACTTCTTCATGATTTGATAAGCAAATGGATGCTTATCAATATTTTGTAAAATAGGATCTTATAGAGTAACAATTTAGCATTTAGTATGAAAAATCAGGCCTAAAAAAATTTATCTCTAAAAGTTATGCACAAAAAAAGCATGATGGAAAAATACAAGAAAATAGATACTTTTGAATTTGATTTTTAGAAATGAGTAAAAAAATTCAAAAAAATCTCAAAAATAAAGCCATTTTTACTAACATTAAGATGCTTCTTCTCAACCATTTTCATCTTGGAAAAAACAAAATTGTGTTCTCTGCACGTGCGCAAAGGTAGTGCACTTTGAGCACATGTGGAAGGTGGAAAATTTACTATTTTAAAAAAATCCTTTGTGAGCTTGAGTAACTTTAGTACAAATCCTTGTATCCCAATTTAAAGCTTCAAAATTGCATTTTTGGATCAAAAATAGGACTAAAACCCTCCAAAATGGCCAAGGTAGACATCCAATCGGGGGAAGTTTAAAAATAGTAAATAAATTTTTTTAAATTGAAAAAAATTAGAGAATGTCTAAAACTAATACATGTACCTGTCCTTCAAATTTTACAGAAAACGAACATATGACGCAAAAGTTATGAGCCAAAAATCACTTGTTTGAGACCAAAGGGACAAGAAATAGGACAAGTGTTTCTTGCAATCACCTTGTTGCATTTGAGGGGTGCTATTATGTAAGCCTAGGAGCATGAGCCCATGAGTCTAGAATACTCTGCACTTATGTTATAGGTGTTTATATTATATAAATCTTCCATGATTACAGTGTAACTATGTTATAGATATTTATATTATAAGAAATTTCAATGATTGTAGGATATCTACTTATACATATGCTCAAGGTTCACATGCTCGCATTTTCATATTCACACACTATCATTTTTGCATGTCAATGACGCATATACATCAACATATGAAGAACAATAATTCTCGAATCTGTAAATGGAGTCCCACCATGTCATCATGCCAAGTTCAACCGTCTAACATGCTCAAGTAAATTAACAAGCTTGTGTGATGGAAGGAGGAGGGAACTCATAAGGGATGATCAATGTTCTCAATATAGAGACCAGGTCCTTAACCCTTTAGTGATCGTGGTCGATTTGGGGGGGGAGTAGAGTTTAGGGCGATACGCTGTGAAACAAGCTTTGTAGAGCGAGCTGAGACTGGTGGAACTTTGATCGGACCGGACAGATTGAAGTACCGGAAATTGGTGACAAGTTCAAAAAAAAAAAAAATCCGACGTTGACATCGGGATGAGGGAGTGTTTGGAAGAGGCAGGAGGGAATGAATCCAGCCCATGCAAACTCCAGAGGGTGTGTACGAGATCTTGGACCCGAGTTGTGAGAGCAGCTCCCAGGAAGACATGATTTCACTTTTGCGAATTGGCATATTGTGCGCTAGTTTTGTTCCCGCAAGACGTCCGTCAATGCGTGATGCTGTGGCTTTTCTGGCAGACATTGCTCCGAAGTCTTGTTTGAACTCCGATGTTGGCAAATATGGATCTGAGGAGGGCTTCCATGATTCTTTACTATAGTAATACACGAGCATGTTCTGTGCATATAGAGCTTACTGGTTATCTTTGGGGTTATTTGACCTGCTGATGTGAGTTTGAGGGATTTGATGAGACACAGGTGGTGCAATTGTGATATATTTTGCTCTGGAGTGTTTGTACTTAGATTATGTATCTTGTTACCCGAGCTTGAGGGTTTACTAATGAATAGCTACGCTTGCACAACACCTATCCTGCGTATGAATGGTTCAGTTAGTGTGACATCACTTATCTGCTCGTGTGCCAGGCCTGTCAAACTTTGCCCAAAGCAGGTAACTAAGTCCAATTCCAGTAGACAGCTGCAGAAATAGGTAGATTTATATTGGCTTTTTGTACCTTGCATGCATTAAATTTAATGGGGTGGTTGATATCCTTGCTTATAGGAACTAGAGGTTGAACCCTGTATGTATGTTTGTAGCTCTGGTTTTACACTAGTCATTGTAACATACTTCTGTGCATATTGTCGACTTGTCAATCAATCTTCTAATGAATGTATGCAACCAATTCAAATAAACTCTTTTGGCTGATTCTTCCTAAAATTTGAACTCAATAAAGAGCGGAATCTTGTTTCTCAAATTCTATAGTTTTAAATGAATGAATTTTGAAATATATTCCCATAAATTGTAAAACATGGGTGAGTTTTCTACAGGTCAAATGAGACGGTAGATGAACGTGTGAAACTGGATGAATGTGTTCAAATTTCCGTACTAAGTAGCTATGGCTACTATGTGCTTCAGTTGATCACATCAAAATCAAAACATACTGAAATTGCTAGCCAGTTTTAATCACTTGTCCTTGGTTGGGAGATGCAGATTTGAGTTGGTGTTCACAGTTTTGAGAGCAAGACTAGGAGATCATGAAAGCTCTGATTATACTTCACGCCCGCTGGCACTGCCACAATCTTCGGCCTGCAAAAATCATACGCCTTGTTTAGATAAAACGGCGAGTATTTCTCAATCCGAAACTCCGTCGGATACACCGGTGGCGCCATCTTAAAGTCATATCCCGTATTCGTATTACTCCCCGCCACGAAGATCTTCTGGTCCGGCAACACAAGCGCCGTAGAATGGTACACCCCTGGGATCATCGTATTTGCCCACGTAAAATCGGTTCCTGGCTGGATCATACGTTACAGGTGTCAACACTTGATCTAATGCATCTGTCCACCCCGCTGAGCCTCTACAGACGCCGTTAATAATCAAAACCTCCTCGTGCGCTAGCAACAACATATCCTCCATCACTCTCGGAATAGGCATGTTCATCATGGTCCACTTCGGAGTCGCCGCCGTGATCACCATCCTTCTACACGACTGCAGCGCCACGTCAAAGATCCCCCTCTCAGCATTCTGAAACGCATTCACATTGCATCCCTCGCAAATGAGAACCTCTACAGCTTTGTATCCATCCGCAACCGATAACGGTAACAACACTGCGGATCTCAAAGCTGGGTAGTTTCGAGGCCCATCTGCAATCTTGGGGTGCTTCTTTACAACCACGTTATGCTTGTAATCAAACAAAATCGAGTCTTGATTAGCAAAGATGAAGAGATTGCCATCGGCATTGAGGAAGACAAACGGATACAAGTTGTGTTCAGACTCCTGGTATGCTGGTATCTTTTAGGAATTGGAACTGGTACTCGCCTTCCTTGGCCGCTGTCGGGACAAACTCATAGCTGAAGGCGCGCCATCCGCCAACAACGATGACACGATTATCCGGAAGAATGTGATTCGAAGCGTACCAGCGGCTAGACACGAACGCGTTCGCGGCGTCGGGAAACTCGTGCCAGTCGTCCATGGATTTAGGTCCAATGGTGCGGATGACGTGGGATCCGGTGCTCCATTCGCTAGTGGAGAGGAAGGATCCGTCGGCTTTCTGCGCGCCGGAGTTGCACCAAGGGTCTGAGAAGATTTTGAGCGCGGAGACGATGTTGGTGGCGAGGTCGAGGATGGCGGAGTGGGCGGTGCAGTCGTGTTTGAGGCGGAGGTCGCTGGGGTTGTCGCGGCAGTAGCCTTCACGGTAAGTGAGATTCGAGGCGCCGAAGTTGGTTCTGTCATAGAAGACGACTCTGTTCGTGTACATGAGGGTCGCAAACATTGCTGAGACGCCGACGTTTGCAATCACGAGCTCCCACGAGTCCACTGTCCCGGCGACTACTCGTTGTCTTGCTAGCAGTACTGCCACCATCACCGTGCACCATCATTCTCTCATCCTAATACACAACCTCATCGCCACTAGCTCCAACAATCCAGCAACTCATATATTGATTATCTACAACTTTCATAGCTAGCTAAAGAGCTAGATACACCAGTTGACGGGACACTTATCGATCTCCTTTCCGAGAAACTTATGACTCAGAAGTTTCCTAGATGACTATTTGCACTAGAAACATGGACAATCAGGGAAGAGCTAGTAGTAAACAATAAAAACAGTGGCATGCACAAATTTTCCTCGATGGCAACAATACTGTGAACTGCAAACTGCAAGCCGAGAACTTGATCAGACGCATGTTCTCTCTCACGTACTGTAATTCTTACTCCCTACATTGATCATCCCAATTCGAATCTAGATGTCTAAGTAAGTTACAGTGTCATGTACACATCAATCTCCAATACGTACGTACAGCAGTCCATGAAGGTCACCTTCAACACCTTCATTTGAATTCCTGCAGGTCTGAATAATATCAGGCAATACCAAAACTCCTGCAGTTATATTAAATTTGAAGCAGTACATTTGCGAAGTACTAGACTGGAGAATGCGTTCTTGCAATTTGTAAGTTGCGAGTCTTCAGAAGTTGAGAAGGAGTGAAGAGGAGGATTAGTGAATTGTGATGGAGATGAGGGTGTGGATTGGAGGCAACTAAGGACCGAGGTTCATGTGTCTATCAGCTAGCTAGGTTGAGGGGTGCGTCGTCACGTACAGTGTGCTCCTAGGTTGGCAACAGATGACGATCGGCTCTGTAAAGAGAAAGTGCCCGGAGGCTTGCTAATGCTTGCTAATTAAAAAGTTCAACGCACTAGTAGCTCCATGGGTTGTACTGATCCTTTAAATAATACTCCGGATCACCGGATGTATGTACTCCGTATGATTTACCTATTTCGATGCGTATTCAATCCCTGAGTTGGGTTGCAGATGTGATGAGATCTTGGAATCTCCTCGGAAAGGCACATTCGAGGTGTTGAATGGTTTCTATCTTTAGTTCAAGATTAGCACCGTTTCTATCGGTAAAATGTGTTTCATTAGAGGTAAGAAAAGAAGCAAGTGTGTAGGTATGTGTGGGGCTTTGGGGTTTCTCCTTCTATTCTCAAAACTCCTTTCCTAAAAGGTAAGTGGCATTGATCTGCAATTATTGGCAGGACAATCATTTCAGCACCGACCACAGTTTCTAAAATGTTGTTTTACCTAGAATCATAATTTTTCTGTTGCTCACAGAACATGTTATAACTTTTTTGCAATTTGCTCATTTTTTACAATTGGTGATAGACTTAATTTGAACTTTTGAACCTTACTGTTTCTATCCAAAATCCAATTCTTTAAAGATTATAATTCCATTGGGTGCAAATTATAACTTTTGAGAGTTTAACCCTTAAACGAAATACTAATTATGCCCCAAGGGATTAGAATCTTTAGGAAAACTCCTCTAGTACTCAGCTATATGTGAACTTTTTTGAATCCAATTATACAACCCTTGTGTATTGTATTGTGACTAGTATCTTGCATTAATTGAATTAATTTGAATACACTAATAATGATATTTAGTGAATTAGTGTGATGTACTTATGTTACATTTGGTGTTCCTTTACATAGTACCTAATTTACTCCAATTCTCATTTATTAATTTCAGACAAATTAAGCTCGGGTTGACATTTAATGTTGGTAACATCAATGGTATTCTTGACGTTTAGTCCCGCATTTAGTGCATTATATCATTTACATGTCAACATGAACATCACTAAAAATCACAACTATAGTTGACAAATAGTGTTTAGTTATGTTGACATGTAGTGTTGGTAGACTAACTCTGATAGTGATGTAGAAACTTACTATTTGAGTTTGTAATTAGTGTTGCAAACATTATATACCGTACGTGAAGGTGTAATTTGACACTCAAGTTTTAAAATTGAATTTTCAAATCAAGTTGTTAGGAGTCCTTGTACGTCACCTCGCACACCATCCACAAGATGATATGTGAGTATGTGACACTTTTTTTTAAAGAAATGACTTCATTCATGCCGAATTTGACCTTCACGTAAGATACCATTATTACAATATTAGAGCAGGGTTTTTTTTGCAAGGACTGCATACAAATTTTTCTTTGTGTCAAAAAAATTAAAATTAAAATTAAAAATTATTTTATTTATTTATTTTTGTTGCAAGTCCTTTAGGACAAAGGCGGGTTAATGATGAGCCCTATCGGGGGTCACAGTAAAGAATGAGCCAAGTTGTATGCCCATGCGGCTATTCTCGTGCTGCCTGTCGATTGCCTTCCATAACTGTGGCATTCTCCCGCCCAGGTGCAGTTGTTGGGGTATCTTCCAATTGTCAACAACTTCTCAATTTGATAATATCACACCCTCAATATCCCCCCAACAGTGTGATATAAACGAGTGGGGATGAAGACCAGGGGGGAGTCACAAGGTGCTACACTGGACCATCTTTAAAGTAATACTCTCTAAAGTAATAAACCTCTTTAGCCCATTAAGGACCGTGGTTGATTTGGGGGGTGGGCAATCCTTTGTATGACCAATTGGGAGTAATTTTAAAACTTTTGAATGCAAGTGCCTATCGAAGATCTAACCGTACGGATGGAAGTGTTGCGCATGATATAGGATTTAGCATTGAAATTTTTGGTGAAGGTGTGTTGTAAAGCAGGAATTTTTTGCAAATCTTGGTGTAATTTCAGCCCCTGTTGTCTTGGTTTTTTCAACCCTTTGGCCACATACCACCTCAAATTGGCCTAGTTATTGTCCTAAACTCTTCACTTCCCAATTCTCCAGACCTGTCTCCTTTGCCACGTCATCAAATTCATTGACATGCTCTCTCTACAAACCAAAAAGGATCCAAATCGACCACAGAATGGTCGACTGGTCCTTAATGGGTTAACCCTTAAAGGACAATTTGTCCCCTCGGGGGACAATTTGGGTCCAAGTAGGTTCCTACGACCTCAATTTTTAGTGAATTTTTTTGAGGATGTGCGGTTTTGTAAGAGTTTTGTAGATATATAATTTTTATTTCAATCGGTGCCTAGGAGAAAAATTTATGGTATAATAAGCCAAAAATGGAGGTTGGCAAACAACACAAAAAAATCACAAAAAGTCAAAATAATTAAAAAAATAAAAAATTCCTAAAACTATATATTTTTGTCTACATTTGAAGCTTTGATTCATTCTATTTGGAGTAGTAATGAGAGAATTAGGGACAATCTTAGTTTTTTGGGCAATCTAAGCATCTTCTTGAAAAAATAATTTATAGGATTCATTTTTTAATGCAATTTTTACAATTTTACCAAAACAATTGTTAGATAGGGTTGTATTTGTTTTCTAGAGCAATCTCACTATTGAAATTATTGTATTTCAATTTCATCTTAGAACTATTAATGATTTAGATTTTTCCTCAATCTTGAACCTACTTCTACCTAACAATTTTTTAATGAGTAAAAATTAATTTTCTTTAGTAGATTCCCAACTCAAGTGTTCAACATAAAAACTTAAAAAATCAAAATTGATAGTACAAAAAATTTAAGCTAAGAAGATTAAAAGTGAAAAATTATAGTCCAGCAAGTTTTTTGCTCTTTGCAATAGAAGTGGTAGTTTTGAGTGTGTTTTGATGGAGAAAAGGCCTCATTTCTTTAGGATTTAAAAGATTTAGGTACATGATGTTATGGTTGGATTGAAAAATTTAATATAAAAAAAAAGATGCCCTAGTTGAGACTCTCAGTCTTAACACATTTTATCTCATAATTCTACAACTTTTTAGTAAATTGGATACAAATGAGTGTAGTAAAAGTTAGTAACAAGACAAAGTAATAATATTAATATTAATACCCATAAGATATTTGCATCTTCTGGGTACATAGTGAGAGATTGCGATTTCAGACTGTGATTAGTTTTAGTCTAAAAATACCCTCCATACATTGGATTGATTTAATTACCTCCCTCCCCCTACTTGTATTTTCTAGGAAGCGAGATTTGATATGGGATGTATCATGTATGCAATTTCCGTATATATTCCATATGTTTGTATCTGTATTTATATTCTATATTTGTTCTATATTCATATGTCCATATTCATATTCATAACCCATATCCATATTCTGTATTATATATTCATTATGTATTTTGTATCCTTGAGCAACGGCCAAGATTGTCTCTCAGGATACAAATCAATGATGATTATTTTTTTTTAAATTGGAGATCAATGGCATTGGAAGGCAGGGGGGAATTTTTTTTAAACAGAGATCAATGGCTTTAGATGTTTCAAAACAAGAGGGGGCTGTTAATTGCAAAACCAAATGTGATTGCATCTTTTTGTTTATAGTCATAGTCACATAGTAACAAGACACACATCCTTCTTTTTATTTACTTTTCTGTTTTTGACTATAAAATGGATTGTCCCAGAAATTGCAAAAGCCCCAAATGAACTTTGGTTGAAATAACAAGTAGTAAAAATGGGCAATGAACGTGAGCCTTACATCTTTGTTAATTTTAGTGGTAAATATAAATATATAATCAATCTATAGAACCATATCAAGTTTATACAATCTATTTTTAATATACAAAATTTAGATCTATTTCTAGATTCCACAAGCATTACAAACTCAAAATCTTCATTGTAAACTCATCTCCAAAACTAGAATCTCCATGACAATCCATTCGAAAAATTGAAAATTCGAGAAAAGATTGACTTTGAACACTACAATCCACAAATTAAGTTTCCATCAAATCATCTTTCCACCAAACCACAAAAACATAATGTACATCACATGCTCAACATTTACATGAAACAAAGTAAAGTGCTTAAGGTAGGTACACCCAAATGTGCCACTGACCTTAAACCGCCATCTATACGGAGCAAAAAAAAATGGCCACTGCGTTGCTCCGGAGGCTCCGGCGTCTACTAGGCCCAATCTAGGAGCGATCAAGTGATCCACGGTCGCCAAGCGAACCAAACTCAATCCAGTATTGTAGGTCTGGTCCAAGCAGACATTTCTTTTCCACATTCTCTATATTGACGGAATCAGAACTAGGTGGGGGGACTTCTTAGAATTAGGTCAGGATTAGGGTTTCCTGTAGAAGTGATGTGTGTCAGGTATCAATGGAGAAACATTCTTATACCGATTCCCTGAAGAAAAAGATGGAGCATGCACCTGTGGAGCCCCAACTCACCAACCAAAGCCACCCCAAAGCTGTAACACGGGCGGAGGATGCAATCGAGCCTGAGCTGGTTGCCGCAGTGACAAAGATGGGCCGCAACGCCCCAATCCACCCGACCAGGGCCACTCTAGGTGGGAATCTCCCTGAAGGCTACTCATGCAGCTCCGCGGGCTTTCTTTTGCGAAACACAATCTTGGAGGTCAAAGTGGACCAAGAGGTGGTTAGACGCGAGACAGAAAGGCTAGAAAATTTTGCAATTGTGGCATACTTTGTAAGTGGGAGGCAACCGAAGGCCAACCTCTCACAGTGGATTGCGTCCCTCCAAACTCAAGTGGAGAACATGTGGAACTAGGGAGAGACCTCGGGCAAAGGTTCTTCTTGATCCTAACCAGGAAGCAGGAAGTGAAACATAAACTGCTTACGCTCACGCTGCACTGCTCAAAATGGGGTACATGTATCCTGCAAACTTGAACAACTGGATTCACCCCGAGTAATCCCTTACAATTAAAAGTCTTCACTCGGGTCACCATGCGGGAAATTCCATCAAAATTTCAAGAGGTTGGGAAGGTAATTGCCGCCGGGCTGGGCGATCTATTGAAGAGCGACAGTCACAACACCCATATAGTCGACCATAAGTTTTGCGTCGCCCTTCAAGTAGGGGCAAGATGGCAAACCCAATTTGGGATCACTAATGCCAATACCAACGAGAAAATGGTTATTTCTGTGGACTAGTGCAAATTACCCATACGTTGTAGGTTTTGCTTCTCAACAGGGCACCTGGTGAAAGACTGTAGGGGATCGCGGAAAAATTCACAACCCGAGGACACAAAATCAAACAACGGAGAAGGCGTGCAAGCAAGTCAACATGATTAAAGGGAATCAGGAGTAGGCACCACAACATCGCTTGATGGTGGCATCCCCCTACCACCACCACTACAAGGCCACAACCCAACGATCATGTTGGGTAGCAAAGGTTCCTCGAGCAAGGAAGGCGACCTCTCTGGCCCTACCTCCCTATCAACGATCCTAACCAACTCAGTGGAGATAGAGCTGATGGATGGAAAACAATTTTCAAGAAGAAGAAAACCATTCGACCTAGACTGATCTCATCATCCCATACTCTGCTTCGACCCACCTAGAAGCAAAAACACTTGACATCAGACTGCATGCAAGCCTGGTTGGACAAAGGTCGCTGCAAGCTACCACCAACTGTAGCCAAGACCCCTACAGCTTGTGACGCGCAAACATAATCGAGGCCAGGCTCCCCCAGAGAATGCAACCCAGTGCAGCAACTTCGGTAGGGGTACAGATCCCTACGCCGAACACCCTCAGATATCTGCCGGGCGACCCCAAGAGATTCACGGCCACTCGTTCCCTCATCCAAGTGGCACCGGCCAATTTGGACCCATCTGCAGCGACCACCTTGGCCCAACAGGAAGCCGCAGCCTACTCAATCTCCCTGAGCGTCAGCCCTCATAGTCAACTTCCTCTAGGTAAGCTGCGCTATAATGGCAGGCGCCCCAGCAAGCCTCCCCAGACCTGTCACGTGCGACAGCCTAGATTCGATTAGGCCTCCTCCAACTCAAGCGTTCCAACTAGCAGTGCATGGATCTACCCCGAAGACTCTGGAGCGGCCAGACCCGGCAGTCGGTGTCCTGATGGAAAGTCTTCCATCATGTAGATATTAACACTGTTGTTGATATGCTTTGATTCTAATTAGCGGATAGTTAAGGTAAAAGGGTTTGATCGTGGTGATAACCACGGTTTGAGGTTACAAGCCTTTGTTAGCATTTAGGTGCTGCACCGTTCTTGTCACAAGCTCAGGAGGTAGGTAGCGGGTTGACTAGTTTATTATTTTTTCTGCCTCACTAGCGTGCCAAGCCGTGGGCCACCCGACCACTCGATGGGCCCAATAGGTTTTGAACCCGGACCAGTGGGCGGCCACTGACCACGACTCCTCCAGCCAACCAAGTCCATGACTTGGCGATCAGGTCGTACGACCCGAAGTCTTTATACATCCATGCAATGTATGGCTACCCTATGATTTATTTTTTATGTTTAGTTATTTTATTTTTACTTATCTAGTTGGTTGGAAGGTCTAAGCTTTTAGTCTTCCAATAAAAAAAGCTAAGGGATTTAGAGAGGATAAGAAGGGGAGTTTTTTTGGGAGAATTTTGAGTGCGGTGAAGAAATTGAGGGTTTGAAGCAGAATTTCGATCTGTTGTATCTCATTGATGAGAAATCTTTTGGAATTGAGACTTTGGGATATTGTATTGAGAGCTTTCCAAAATGGGTTCACAAGTTGGATTCAGAGTTGTGTAGCAAAAGTTATGAAGGTTTGATAATTGTGAAAATCCGAGGCCATCCATTGAGAGGCAGAGATTTCAACAAGCCATAACTTTTGTTGTGTTTTTCATTTTGATTTGAGATTTGAAGGGTGTGTGTATCTTTGTCATACCTCTCTATAAAATTATTACAATTGAGATTTGGAGCTTTGAGGCAGAAGTTATGGACAGTTGAATATTTAGAGGAAGGTGAAGCTTTGAACTCACATAACTTTTGGACAGTAGTTTAGAATAGTTTGAGATTTTTAGGAGTGTTAGTTTGTTGCATTATCTTTCCAGAGAGATATTGCACTTAGAATTTGGAAGTTTGAGCCACTAATGGCGTCCGTTTGAAGCTCACAGCCAAGGTTGATTCACTATGTTAATAGTTTTTCTCAAAGCTTGAAGATCTTAAGAGTTGAAGGGAGCAAGATTTGGAGGCTTTGGGGTTTGAGGAGATGGAGGCTTGAAGACATGAAGACTGTGTTGTGGCTTGTGGTCCAATTTCTTTGAATGTTATTCCCGGACGATTTGGAGGCCTATTTGGAGGCCTATTTGGAGGCCTATTGTATTTCATTTCTGTACTGTAAACTTTGTTGCGACGAAGTGGGGTTGATGACCCACATGATCATGTGGTTCCCACTGGTGAGGCACGTTTGCTGGTCACCGTGGGTTTGATTTTAGGAGCCATCTTTCGGATGGTCTAGCTCGTGATATGCCGTCCCGTTTTACCCGTCCGAGACCTGTGGGTTCTTATCACCTTACCTTTATCCTTATCCCTTAGAGCCACCACAGGACAGGCCAACGGGGAGCTGTTAGAAGACCTCAAGATTTGAAGACTTCAAGATTAGAAGACCTGAAGATTCGAGGGCACGTTCGAGCTCTGTAGCCAAGTACTGCTAACTGCAGCCATATACCCTGTGGATTCTCAAGGCGCACTCCTCTCTACACAACACCGGCGCAATACAGCGCTCCCTCAATTTAAATGATTCTGCAGCTGCTTCAGATTTGGCAACCAACATGGCCAATAGAGGCGAGCCCTCCTAAGCCTACCTCCCGCCTCTTCATGTCATCGTGACATCCAGGGTTCCAGATAGCATGGAGCCCCACTCGCCACGCACCCCTGTGGATATCAACATCCCCGAAGTTTGGAGGGGAAAATTCTTAGAATGGATGCAAGCTCAGGACAAATGTGCAGAATTCACCCTTCAAACACAAGGTATGACTTCCAATCAAAGAGCCTACAGAATAGAAGCTACAGAGGTAGCCAAGAGGCAACGTGCATCCCTCCTTCTTCAACGACGGGACACCCCATGCAAAAACCTGGAGCTCAACGGATTGAGGTGTGCGGCAACAATTGCAGAGCCCCCCCCCTCCCAACCGCTTGAATGAAGATCTTTCTAATCTTCCAGAATGTCCAAGGACTTAATGATCCTTTAAAGCTGCAAGTAGTGAGGAACTACTTTCTCCCCTCCCTCTTCAACACGGACATCATGTGCTTCCAAGAACACCGCCTGAGAGGGAACAATTTAGCAAAGGCTGTCCGATCCATATGGCCACATGCCCTCTTCCTGGAAAAGGAAGTGGCCCTGGGCTTCGGCCATGCGCTAGATGAAATAGGGGCCGGAACGGGAGGCATCTGTATGTGGAATGCTCCTCACCTCGCTCACTAGATCACCTTCCACAAGTTTCTCTACTTGTGGAAGGGTGCAATGGATTTGCCTTGAAGGCTTGCCAGAGGGCAATATCTCCGTTCTCAACACCTATGCGTCCAATTGCGCAAGGAAAAGGTGTGAACTTTGGGAATCTCTCACCACCTCTCTCCCGAGAGACACTAGATGGATAATGTGGAGGGACTGGAATTTTGTAGAAAGGCAAATCGACAAATCTAATCTAAATGGGCGGATCATCTCAATTGGAGAAAGACGAGTCTTCACTCTACTCAAGGATACACCCACAGTCCTCAATCACTTCCTCGACGGCAACATGATCAAATATTCTTGGGACAACAAATGTAGGGAAGGCATCAGGGTTGTCTATCCAGACGTGACGTGGGCATTTTGCGTCGTGATGTCACGTCACGTCCGTCGTGACGCGTCACAAATCCTGACATCCATAACCCTAAAGTGACATCCCTAACCCTAACCCTAAAATCTCAGAAAATTTTGAACTTTAGTTTCATTTTTTTTTACAAATATAAATGGAATATCAATTGTACTACTACTATTGAACATATTAGTCTAATGTACAACCTTCTATGTAAAGAATTTTGTAAAATTCCTTCAAATTTTTAAAATATTCCGTCATGACGTTATTCGAGCAAAACGTCACGTTACATCCTGACGTCACGTCCGTCCAGACGTGACGTGACACGGACAACCCTGGACGGCATGCGCTCACTGGCCAAACTCGACATGTGCTATTCTTTCAAGCAAGTGGGGGACGGCCCCTCCCTGGTCACAAATTACTCCATCCGAGGCGATTGCTCGCATTCCGACCACCTCTCGGTGGCCCATTCAGTCCAGTTGCTCCCATCTGCACTGACGAAGGCTTCCTACAAAATGAGCAACCTCCATCTGAATGATCCTAAGGTGCTGGCAGCCATCTCTCGAATCTAGAATCAAAATCCCTCCCTCAGCTTCACGGGGAAGCTTAGAAGGGTCACCAAGTACTACAAACGATTTGACATCCACAAAGCCAAGGAGCACAGGGAAGTAGAACTCACACTTTGTTGGGAACTAACGGCACTCAACGAGTCCCTCCAAGGCGACCCCCACAACCTAGACATACAGGAAACCCTCGTTTTAGCAACTGCGAAGTTGGCAACTTTCGTATAGCTTGCGGTGGAAGGCCAAAAAATCAGGAGTCGAGCAAAATGGCTAAAAACCAGGGACTCCTGCTCCAAGGACCTCTTCCAAGCATCAAGGCCTCATTCCGAAGTCTCCAAAATTACATCCCTGATCGACGAGCAAGGAGCAACCTTGACAGATCAGCCCAGCATAGAAGCTCTTTGCTTGAGATACTACTCTCGCCTCTATGCAGACCCAGCATGCTCACTTGTGCAAGAGGAGGCGGCTACGGTCACCCTCAGCGCCGTGAGTGACAAACTGTCCGCCTCTTTGAAGGAAGCCTTGGACAAGCGAATCACAGAACTTGAATTGGGGGAAGCCCTTAAAGCCTTGAACTTTGGCAAAGCCCCGGGTCTGGATGGGGTGACCTTAGAATTCTTCAAGAAATTTTGGGACCTCATAAAGGATGACTACACTGCAATGATCAACAAGCATTACAAGACAAGCAGCTTCCTCCAGGCGTCACCAACAGCTTTATCATGTTACTCTACAAGGGGGGAGAGAGGAACAACCTCTTGAATTGTCGGTCGATAACTCTCCTCAATGTGGCTTACAAAATCTTCTCGAAAGCGCTCCAATCTCGCCTCCAACCCGTATTGATGGAAGTAATCGACCAAACCAATCGGCATTCCTTCCGCTTCGCTTCATCCTGGACAACATCATGCTAACGCATGAAACCATCATTTGGGATGAGCACATGGAACAACCGCTGATTTTTCTCAAGCTGGACTTCACCAAAGCTTTTGAAACAATTGATTGGCATTTTCTCTCAAAGGCCATGCGGGCCATCAACATCCTTGCAGGTTTTGTCTCCATGACCAAAATGCTACTTTGGGATGCCCAAGCGTCGATGAAGATAAATGGAGCGTATTCTAAAGCTTTCCCAATTAGAAGAGGGGTAAGGCAAGGGTGCCCCCTTGCACCATATCTCTTCCTCATTGTGGGGGAATTCCTCAACGCAGTCATGAAGCGCGGCATGGAAAAAGGTGTCATTATAGGGATCACCTTCCCCGGAAGAACCAAACAGCAAGCAATTGTTCAGTTCACTGATGACACGTCCCCTACAATCTTGGGTGAGGAAGTAACAACTCGAACAGCTCTAGCCACGGTAGAGCAATTTTGTGCAAGATCAAGGCTCATCCTAAACAGGGCCAAATCATGCGGATATTAAAGCTGTGGCGCCTCAAGAGTCAAGCCAGGCTGGACCCAAGATCTCCTGATCGAATGGGTGAATGGCACGGAGGTTAGCAAACTGCTAGGTACCTCATTTGGCATGAACATCTCCACCAACTCAGTTGATGAATTTCTGACCGACAGGATCCTATGCAAGCTACAACACTGGAGCACAGTGAAATTCAACGCCACGGACCGGGGGGTCATCATGAACTGGATGCTGCTTGCATCGGTGCTCTTCTTTGCCTCAATCTGAGGTGGAACTTCGGCAGGGATAAAAAAAGGCTTCTTCCATGACGATGAACTTCATGTGGTCGGGCTCACAACACAAGGCTAGATCTAAGGTTGCTTGGCTTCAATGCCGCCAAGCCTATAAAGATGGCGGCATTAATACTATTTTCTTCCAAGACGCTCTGATTGCCCTCATGGTGAAATGAATAACTAAAGCTGCTGAACCAAGCTCCTCCAATCTCCATCTCCTCCTCCGGCATAGGCTGAGCCACTTCCAACCCTACTCTGGTGGCCGCTGGGCCCCAAGCCTGGAATTCTTCACCACTCCTCAGTTTCAACTGCACAAAGGCTCAACGGTATGGAACAGGGTGGTGTCATTCGTGAGAAAACTACACCAAGAGATTAGAACACCATATTCATTAAAATGAGAGATTGGAGACCTCTCAAAATAATCATGCTGATCTCGATCTAAAACATCAGTTTCCATTAAAATGAGAGTTTTGATCTGAATTGATATAAAACCTTTCAGATTTGACTTAATATTGAAAGGTTTTCTGTCAATTTAACTCGATTCAAGTTAAATTTACAGAAAATCTTTCAATATTGACCTAAAATTGAAAGGTTTTCTGTTAATTTAACTCGAATCGAGTTAAATTGACAGAAAACCTTTCAATATTAGGTCAAATCTGAAAGGTTTTCTGTTATTTTAACTCGAATCGAGTTAAATTGATAGAAAACCTTTCAATTTTAGCTAATTTACATAAAACCTTTAGTTGATTTTTTTTAAATAACCTCTCATTTCAATGGAAAACTCCCATTTTAATGAATATGGTGTTTTAGGCACGTATAGCTGAAACTCCTAGAGAAAGTGGGAGCCGAATCATTTTGGTGGTCGCCCTTTGCCTCAGCCATTGGCCTGGGTTTCTCCAAAACCAGAGCAACGTAGCTGCACAGGGGTGGCTTGAAGAAAATCCGTGATGTGATAAGAACCAACAGTCTCCTCTCCATCAAGGAAGCCACAACAAAATTTGGCTTGACCACTAACGAGGCACAGGCGTGGCAAGCGGTGTCCCGTTCCCTCGTCTTGAAGTGGGGCACGCTCCTCACCAACAGCTTTTCCAGGGCCCAAGAAAAAAAATGGCTGGGTTGGTTCCCTGGACTCTAGGACCAGCTGCCAACCTCCGTCATCCAAGTCCCTCAGGGATAAACCGCGCATGTAGGGCCTCCCTCCTCGGCTTGGCCTTTCGGTAGCAACATCCCCAAATATGAGGTTCTCCCCTCATCTAGAACATTGAGCCTCTCCCTTTTGGACGGATCCCTGTTGAGATCTAGAAGCTAGTGTGGCTCTTTTCACCGAATTTGAGTACAGCCCGCAGTCAAAAGCCGGAAACGTAAGTTGTTTCTCTTCTTTTACAGCCGCATCAACCAAATTGATTGGGACCCCTAGAAATTTGAATGGAACTCAGATGGTTTGAATACTCCATTCATGGAATACTTGGCGAAGCTCGGGAGGAAGTTACTCATGCGGAGACACCAGGTCCCAAACCCAGTCACCCGCAAGTGGTCGGGAGCCTTGCCTGGGGACTTCCTACTGCGTTGGAAAACAGTGTGGACCAAGGAGAGATCCAGGAAAGAAGCCGGCCTTCTGTGGCTCATTTGGCATAGAATCGTGGCGGTTAACCACTGGAGACGTCAAATCGACGATGCCATTGACACTCGCTGCCCAGTCTGTCTCAGGCACTCAG
The DNA here is from genome assembly GCA_951230915.1 of Antitrichia curtipendula. NCBI lineage: Eukaryota > Viridiplantae > Streptophyta > Bryopsida > Hypnales > Leucodontaceae > Antitrichia > Antitrichia curtipendula. The sequence continues at coordinate 26,914,044 of OX579636.1, read as the reverse complement.
AAGAGACAATACTTCACCGCTTTTGGAAATGTCTTGCAGCGCAGCACGCCTGGCAATGGGCCATCTACATCTTAAACACAACGATCTCAGGCCGGGACGTTGCGGGTCCTTGGAGGCCCTTGACATGGAGGCAAGGTATATTTTCCATTAGCATTCCACGCAAATTCAATCCTGTGAAGCGCATCTGGCTCGAACTACACATGGTGGTCCTTTGGTCCTTGTGGACCGAGAGAAACGACTTGGTGTTAATAACCAAGCCTGGCCGATGGAGAGACTTCTGCAACAAATTTGGAATGGGATGATCAACTATGGGAGGGTTGAATGGGAGTTTGTCCGTAAGCTTGGGAAGCGCTCGCCACCCATCCAGCATAGGCTCAAAGCCACTTTTGCTAAAAGGCGCTGCAGGAACGACGTCTTGGCCTCCATGGATGCCGAGCAGCCTAGGTGGGCTGCCTTTGGTCCTTGAGCGGGATTTACTTTCCAACCACCTTGAGCTTCTACGCCGTTGATTAGCTTCGGCGTGTCCTCGCTTCTACCGGCCGGGGTTGCCCGGTGGCCCCTCTGTGCTGGGTTCTGGAGTTTCCATCTCAGCTCTCTTGTTTGCCGGCCTCTACTCTCTCTATCTCTCTTTTTGTCCTTTGTAGTCTGTCTTGGTCCGTCCCTCACCAGGCTACTTGTGGCTGGTGACTTATACTCTATTTTTGCAATGAAATTTCGTTTCATTTGTGCCAAAAAAACAAAAAAACCCGCCATCTATACTATGTGTACATCTCCAAAATAAGTTTTGTACCTATAAGAAAGAAACGCTTTTAGAACCAAATTGTATTCCTTAATAACTTTTGCATACAGTATCCAAATGCCATGTTCTTTGGTGCGTTGGAACCTCTCCTTTCACTTGCATACAAGAACATATGAAAATTTGACCAGTTTAATAATAGTAACTGGGCTCAATAGCAAAAAGTGCCAATTTTGGGTGTGCCTACCTTAAATTGTCTAGACATGACAACAATATTTGTTGACTGTGAAGGGAGGACAATTATTCATATGAATGATGCTATCATGTGAACTCAATGAACAAAGCTCACAATGTCAATGTAACTCTTACTTGAACAGTAAAAATTTCTTGATACAGGGCCCAATTATTTCAAAAGAAAAATTTGCTACAAGGTCCTCTAATTAATTTATACAGACATCATAACATTACATTGTTTACATAAATGAGGTGGGGATCTTGCATTCTTGAAAAGGGGATCCCTACGGTGAACAGATTTGTCTTATTGATGTCTCCTTAGCCAACTCCAGTCTCTGAATTATATTGAAAGTCTCTTGTAAGTATCTAAGGAGGGTATATATACCTTCTTGACATGGAGAGGACCATTGCTTGATTATACCTTGTTATGCTTTGAAATATTGGCAGAAAGTGCAGTGCACAAGCACCAAAAATATTAGAGGACAAAGCATAGAGACTTGATGCCATGCCATTATGATGGTTACTTACTAAGGTAAAATAAGCCAATGCTATTAGTCACCCAGTTTCGACATCTATTGGACCCTCCCACTTGCATTAGTCACCCACCCATTTTATCATAATCTTAGCAACCCTTTAACATAGCATCATGACAATAGTCAATAAGGAAAGTCACACCTTCTCCAAAAATGAAATTTCTATGAAGAATGAGAAATTGTGGAGAGAAAAAAGGAACCAATTAGGAGACATAAACTATGTAGAAGGTGTGACACCCCTTTTGCTGGTGAGAAGAATGAGAATGGGAATGGAGAAGAAAGAAAAGTTTTCACCTGCGACTCACAATCAATGCAATGATTTGTCAGCATGCTTTAATACAATCTGTACTTTGGAGCATTGATTGCATTGATGTAATTTGGAGCGTTGATTGCATCAAGGCAATCTTTATGTCAATGTTTGCAAAAAATGCGGTTTGTGGTTTCAATCAATTGCAATTTTGCAACAATATGATGTAGATAAGTGGCAGTCCCATTCACCTTAAACCTCTCACCCCCCTTGTTTTGCAATTTCAAAGATGCCATAAAAGCGGCACATGACTAGAGTGAAGCAGCATACAATTGAGATGAAAAGTTCTATGAGGAAATCTTCTTCACGCCCATTCTTCACCTCTAGAGGAGAAAAATGGCCGTTTTCAATCATCTTCAAAAAATGGGACTCTCTGCAAGCCACGGAGAACCAATGAAAGAGTGTCATATCCCCATTCTCTGAAGATTGAGAATGGAGTGAAGAAGGTGTGACTACCCCTAATGCACTTGGGGAGGGGACACATCAACATGTGGTTTAGCATAGGTCTACCTATGATCTACCAATTTATTATAATCCCAACACAATTTGAAAATCACAAAAAATTATTTTCTTGTAGAAATGACTATTCTACTTGCAAATGGCTTCTTTCAAACTTCTCAATCTTTGAAAAATATGTGAGTTGACATATAGCTTCTCTAAAATATCCACATAGCAAATTTGTTTGATAATAGGCATGTTTAATTTACTTCAACTAGAAAATAGGATCAACATCTTATTAAGGAAAGCAATGATATGTATACTTTCGACATACTTATAGGTCCCCTATACCCCACATTAACGCACATAGAAAGTAACTACAAAGAAAACAGTATCTCATTTAATTAGATATCACTTTCACATAATTTGTTTTGAAGCCCGGAGTTTATTCCAAGAAAGAGACCAAGAACAAACAGCGGAAAGCCAAGAGCAAAGCCCTGGAGACAAAAAGGACCCACAACTGGGCTTCTTCACATTCCACATGATGACTTTGTCATCCTCGGAGCCAAAGAATGGGGAGTGTAACCAAATGTTAGCGAACTTCCAGAGAAACTTGTGCGAATTGGCCGGGTGACTTCCAAATAGAAGGATAGTTCGGAACCAAGCCGTCCTGCAGTGACTCACATGATTTTCGTCACAGTATATTGCAGCATATCAGCTTTCAATTTCTTGCTGCCCATGTCTGTTGTAAACTGAGAGCCTTATATTGCTTTCCCTAGGAAGATTTTTTTTCAAGGCCTGAACATTAGATAGAACACCAAAATATGAAGCAGATGGCGATTGCCCTAAGACTTTAATTGTCCTTGCATGACGGAGGTTCTGCAATCATTATAGAACCACATTGACAGTCTCTGCTTCAAGATAAGGAAGGAAGAGTTGCGATAACCAAAACATGAACAAACATAAAGTGAAACTCATAAAAGACCGGTGTAACTTTCACAATCAATGTCTTCATTTAGAAGTCAGATCGATGGTCCAATACATCGTCAATTGGAATTCCTTTAAAATGAGATTTCTAATTTGTGAAAAAATGAAGAAAACCCGCCTCAGATCCAGAATAGTAGCAGAAGTGGGGTAACATACTAACTTCTAGACTGATTTTGGTATCACTGATGACCTGTAAAAGACTAAGAAAATATAAATATCATTGCATCCTGTGACCGATGAATTTCATGCTAGGCTTTGTAATAATGACTTCGGCTACCAGGACTTTCTAATCAAAGACCAGCAATTGGATGAACAAGTATTGGAAAATCAAGCAAGGGCATAAAAATGCAACAGTGGCGAATTCTGCAACTCAATGATGCCCAGGTCAGCCAGGAAGTGAAGGCAAACCCCAGGAGCCATGCAAATTGCCTGTCAAAGTTCAAATCTGGTCTGGCTGTTGAAGCTTGCCGTTGTGAGTCGGATAGAAGCTATCAACATCAAGGGCCTCTACAATATAAGCTGCTTTCTCCAGATAAGAAGAGTGACCTTTCACTATCTCCGTCACATCCACCTGTATACAACAGATTTCATCGATTTAAGGAAACCACCCCACATGACTGTCCAGAAAATTCCCAGAAGATAATAAAACTGACAGAAGGAATCACAGGAATTAACGATTTCATCTACTAACTGGTTCAAAGAGAGGGTTACAGCTGAACAGCACAAGCAGACGTGCCAGGAATTCACGATTAAGAGGTCATAGAGAAAGTGCTGCCATGGTGCACCAAATGAATCTAGGCTAGTCTAGGACTAGCAACAGCACCACAATTACAGATAAATTCTTATCACATACATTTTCAATACCAGGCACGTCCACCGCTTGAAGACCTGCCAGTCCTTGTGAGAGAAAACTGCCAAGATGTAGCCACAGCAGTAATGAGTGTAATGGTCAACAAGGATCGGGCTACTGTGTGCAGATGTAAAACATCGTTTCCACTAATAGGTCACAGATAGAAGAAAATAAAATGTAGCCAGTTCCTTGTTCTCGGTGTCAACTTCAAGCATTGCATTGCTAAAGTCGTTAAGAATAATAGGGGAGCCAACTGTTCCCTCAAGAAATCACAACTTGAAAAAAATTGAGATTGAAACCTAATACATACATCAGAAATAAGAAAAGTTGGCCACTCTATCAACAAAAAAACCATGGTTTATTGCTTGTAAAGAACAAAACTCACTTCGCTCTGTATACCACACCAAGCATCCAGTCGTTGGTAGAATAACCATTTATGAACCGTCCTGCAACAACCTGTTACCAAATCTACCACGTGAGGACTTGTGCATACCAGTACAGTGCTTCCAATAGTATGAGCGTCTTTAGTCTAACGGAGGAAGGTACTAACATTATACATAACTTCGTACGTAACCTTGTAATGCAAAGGAATTTTTGGTACAGCGTAACAGATGACAACTATGCAGAGATACCGGTAAAAGGCAATTGAGCTGCATCCTACGAGTAACAGAGCTCTAAAATATTGGATCACAAGAAAAGTCATGATTAAGTGAATAAAAAAAAAACATCAGTTTGGAGATGAAATCCTGGAAAACAATAGAAAAATCGAGAACTGCAATAATATACCTGCCGCACTGTTCCCCACTTAGCTTTATTGAGGATGAGAGGAGCTCCAAGTAGCACCACGCGCTCAATAATTCCACCTATTTATTCCCAATTAAGTCAAACATGCATCAGAAAATTGAAACGGGAAACCTAACTATCATTACGAGGCCAGTATTTTGCCCATTTGTCAACTCCTATTTGGATTAGTTAAGCAAGTATTCAATTCACCAAAACTCAAACCTACGTATTACCCAATCTACGTCAAGATTCAATTAGTAGAATACCATTGTTTCCCAGCTTTGCCAGTTCTTCCAAGCACGAAAATATAACCCGGGCACCTAATGAAAATCCCATAAGAGTCACCGGTCTGCACAGAAAAATCACCCAAAATTGTCTGATATGATCACCGCTCTTTCTATCCCAAATAAAAGCTGAATCTACAAACTCTGAAGTCGACGATAACGAGTAACCACTGTGAAAGACCAACGTTTCCAGCTCAGCAATTGTAAAATAACGAAGCAAAAAATAAACAAGACAAGAATGCTCTTGCAGAACTAGTACAGGGAGGTTCTGCTCACCTGTTTCCTTGAGCACCTTTCAAGAGAACCTTTGCCAATATTTTTCCAACCTTATCAGACCTACAAAACCAAATCACCTTCAGCCATTGATATTAAAGCTGCGATGATTGAAAATGTCACATTGAAATGATGGACCAGAGAAGAGAAATTATATTGGTGGATTGGACAGCGGCTCCTCAAATGGTCAAGGATCTAACCTGTTAATAGCAATTGTCCACTTGCTGTCAATGAAATCAGTGGCACTAAGCAAAGTGGCAGGCCATGCTAAAGCAGCAACGAGACCGCCAAGAACGGTGTACATTGCGCCCCGTGACATAAGCTGAAGCGCCACATCTAGTAAAGTCACAATTTCATTAGATCATTTACAGTACCACAAGTAAAAATAATAGAACAGCACGCCGACCTGGACGAACAAGACAAATTACAAATCAACTAGTCATTATACTCCAGATCTACGTAAAGATAGAAACAAGATTAGGCCTGGGCAGAAAATGGTAACGTCTCCACCTCAAAACATCGCGCCAAACATCATGTCAGTGTGCTTCTCGTCATGGTGCCACTTAGACCAGAAATATAAATAGTATTAAATATGTTCATATTAGGATATGTTGCCAATCGTATGGTATTCATGAATGCGATAAGCACTTTAACATAGACTTGCATTCTGTTCCGGGTTCATTTCCACTAATTACACGTTCCGTATATGCATACTTACTAGCTTCTCTAAGAACCAAAGTCAGATATGAAATGGTGAGTCAAAACAGTTGAATACGAGCAAAGTATTACTTACTGGAGGTGAGCCAATCTTGAATGGCTGTACTGACTGCCAGAACATGTTCAGACTCCCACTGAAGAGCATATCTATAACACCTCCCCAAGTGACAAACAATCAGAAATCAACGACAGAATTCGTTGTCTACGCAAGCATTGCATGCAGATACTGTTGCTTCACATGAAAGGGTGAAAATAAAAACCGTACTTTTCAGACAGGTAAAAGCAGATTATAAAGCAAGGACTAAAGTGTCAAAGAGCAGAGCAGTAAAACAATCTCTGGGATTTGTACAGTACATAGAAATAAGAACACAGAACAATTGAAAATATACTATAAACATAATTTGTATGGCAAGAGAAGAACCTTTCCAAGTCTGCATCCGGTCCTTCCCATGGTTCAATAAAATCATAGAGATCAAAAGCAATACCAGAAACGAGAATCGCAACAGCCAGTCTCTGTAAAACAGATTCAAAAAGTACAGAATAGGTGAAACTATCCAGGTTCGTGCATCTCATGGCAACAGTTGTAAATTTCCCAAGTATGCAAGAAATAGCCAACTGGGCAAAACAAACGCACCCCCTGTTGATGGTTCTCTCCAATTGGCTCAAACTGAAATTCTTCAATCCCACCAGTTCTTCTGGCCATCTTAAAACCAGTCAAACCAGCTCCAGCAGCTGTGATAGAAGGAAACAACTTATTCAGATTGCCTATTCTATTTTCCCCCACATCTGCTGGGACTGCCTCAATGAGTGCTTCACTAAAAAAAATTCATATATTAAGGCTAATTTTGTTCTCAAGTCACTTACACAGTGCTGGGCAAACTATGAACTCAGAAATTCGAGCGTTTCTTCTGAGAGCTCAGAAAGATAACATTCTAGATATCAGGTTGGTTAATTTGGTAGTACCTCCAAAGGAAGCTGCAACCGCCACGGAACCTATTGTGGTACCCGCCATCGCAGCAGCTGCTGCAAGTCCACCGGCTCCAAGTACAGGCACTGCTGTTCCAACAGCTGCCATACCTGCTGCTATTGCTGGAGCTGCCAGCCCTGATGGAAAACGAACAAACTTTCAAAATATAGAACACAGGTAAACCCGTTTGTGCAACAAGCTACTGCTGGAAAAGCCCTCCGGAGGTATACAGGCAGCAAAGGTACCAAAACTAAAGGTGGAGGGACCAAGAACGAAAGGTAGTTGAACTGATGGCAATATCTGCAGAAAAGAAAGACCAGAAGCAGCAAAGAAAGGCTACATGCCACACCATGATAATCCTTACATTAAAACCCAGACATGATTTATTTGGTCGCATTTACCTCCAGTGATAGCCAAAAGTAACCCTCCAGTAACAGCTGCCCCACCGATTAAACTTCCTCTTTTCAGTCTCTGCCACCTGCTTTTTGCTACTTCTTCATCATCATGATGGTTTTGTTCTCTTTCTTTTTGAGCAGCCATGGCCATATGAGCCACCATTAGCTCCAAGTTTACCTGAAATCACTTCATCCGTAAATATAGGTATATTCTAAATAGAGTGCTCCTGAACGCTCGGGAGCTAAAAGACCGACAAATATGCAACAACGAGAGGTTAACCGCACTTAGGACTTATCACAAACAAACGGGACAAATATTTTCTTTGATCGAATTATTAAAGGAAATCACACGGGCCTCATACAGAAATGGAAATACAGGGATCCCAACGTGATCGATTGATAAATATGAAGTACTACTGTATAGTGTACATAATAGCGTCACTAACACTGACTAGTTGACACTTTTCTCTCCCATGGTCACTCCAAGTTCATGTCTGAGTTGCGAAGACGACAATGAGAGCTAAGATGAATAGACATGGGAAGAAAATGTACACACCACTTTGCTCCACTCAATGTCAAGCCAGAGAGCAAGCAAGCGTAGAGCTACACGTTGGCGTGCATCGTACCCATACTTCGGAGCCTTCACTCCTTTGTCATTAGGAATGTCGGAAACACACGCCACAAGCAGCTCGTGCATCACGGCAATCTTCCGTTGCTTTGTCTTAACCTCAGCTTCACTAAACCTGCTACTGTACTCAGAGGACATTCCCAATTTCTGTACTCTGTTCTTCTCCTTGGCACCCTTCATCGATGAATCTGATATAGCAAGCAAGCAGAACCAGGAGATGAACAGGAACATCACATAAAATACACCGAATTAACTCAGTAGCATCTCTAAATGCCTATAAGAAGAACCCGCCAAAAGAGCAGGATCATTGCACAAAAGAATAAGATCGTTAATTCCAATCCTCAAGAAACTTGACTATCAAAAGGTAAATGCTCCAGAAATAGAGAAGAACAGGGGAGAGGGGGGGATAGGCACATTCAATATAATTTACATATGGAGCGGCTGCACCAGCCCTTGCAAAATCAAAGAGAGGAAGGCAACATTATACATTAATACACGAGCAGGAAAGCAACATTACAGAGATAAAGAATTTCAGTACCTCCATGGCGAGCATCTCCAAATGCATCAACAATTTCAGCATTTTCCATCGTCCGTTGAACTCCATTGCTTGATGAAGCGTTGCTCTCTTCTTCTGACAGCAATCTCAAGTACTGTAATGCATTTTCTTGATTAGGAAATTTCCGAACAATACATCGTAAAGCACTATTTAAACCACAACAATGACCAGCTACATGCTAAGTACAAAGGGTTAAATCACAAACAGGATAGCGACCTGAAAAGTAGTACCAAATCAAAGAAAGACAAAATTGAAGTGCTTACTGCTCCAATTTGATGCTTTCCATCAGGAGACGTAGACGTTATCTCGAGGCCAACCCATGCCTTCTCATCTACTTGTAAGAACCTGTGTCGTCCGAAGATGCAGTCAGATTCCAAGAACTATATAAACCATAATCAAGAAACCTAGGCGTCAACCACTATACATGCGTTCAGTAAACGTGCCTAGTTAATATCCATGAAATATGAAGAGTGATTTGTGACGCTTCCGAGGCCTGTTGTTCCTTTTAATTCTACGAAAGATGGATCTCTTCGACAGACACAGATATGCCTTCTTGACAATTTGAAGAGGAAGAGAGAACCCAATGATTCCAGAAGTACTCTCAACTCTAAAGACTCCTAGCAAATGCATCATTTCCACTTCAAGTAGGAATCTATTGTAGTCAAAGAATAGGAGACGATACTGTCCGCCAATTAAGAACAGATAAAATCATGTGACATGAAACTTAAATCACCAATGGTAAGAAGCTCGAAGGATAATAAACCTGAAAACGTGTCGCAACAATCCATAATCTGGGGCGCTCCATGAAGTCGTATCCTCGTCGAAAAGTGTATTCCCAGACTGCCGATCGTCCAAATCAGTATTCCGTGCGAGTTCAAAGGCGGTAAGCTGCTGAATTTGAGATTGGCTCAAGGCTAGGGCGAATAGCCCACCAGCAGCGTATCGATGCACACTACTGAGATCCGCCATTGCTGATATTTCCAGCAGTCAACCCCTAAAAATCCTCCTTCAACATTTCAAATCTGTTGATGCATTTTTATGCTCAGAACTTATAAAGAGGCAAATGGCATGCTCTAGACAGACAGCACTCTGATTAAGGTGTATAGCTAATTAGGGTTATTTTACTGTCGGTGACAACATTTACTCGAGCTCTCTACTAGTAGAGCGCGCGAAAGTTTCCTAAAGAAGTTCTCAAATCCGAGGCTGACTTGTAAATGAAAGAACCTCCATGTATACAAACAATCAACCATAGAAGAATGCCCGACAAATTAGAGAAGCACTCAGTCCTACACCACGACCACTTTGAAGTGTCGTTTCTGTACCACTGTCTCGACTCTAAATTATGGTCCTATCAAGAAAGCTAAACAATCTATCAAGAACTGCGTCATGTAAATGTAAAGATTTGCCCAGGGTCTGTCCATGATCACTCACTTTGGAATAATCAATGCCCTTACAAATTAGCCAGGTTCTTCCAACCAGTGTTTTTTGCAAGTAATTTCCAACACCTTGACAATTCACCAGAAGGAGTCTACTATTCACTAGAACAAGAAGACGAGACCAAATTTCGGCTAGAATTAATCGCTTGAAGGCATCTCTCAGTAGAACGGCAATCGCAAAATACTCACACACACTTCACGTTCAGATACAAAAATGCAACTCAATAATCGATAAGAAAATTCAAAGAAGAGCTTCGCCATGCCTTAATTACTATACTCTGTCCCTTGCAGATGCGCTCAAGTCCTCAAAATCCTTGGCACGAAGTCGTGCACGATCTCCTAGTCCATGTCTGCTTCAACTCCCTTGAATTAGGTTTCAAACTCAACGAATGATAATAAAAAAACAAGATCGAACTAAACTTACTTACACAAGATAGATATGAAGCTTCAAAAAACGAAACTACACTATAAATTTCCCTAAAATCACCTAATTATTGCCAAAGGAAGAAATCGTTTGATCTTCCGTTCATTTCGTAGAAGTTTCCAGTCTGCAAACCTCAACTGACGACCGAAGACCTCCGCGTTCAGTTCCCTAAACTCTCCCACAGAGGATGCTTCCGCGGTTCCGCCATCTCAAGACCATCGGTCGCTTCCAGAAGTTGACGGAATCCTAATGTATCAGGGCGACAATTAGATTTGTGTGGAGCTTCAAAAAGCATCAGCAAAGAAAGAGTTCCTGTATCCAACGAAAAAAAATTCAAAATTATCGGAAAATTTAAAGTGTCTCTCTAATGTACTCTACTTTCTACTGCGCCATAGCTAATGCAATGAATGTCACGGTGAAGATATCGAGGAAAGCAGGGCAGTAGCTACTTTTGTACGTGCTTTCAGTTTCCTCTTCCAAATTTGCTTACGGATCCTGGTTCCATGTACTTCGCAATCTTTCTTGAGTGAGACCTAATTTTCGACGAAACTCTTGAAGAAGACCGGGAAACTCCGCTGCAAATACTTTAGATTTGAAAGAAAAAATGTTACAAAATCTATAAAGTACCTGACCCTACTCCTGCCCAGTGACTATTTTGTTACAACCGCCGGTTAGTTCATCGTTAACAGGTGGAATTCAAAACAAAAAAAAAGGTGCAATTTGAAAACATTGGGAAAACATTGGTGAAAAAAATCTACAAAATTTCTATTTGGAGTAAAAAATAGAGAAAAAAGCAAGACTACGTATTTGAAAAAACATGTCAATATGGGAATTGAAGGAAAATAGTTGCTAAAACTCAAAAAACATCTTGAACATTGTCTACAAGTCTCTGGAAAGCCCCATTATGACTATCCTAAGAGTCCATATGTACCACTTTTGATTAACCCCTAAAGCCCCGATTGTCCCCTTGGGGGACAATTTGGGTCCGGGTACGTTCCTATTGTCTCAATTTGAAGTGAAATTTTTTGAGATTTTTTGAAGTTGTGCAGCTTTGCAAGAGCTTTGTGGATATATAGTTTTTGTTTCAATCGGACGCTGGATGAAAAAGTTACAGCACAATGAGCAAGAAATGGAGATTGGTGGGCAGTCCAAAAAATTTACAAAAAGTCAAATTAGTTTTTTTTGAATTTTTTTTCTAAAAGATTAAGTTTTTACCTATATGTGGAGCTTTGATTCATTCTATTTGGACTAGGGATGAGAAAGTTATGGACAATCTTAGTTTTTCGGGCAATTTAAGCATCTTCTTGAAAAAAAAACTTTTTGTTCAACTTTGAATGCTAATATCTTCCAATCCGTACGGTGAAATTTGATGAAATTTTTACTGCATGATCTCAGAAAAGTAAAATACAAGATCCTATGGTTAAATTTCCAAAAAACCAAAAAAATTGGTTTCCTTAAGTGAATACAACAGAAGTGGTAGTTTTGAATGGTTTTTGGCAAAAAACACCCTCAGGGCTTTAGGGGTTAAACGAACTCATGGGCACTTGGACATTTTCGAGGACTTGAGGTATGAGAGTGGTAGAAACAGGCTCTTATACCTCTTGTGTATAAATTTATCAATGACTTTGGCCAATTGACCACATTAAGGGTTGAATGTTGTGGACATTATGGACGTACTTTTTGTTCATTTGGAGTGACCTAGTAGCACTTATGGACCATTGGACAAGACACTTCAAAAATTCAAAACAAATTCATATTATGCCGAGAAGGGGTTATTGTTTTCTTTCACATTTTTGCATCTACAACCTCATAAAGAGAGATTAGAAATTGTCCCGAGGAAATTGTGTCAAAATAGGTTTAATTACCTTATTGCTCAAAATTAATTCAACTAATGCGTGAATTTGAATGGTTTGAAACTCTTCATACTATTTGGATGAGTTTTGAATAATTGCGTTCTAATTAGTATAGATGACAGATGGAAGAGAGTTGGATGACAATTAGATGACAAGCACATTACACTTTGTATGAGATAGTGATGAAAATAGTATATACCACATTGTATTGATTTTATTAAAATATTTAACTACCATATGAGTGGGCCACTCAACTTTGTGTACTTAAAAATTAGTATTATTATCATGGGCCCACTTATTGAATCAAATGATAAGGTAAAAATATTGAATTTTTAATAAGCCAAAAAAAATTTCTATAAATGTCTCCAGGTACTGATAGTTCTCCAATTATTTATTTGATGCAAAAAGAGATTGACAAGCTAAATTTGTATCAATTATTTTCTTCACTAAGTCTACATCTATAAATTACCTAACCTTCAATTTAGTAGATTGGTTTGTTTTAAAATTATAAATTTGAAAGACAATCTTATATTTGGATACAAACTTTTAAAACTAGAGTATGTAAGCAAAAATCAAAACTTTACCAAATCAAATGTGCAATCTTTTTTATTTCCTACACAAATTAACTCCAAAATGATTAAGTGGTGTTTTTTAACAAGATAAATTGTTAAGAAAATAACCATTCTTCAGTGCATTGGACAAAGTTGAAAATAATTTTTTTGTTTTTGTACACTATGATGTAGTGCCAAAAAGTGTGGACAAAATTCAGCCCATTTGACCACATGAACTCAAAGATTATAATGTTGAAGTGAAAAAAAAAACTTTTTTTCATTCTTGCAAAATAAGTGAGCAAACTTCAAGACATCTAGGAGTAAAAAAATTTCTTTGCACAATTTTGAATCACTACACCATTGAGTATCACATCTTATTAGGTACACTCATGCAAAATTTCAAAAGCAAATCAAAGTCTACCTTACTCTAAATCATCTTACAATAGAAAGAGGTTAAGTAAACTAGCAATATATTAGTCATTTTTTTGATGATTTCTTGTGTTGAGAGGAAATATTTTGTTTGAAATCCAAATGGTGAAAACTTAGAGACAAACATTCAAAATGTGTGGAATTTTCTTAAAGAATTTTTAGATTTTAGATTTCAAGATACTAGCGTTTGTAGTCAGACAAAAATGTTTTTTTTTCTCAAACTTGCTAAGTAGGGTTAGTAGACTTTTGATTCCTTTCAAAATGAGATATTTGCAATAGGAGTAGTTCATTTTGGAAAATTGCATATTATATCATACTAGTTAGATATTGAGACTATCTATTATGATAGAAGATTTTTAGTCAATATCTTCAAAAGTACATGAGGAATTTTGCAAAATTTGTCTAAATTGTCTAAATTGCCCGGATTTTTTGAGGCAACATAAATTTTGATTAATGCTTCTGATTGGATTTTTTTTTGACATTACCATGAAGGGAGAACATGTCTCCATCTTCTCTCAAATTTTTAGAAACATCTTTTCATTCTTACTTCATCATCACCTACTTAAATTCCATTGTTCCTTTAAAGGTGAAGGTTGGATTAAAAAAATTAATTATAAATAAATAAAATTCTTTACTTCCCAACTTGAGACTAAAAACATGTTGCACTTCATAATTCTACAATTGTGTAATCAAATTGGGTACAAATTAGTGCACTAGAAATTAATAACATAGCATATTTTTACTTTCAATAAAGTTTCAAGAAAAAAAAATTTATAACTTTATTAAAAAAAAAAAAGCTCAAAATGGGCTTCTAATCCTTTGGGGGTTAAAAAAGTGATACAATATATTTTTTAACCTCCAAGTGAATAAGTGTTCAATGTTGAACAACCAATTAGAAATTTGAATAGGTTTTTTATAAATCAGTTGTAAGCAGACCTTTTTGAAATTTTGACACAAGGTGGAGATATGTACTCACTTCACAAGAGTATAATTCTTTTTCCAATTGGATGCTTAGATCAAAAATGTTGATGCTTGAAGTTTTAGGGCAAGGCGGGCATCATGTGCAAAACTTCTCTTCCAGCTTTAAAATTTGGTGAGTATGTTGATAATAAGATATAGAATGCATTTGTACATAGCGCAAAAATCTCACTCTAGAAGGTATTAAAGTTGTGTGACTTTATTTGGCAAGGTTGAAAAAAACACTTTTTCTTTTAACTTCACAAGTTATAGTCTTTTGATCCACCTAGTTAAAGTTTCTGAAATTTTTTCCACACATTTCTATAGTAATCAAATACAAATTTTTATGATTTGAACTTTTTTGAACTTTTTAATCATTTTTTTCACATGGCCTAGAATCTAGCTATTTTAGACAATTTATGCTTTAAATGTGCCTCAGTTTGGTAGGGGTTTAAAGACATCATCATTACATTCTCAAGATTCTTTGCTAAAATTAATGAAATTTTAATATTTGGATTCCGTATTTTTAATAAGAACCTATCTTTTTGCATTTGATTTTTAAATCTTGGCTATGTAATTTCTCAAAATTTGTGTTGTCTATTCCACTTTACTTATTGTTCTATTTTTTCTTTTCCAATCTAAGTAACTATGATTATTCAAATCAATCCATGAATACAATTTCCAACCTTAAATTGCATTTAAAATTCAACATTTCCATTTCAAAACACTTTTCCAAAAAGGTGTTGTTGTTTTAACACTAAAGTTCTACTGCTATCCATTAATACCACAGTACCAACAACAATTAATATTTTTTTTAAACTAGTATTTTAAAAAGTTGAAAACCTGTTTACTTTCAAGATTTATAAATTTCAAAATTAAAATTTTTTAATTTGTCAACTCATAATTTGTAAAAATTATTGTAATTTAAAAAATTATAATTTATAAATATTTAAAAAATTCATATTTTAATTCCATAACATTTGAAATTTAAAAAATTAATTAATAAGAATAGAATGTTTTTTAAATTATTATTTTTAAAATTTACCAAACTATCCATAGTACAAATAGTTTTCTATGGGCTTGGGTCAATTTTGACTACACAGAATAGTGAAATTAGGTTGCCTAACAATTACGTTGTCTTACCCATAAAAGTTACTTCATGAATCATCCCTTGTACACATAGAGGCACATGTGACTTTCTAAGTTTATTTTGGATATATTTATTGCAGTAATTGTTGATGAAATTTATTGCATTATAATAATAAAAATTTATATAGTGTAAAATTGACTTCATAGGGATCTACTTAAATTTTCAAATGATCTTCTAGGGATTACCAAATTGTGAAGCTGAATTGCTAAAAATGTATGCAAATTCACAAATTAGAAGATTTGACTAAAAAGATTAAGGCATTGACTTCAATATTAGGCAATTTCAACTTTCATATATTTTTTTTTGTAAAAAGAAAAAAACTATTTCAGAATTATAGAATTTTTTTTTAATGCATAGGCTTGAGTGAAGCTTTTCACTTTAAACCATGCCAAAAATAAGAACTATATTAATAGTGTTATTGAAGTTCTATCCACTCCAACCAAACTCTAACGGCATTGTGCATAGTTAATGCAATTGTAGATACAATTTAAAAACTTGGATTCAAAAACCCAAGAGTTGATGCTACAGTCTCTATCCAAATGACAAAACTGATAAAAGAATTGAACATTTTCATTGGTTAACTTGAACCATTCCTAATTTTATCAACAATATTAGAAATTTCTTGGTTTGGTTTCAAGTGTTAAGTGCCTCTTAGTGAGAAGCGTGGTTATAAGGGAATTTGCTCTAAAAGTGACCATTTAAAAGTTGGTCCACCTTTTTCACAAAGTTCTATAGTCTGAAAGATTTGTAGGTCATTTTTCAGACAAAGAAAAATAGATGCCACATGTAACACAAGTAATTTTGTATTTTTTAAAGAATTATTGAATTACTTATGAACTTTCAAAGCTTTTTGTTCTAGGTATTTATTCTTAACATTAGATCTAGAAAAATGCATACACACGCATCTTATAAAGAGAGATGGGCAAATCAAGAAGAAGTAATGGAACTTGCAATAAATAACAAGTAAGAATTCTAAATCCAACTAGTTGTAAAGAATTTTAAAATCGGTTTACTAGTAGGATTTAGAATAATTGTCACACCACCCATGGTAGAGGCTCTCACTGATTGTAAATGTGCCCAGGCCATTTAAAAAACTAACTTCACTCCACTAAAGGCTAATCTCTTCTAGAATCTTATTGAATTGCGTGATTAATGGAATGACATGTTTGCTTTCTCATTAGAAAGACTACATCAAGAAATTCAAGGCATGTGAACATGGTGCCACAATGGTGCATTGAAATGCAATTAAGTTAATTTGGTGCCAACCTCTGTACCAACCTAGTATGGACAAAATGACACTAAAATGACTTGTATGCGTCCTTTGGTGTCAAAATGGCACCAAAACAATCTGGCCCAATTTTTTTGATGTAAGTAAGCAATGATTGATTATCTAGTATGCCAATTTTTACTTGTTTAAAATACATATGCAGAAATTAGGTGATTGTTGTTATCTCTTGTTGTGGAGAAGAACTTTTGCCTCCTCTCCTAACACTTTTTGTTTGCAATGCAAGTGGTGGAGGGGATTTGTCTATTAAGACTAATATGTTCACATGTCATAAGGTTGGAGAGGATTCATCCCAAGTAAAATGGAACTTGGCTTAAATAACTTTTGTATTTGTTATAATTGTTTGATTCTTAAAGCCTTGCACTATCTTTTGGGAGAGTTATTAGTACAAAAACTTAAACTTCACACAAATCTTCTAGAACATGGAGGAACTTGTACATGGAAGTTTTTCTTCTTGAAGCTTTTCTCTTGCGCCACTAATTATTGAGTTCTCTAATATTCATGCTACTTATAGAAATTTATATTTCAAATGAAAGGCCTTCCTATAGTGGAGCATCGCCTCGCCTTATAGGTTTTAGTGGCAGCTAGGGAATGTCACTTAAGAAATTCATAGTCATTGAATGTCTTGTCCAAGAAATTCAAGATTTTCAATTGCTAATTCTACAAAACAAAAAAATGCTATTTAAGGAGGAAAAAAAGGTGCCTTGAATATGCTGAATTACTTATTTAGATGGTTTTCGGTGTTTTCACCTCACCAACAAATAGTCACAAATAACTTGAATTTTCTCTTGCGGGTCAGTAAGCGCCCGTTTTTATTGGTGACTAAAACTAGAGGCATGTTGACCACATGAAGAGAGGAGAAAAAACTCTAAAATCATGATGTGACATATAGTTTTGGAAACAAGATCCAATATGGTAGAACCACCCCATTACCAACTAGGCATCCATATGCAACTCATAGGGTGTAACTATTTCCAACCAAGGCTGGAACAGGTTTCCAACCAAAGTTTGGAATGTGAATTTATTTCCTTTGCAAGGTTGGGACTATAAAGTCATGACACATTTCATGATGTAGTGAGCAAGAAAGTAATTACAGAATGATCGGAATGGGAAGACTTCATATAATGGGAATGGGTTGAGGCCAACTTTTGGCTTCCAAAATACATAGTATTTTGAATTTTAAGGAAAAAAATCATTAAAAATTAACTATCCCTGTCATTTCTATCTTTCTACAAAGCAGTAAGGGCCACTTCACACTACGACACAAGGTCGAGAGTCCGTCGATTTCCACCAATCAAATTGCAAGAATCCAGGAATTCCTGAAATTTCAGCTTCTCGACTCTTCACACTAGACGGCACAATCGAGAGCCCGTCGCCCTCTAAAATGACATTTCTGGCAGAAAATTATTTACATGTCGACAACTCTCGACCATAGTTTGGGTCGAGCAAAAATGGAGACCCAAACTATGATCGAGAGTTCGTCGAATTTTTTTCCTAGAAAATCAGATTTGTTATTTGTTATTTGTTATTTGTTATTTGTCATTTGTTCTTTGCAAGAACAATGATTCAAGCTTTAGATTTTGAAAATATTCTTGTCTTTTACAAGAATAAGTTCAAAAAAATATAGAGCAAAAATAAATAGACTACATACATGATGGAAAGCTGGCATTAGAAATGCACTTCATAAATGAAGTTTCTGATTCCAAAACCACAATCTCAAAATTTTCAAAAAATTTATATGCAAATCTGCTTGGATTTAGCAAGCAGCAAGCATTTATGGAAAATAAGCCACCATTTTCAGATGGCAAAAACACCTCTCTCAAAGAGCTGTTTAAAAACCGTCATAGCAGAGCCTTATAATGAGTTGCAAGAGCTGGTTGCTTAATGAGCCAAGCCAAAATTCTGCAGACACAGTTAAATGCAGGGCCAGTAAAGAAGATGAAACTCTGAACAGACAGAGAAAAACTCATTACTTCAAATACCTTCAGCTCACTAGTCTTTTTTGGTATGTATGACCAAAGAACCGACTGCCAGTAGTGATTACAAGTGAGCTCAGTGGATGCTTAGTAGAACTAGCAATATGCTACTGTGAGCATTGATGGTGGAGAGCAGTAGTGCACTGAGATTGGGAAAATAGCAGCTTCAACATTACAACGTCCGACTTATCACCAGGTTTACAGAAGAGCTTTGGATTTGCTTATGATTTGTGTTGCATGATGATTTTTTTCTCCTAGTGACAGCAATACCAAGCGTTGTGGGCTGCAGACACCTGCTATTTCCTCACTGACATTTCAATGTTTTGGCATGTTGTGGGATGGGCGCAGGTGAGGTCCACACCCTCTAGGAGCGATTTTCAACAAAGCTTCTACATTTTCTTTACCATGAAACTCATATTGTTGTAGTCTACTGCACTTTGAATAATATGTAGCTTTCCACAATCTGCGAGATTTACTAAGGTACTGTGCTTTTACAAAAATTAGTACAATTTGCAATGTCTTAACTTCACTTATGCATACCTTGCATGGATAGAGTCTATGATATATACTTTATAATGATTCTTGCAAAGAGGTAAAGATAAAGTTTTAGATTACATTCTTATAGCTATATGAAGCTATTTGACAAAAATCATAAAAAGTCCCAATAAAGACTGCATAGGCTTATGCCAACTATTCTGTTTGGTGCTTGACTCAAAAATGTCTAGAAAAGATTAGATCGGTGCCTGTTCCAGAAAAGGTTGTTATTTGTTATTTGTTACTTGTTACTTGTTATTTGTTATTTGTTACTTATTACTTGTTATTTGTTATTTGTTACTTGTTACTTGTTATTTGTTACTTGTTACTTGTTATTTGTTATTTGTTACTTGTTACTTGTTACTTGTTACTTGTTACTTGTTATTTGTTACTTGTTACTTGTTATTTGTTATTTGTTACTTGTTACTTGTTACTTGTTAAAATCATATTTGTTATTTGTTATTTGATATTTGGTAAGAGCATGTGCTGTGATTTTTTTTCCAAGACCATTTTGGACTCCTTTCTCATGTTTTTTTATCTTTTGCTTGAAAAAATTGACACATGGGTGAGGTTTGGACTTTGGGCTTGGCCTTTGGAGGCTTCACACTATGGCCGTCCAAGTTGAGAGGCTGTGCCCAAACTATGGTCGAGAGTCCAATGAAATGGGCTCTTTAATGAGCATTTCTTTGGACTCTCACCCAAAGTTTGGGCACGGCCTCTCGACTTGGTCGGCCATAGTGTGAAGCGGCCCTAAATTTACATTGCCTTCTACTGCTTGAGAACATTATGGAATTGCTTTCCTGGTTAACTATGGATGGTTCTGCCACAAAAGGCCCAGAAAGTTCAAGAATGTTTTCAACTTTTGCAGAGCTGGACCCCTCCGGCAGCCCTCCAATGGAAACCGCAGCAGCAGCGTGGCCGGTACTTTTTCGTTGCAGCTGAAAGCTGAAATCCCTGCAAGTGAGTGGCAGACTCATTGGACACTGGTCTGGCCAGGGTCAGACGGCCGGGGTGAACTGACCCCCTCGCTCGTCCCCTTTGGAAAACCCTGAATTTTTAAAATTTTCCATGCATGAATTTTTTTGCAAATTCTGAATTCATATTTGCAATCAGAGGCCCCAAACTACCGAGGGAGGCTACAATAGATTTTACACGGCATAAAATAGGGGGATTTTTTTTATATGCACCCTTGGATGGACTTTGGCAGGACGAGCGAGGGAGCCAGTTCACCCCACCTCCTGCCTAGGACTTCATTACGTGGCTTGGAGAAAATTCCTTGGTCTTGGAGGGAAAATCAATTGGGGAATTCATTTCAATTTTGGATGAAAGTTTGCACATGGTCTTTTCATGATGGATGAAGAATGTTGCCCGTGGAACCCATAACATTGTTTACCAATGAGGCAAGGCCCTTTTGCATCCTTGAAAAAGGGACCCCTACAATGAACAAATTGGTCTTATTGATGGCTCCTCAACCAACCCCTAGTCCTTGAATTATTTGGTATTTAAGTCCATCCCAAGCATCTAGCAAAGTATAATATTTTTCTAGCATCAAGTGGACCAAGCTAGGCTTGGTTATACTATTAGTGTTGCGCACCTCAAGATCATTGAATTATCAACTCCTAAATGGGTACTTTGTGGACCTCCTACTTTACTCAAACCTTCATATGAGTTTCCACCTTGTCAATTATTTGATCTATGGCAAAACTATATAAAAAAATTCATTTAAGTTGATATAAATAAACAAAGTCAAAATCATAATTATTTGTAGGATATTTTTAATTGTGCAAAAGCACATGGGAATTGTGTAAAAATTCATTTTTTTCTTTTGTTTATTGGAGAGAACTTTGATGATTTCTATGAATTTTCAAAGTCAAAACGTGAAGACACTATAAAGTTAATTAAGGGTGCATCATCTTTGAAAGGTATCAAAACCATTCACTAAAAGTTATAACATTTTATAGCCACATTGCACCATTTGTAAAATTGAAGACGTTCATAAACCTAGTTTCATATGTAATAATACTTCATAAAGCTCATACAAGATGAAATTGGAGTTGCAAATAGTTTTTGATAATTGTTATTAATAGAAAGCTTTATAAATGTGCACAAAGTGGATTTGATTGCTTACTAAAACATTGACACCATTGGGATTGATATTTAGAATTTTAGAATTAGTATTATCATTAACTTAGTTATGTTCTTTGGTTAACTTCCTTCTCAATGATTATTAAAAAAATGAATATTAAATAATATGATTTAATAATTTCACTATAGTTTTTTTATTAAGTACAAATTATTTTTATTGGATCTTTTGGCAAGTGAAAGAGAATTAATCCTAGGTTCTCACAGGCTCTTATATTCTGACTATGTAAATCTTGTGTAATCAATATCTATTTTTTACTGTCACCTTTAGGTTCAAATGTAGGTATTTATTCTTGAACAATTAAGATTGTGGGCAAATTTAACTCAATAATAGTTATAAAGATTTTTTGGGGTAATAAGAGAAAGAATTTGAGTCCCTTTAATTAGTAAGTCATTCACTTTGTTTATTGAAAAATCCACATCAAAATGTTCAAAAGAATAGGAACAACTACAAGAACATTCCCCTTTTGGAAGGTAAACTATACACAAGTGAAGTAATTTTGTACTAACTAAAGATAGGAGTTTCATAAAGTGTCCCTTTAACCCTTAAATTGTATATGAGGAAGGGATGTTTTTTGGACTTTTATCAATTTTGGGCTTTCAATATGACTTCTTAGTCATTTAGGGGTTAAATAACATCTCTAGGCCCACTTGGCAACTCAAAGGACAATAAAAAAATCTCTTTAAAGTGGGACATAGGGCTTGCTCTTTGTCTAAGGATTGTATGGTCAAGGTATGTAGAGTTTATCAATGAACAATGCTTTGGCTTTGTAGCTTGTAAGCAATTATTGACGAGCCTTATTCACTATAAAAGTGGTTCTAGTATATAGATGGAAACAGTCCAAAACATTCTAAAGCCACTTTTTGTCAAAGATTCATTTGAAGCCAAGTATGAGGGGCTTGGTTTTCATTTAAGGGTTGGAAGCTAATTCAAAATTTGGAGTGACTTCTTCGATATATTTTCCATTAAAATTTCCTTGAAAGACAAATGGAATTGGCATGTAGGTCAAGTTGTTTCATTTTTTTGGAGCTTCATGGAATTAGTTATGAATTTTGAAATTAGAACCACATAGGTCATATAAGCGTCCACCCCTTGATATGTTCATCATTGACAAATGCAATTAGTACATTGAAGAAAGAAAAATGTCCCTATATAAATTAGAGAACGCTTTTAGAGACTACTTAGTTGTTTTATGGACTTCCTACCTTCATAACATTCAAGAGCCTTCAGAGAGGCTGCCTTTGCTTCTCTGAAGTTTTCATCCACGAAATGCATCCACATATTATTAATGTAAGCTTAAGGACGGAGACAATGGCAATACATTTATGGTGCGATCTATTTATTTGGCTAATTCTAGGACAAAAAAACAAACAAATAATTAAGGTGGGTACACCCAAAACCGCCACTTTTTGCTACTGAGCCTTGTTACTACTATTAGACTGGTCAAATTTTCATATATTATTGTTGGCAAGTGAAAGGAGGTTCCAACGCACCAGAGAACGTGGCATTTGGACACCGTATGCAAAAGTTATTAACCCCTAAAGGACCAAACATTGTTTTTTGACAACATAGCGATTTGGGGCAGCTCACTATGACCGGAATTTTTCTTTTTTTTCTTTGAAGTTTTCATATAAGATGTGCCCGAGGAGTAGCTTTAAGGTCCAACAATTTTCGTAACTTTTGAATACATGGTTAAAAAGTTATTGCATGATATGTCATTTTCATTGTTTGGCGGGCAGCCTGGGCAGCAAAAAAAACTTCTTTAAAAATCACTTTTATAAAAAACTAAAATTTTAAATTGGTTCTTTAGATTTATATGTACGTGGGAGGCTTTGAATCATTCCATTCCGATCAATGAGTCAAAAGTTATGAGGATTCTTAGTTTGAGGGTAGTTATGGAATCTCTACTCTAAAATAAACTTTGAAGTCCTTTATTTAACTTGATTTTAAAAAATTTTGAAAAAAAATAAAAACATTGGGTGTAGATTGTTTATTACAACATTGCAATCGTTGGGATTGGCATTTTTCAATTTCATAAATAAATTCTTGACAATTTAGTGTTTTGAATCATTCTCTACCTCTTCCTACTTACTATTTTTTTCCTATATGTTGTACAATTCCAAATGATCTGAAATTTTTCAAACATGTAGCCAACTTGCCTTGAAGAATAAATCCAAAGAGTAACCATCATTTTGGACATTTTTTCATACAAATGTGACCTTGTGAAGGGCAGCTGCTTGTTTTTTCGCAGGGACAAAAAAAGTATTTTTGTCAATTCAAACGCTATTATCTTGCAATCCACTATGTGGAAAATTCTGAAATTTTTTTCACATCTTCTTAAACAAGTTTACTACAAGATCCTACGGTTACAAGTGTCCAAAAATGTTTTTTTCTAAAATTTGACACTAGTATTAGAAATGGCAGTTTTGGAGTGGTTTTGGTGAAAACATAGTCAAAAACCTTTAGGGGTTAAGGGTCAAAGTTTGTTTCTGAAAGCGCTCCATCCAAATAGGTACATAATTGATTTTGGAAATGTACACCGCCTGTAGATGGCGCTTTAAGGTCAGGTGCCATTTTGGGGGTGCCTACCTTATAAAGATAGATGGTCTGTCAAAAACCAAAGAATTCATTGAGTATTATACCTATGAAATCTAACCATTTGCCATCAATAACTTCATTTGATTTTTTTGTTGACAAGAGAAGCTCTTTATGAACATATGGGGTGGTAGGAGGTAGAACAACCCATGTGGGATATGTAATTTAGAGTTTGTAATTTCTCAACCGCTCATAATTAAGTCTAAAGTAGGAATTGTGTTAAAATTATAATTTAAGACCTCATTTAGGCATAGTGGAATACCTTTTTTTTTAAACATTTGAACTAAAAAAAGTTGTGGAATCAAGCTAAGTTTCATCTCCAAAAATCCGTTTTAAATTTAGATCTTCCAATCAAAAGTTAGGGACAAATTTCAGAGAGGATGTGTGAAAATGTCAAAAAAAAATCCTTTCAAATCCCTCTATGAAATTTGTCTATAACTTTTGAGTGGAAGATTAAAATCTCAAACGGATTTTTGTAGATGAAATTTAACTTAATTCTCCAACTTATTTTAGTTCAAAGTATTTTGGAAAAAGTTATTTTACTATACTTAAATGAGGTCTGAAATTATAGTTTTAACACAATTCCTACTTTAGACTTAACTATGAGCGGTTGAGAAATTACAAACTCTAAATTACATATCCCACATGGGTTGTTCTACCTCCTACCACCCCATATGTTCATAAATAATTGTCTTCTAATTCTAAATCACTGAATATGAATGGCATGCAAAGCAATGTGATGGAATTCAAACAGTGAAATTTTTGACCTGAATGAATTGATTGTAATATGTTTAAAGCTATTTTTTGTGTTCAATTTCCCAGTAACGTGATTGTGCAGTCATGACCTTGGCACTGAGCAGAAGTCTGACATTATTGACGCGTGGCTTATTAGCTAATGTTGGGTGTGGAATATTTCACATCATTATGTCAGAGGGAAGGCAGCTGCTCTCACAGCTCTTGAATGTTAAGTTATCAATATAATTATGAAACCATCAAACTTTAGAGAATTCTTTTAGAGTCCAGTTGCTTTATGGACTTCCAACATAAATAATAACTGAAATCATCCAAGTTAAATTGAAGGACTTTGCAGTATTGGGATTTAAAAAATAAATAAACAACTACTCTTACGTCCTTGAACAATCCTTGCCAGTAGTGCACTTGCTTTCTTTAACAACTCATGCAACTCACAATTCCACCTTCATTGGTTTGGGGCTTAGTTTTTTAACAATTTTTCGAAGCAAAGTTGAGAGAGTAATCTTCATACTTTATGACTAAGGTAGAGACTAATTTTCCTGTTGCAAACAGCAGAAACTTTTCTGGTTTTAATTTACTAAGGTAAGAGGCTCTGAAATGGAGCAGGCATTAAGAACGGATCCTACAAATGGTTGTGAAATGGACATGAGTTGGTTCTGAAATTGACATGTATAGTCATTGAATGAATCAAGGGAAAAAAAAGCATTATCAATTGCAAGAGCCAATCATTCACTTTGCTTTCCCCATCTTTCTTCAAAATTGCAAGTGAACCGTTTATAAAAGACCTAGGGTCATAAATAGGGACCTACGACCCAACTTGTTTGAAAATTCATAAGTAATTCAAAAATGCTTGAAAAAAATACAAAACCACTTGGATTAGATTCCTCACCTATTTTTCTTTGTCTAAAAAATGAGCTATAATAATTCATGTTCAATGAAATGCACAAAAAAAGCAAACCAGCCCTTAGTTGTGCCATTTCTGAGCCTCCTACCTTAGAACTGAAAGAGTGAAAGCATCATCTCTGATTCCCATAATTTCAACGTAGGAAAGTTTTGCTATCGTGGCATATTTCAATTGGTTAAAGAGAGGCCGATTGAGATTGATAATTCCCATAATTTCAACGTAGGAAAGTTTTGCTATCATGGCATATTTCAATTGGTTAAAGAGAGGCCGATTGAGATTGATAATGCACACTGCTTGTTTTGTGTAAATTTTCAACATGGTGGGTATGAAATAAAAATTTCATTGGTACGGCAGTGAGAGAAATCTGAGATAAGTCTCTACTAAAGAAGATCAGCCCATTACCACACATATTTGTTATCTAGATACTTTGGAGAAGTTTGAGAGAAGTCAATTGCAAAAGGAATGAAGACATTCAACAAAAAGTGAAATTTTCGTGATTTTTCAAAGCTAAAATGTTACAATATGAAACTATAGATCCTTATTGAAGCTTGGGTAGACGCTTGTTAAAGTGTGGGCCAATTTGTCTACTCTCCAAGTGCATTGCCATCATGATGAAGGGTTGCTAAAATTGTAGTAATGGGTGGCTACTAACTCAAATGGCTCAACTCTCCTACATTAGCATTATGTCTAATAATTGCAAAGTAGACCAAGTCATCAAGAATTCACTGCCCAAGACTTGATAGGTCCTAACTGACGATTATTCTTAATAACTTGGCTTGCTTTGCAATTACCTAGTCCGAAACCCACTATTCTTGTGAATTGTGAAAATGTACAAACTATAGTGGGATGATCACAAGTACCGCCAGATCTCAAATAGAAGAGCTAGTGAACTTCAAATTCATAGTGAACATTCAGTAGACAAATTGTCAACTCATTGATCATTAACAAATTAACGTAGTTGCTACACAAAGGGCTAACTTATATGTGAGCCCGGTGGACAAAGAAAGCAACTAAAAGACAAGAACAGTGCCACCAATGATTGGTAAGCATGGAAGTAGAAGAGAGTTCCACCGATATCAATGTAGGAGACACTATAGAATGAGCATAAAAGTGCTTTCTATATTTTGACCCTATTGTCTCTTCCTACCCTCCGATACATGTAAGGAGGCCCAAAATATCCCATTTGAATCACATAAAATCCCATTGAAAATTATTCATGTCAACATCCACAATTAGACCTACCAAACAATCTTGTTTGTGAGGCTTAGAACTTCCCCACAATGACTCAACAAATTGGTCTGGCCAAACAAATCAATGGAGGACCTTTACTGTTAGCTTTGTATCAAAGATTCTTTATCAATGATTTGTTTGTCCAGGCTAGTTTGCTGAATTATTGTGGGGAAGCTCTTAGTTAGTGAGGGTGGAAATCAATGCTAGCTAAATGTCAAGATATCCACCCATTTTTGACATGTTGGGTAGGATAGGTATATGGTGATACTTCAATACAAGAGGTTCATTTGGTATACCAATGTTGGTATCTACACTATATAGTGAAATTAGGTTGCCCGACACTAATTTCTTGACATTTGACACTATATAAATATTTATTCTTAATATTCAAGAATGTACCTTAATTCTGAATTAGATTTTTTCTGTAATTGCGACTCATGAATCTCCATGTGTGCTAATAGAAATATTTGTAGAAATATGTGTTACTTTGATGGCTTGTACAATAACTTTCATGGGGTAAGGCAACCTAATTGTTCAGGCAACCTAATTTCACTGTTTACAAGTACCTTGGTACCACAAGGCCATTGTTTGAAGCTGTTAGTGATGTGCATATCAATTTTGAGTTAACATGTAATGTCTCATCAGTTTGTATATATTTTCTTGTTTGTGACTGCCAGCTCCACGAAAATGAAGACTTTGATGCTTCTCAATTTTCGTCTAGAAGTTTCTTTCGTTGACCCAGGAAGGACACCGCGGACAATAAGTGTCCGATGAATGACAAGAAATTCTCCAGTGTAGGACAGAACTACAATTATTCATCCTTGGAATTTTCTGTGGAAAGTGGAGAACATCTATAGTAGCTTGACTTCCAATGAGTACTTTTGAATTTTTTTAAAATTCCAATGACTCTCGTGGTTACACAATGCATGATTTCCAGGGTCACCCCGGCGTCGTTCCAGGGTTAAAAGCAAATCTCAAATTCGGACTTGGTGTTTCAAGGGCCTTTCAGCAGGCCACATGAGAGACGGTAACCACAACAACCAGCTGAGCCAATTCAAAAAGTTGAGCTCGGCATCTCAAGACTCTTCTTATTTCCAATTGCAGATGAGACTTATGAAGGTGTTAATTAATTTTTGCATTTGGATGGGATTTACTAGAATACTGGAATACTCATACAAAAGTCGTGTCTGTGGTACTCACATAAAAACAATCCCCAAACTGGGCACTGATATAGGAGAAGGCTTGAAAACAGTTCGGGCATTAAGAACCGCCCCTGTAGGAGTGTCCAAAACAGTGCACATGGGATGTAGAAATAAAAATTACTTCATATGGTGAGAAACTGCAAACCCATGTGTGTGATTTTAGGCTATTGAACAGGTGACATGGTTCATCATCATGTGTGATTTTACTCATAATAAAGACCTGAATTTGGTGAGTTCTGCAGAATGACTTTGAAATGTCAAAAAATAGTAAGAAAAATTGCAAAAACACATCTGAGGCTGAACCTCCTTCTATTAAAATTCTTCTCAGTCACTCATAACTTCTTGGATTGATGTGAAATTTTAACCACACAAACTAGACTAGTATGCGCAACTTTTCCAAAATTTTTAATTAAAAACGGACATTGTATGAAGAAGAAACAAGCCGCCGAAGTTCACTGTAATCCAAAAATGTCGGGATTTTAAACTTCGAATTGCTCCCAAACATTCAAAACATTTTGGATTGACATGAAAATCTTACTACAACAACTAGACCTCAAGGGAAACATAACCCAACAAATTTTATTGAAAAATAACATTCGATGAAGAAGATACAAGCCCCCGAAGTTTCAGCCATCAAATGCAGTTTTGTAGACTCAAATTGAACATGTGAGCTTTGATTGGCTTCCAAAAAATCAGTACATCTTGTATTGATCTGAAAAATTTAACACAAAAACTAGAAGAGAGAATGCAAATTTTCCAATAATTTTTTATTAAATTCGGACATCATATGCAAAAGTTACAACACTCTGAATTGGATTTGAAACTATGTGAAGAACCCCTGGGGTGTTTAGCAATTAAGGTAGGTGGCTCGAATTGCAACTCGCTTCTTCGAACCGTCCCTGTAAGAGGCTCTAAAATGGACACTAAGCGGTTTGAAAATGGGCTGTGCATAATGTGAGAGCTTAATAAGGTTTGTTGGATGTTGGTTTATACTTCACATATGGGTTAATAAGATCCAGGGTGGGTCGATTTCGAATAAAGAGTGAAATACAAGACAGGTGTCCACTTCATTTTCGCAAGAAACACTTTTACGATTGAACATCTTTTTACTAAAATGCTTCTCAGTCACTTATTACTTCTTGTATTGATATGAAATTTTAGCCACACAAACTAGACTAGTAGGCGCAACTTTTCCAACAAAAAATATTGAAAACGGACCTTGTATGAAGAAGTTATAAGCCGCCGAAGTTCACTGGTATCCAAGAATGTCGGGATTTTGAACTTCGAATTGCTCCCAAACATTCAAAACAACTTGAATTGACATGAAAATTTTAACACAATAACTAGACTTCAAGGGGAACATAACCCAACAAATTTTACTGAAAACAATCTTAGAATGAAGGAGATAGAAACCCCCGAAGTTGCAGACATCAAATGCAGTTTGGTGAACTCAAATTGAAGCTCTGGAACTTTGATTGGCTCCCAAAAAATCAGTATAACTCGGATTTATCTGAAAATTTTATCACACAAACTAGAAGACAGAGCGCAAATTTCCCAACAAGTTTTCTTGAATTTGGAAATCGGATGCAAAAGTTACAGCACTTTGAATTGGACTTGAAAGTATGTGAAGACAATATTGGTTCCTTAAGGCATTTAGGGCTTAAGTTTAGTAAAGGTCGCATTTAGGAACAGTAAGTATTACTTTTTCAATGCTTCACTGCTTGTTTTTGGTCACACCATATCTTTTTTCAGACTGCATGTGGGTTGGTTTTGCAAGGCCTAAGGATCACAAATAGGTGCCTATGGCAGAGTTCTTTGAAAATTCATAAGTAATTCATAAATGCTCCGAAAAATATGAAACTACTTGGGTTAGATTCCGCATCAATTTTTCTTGAAGTGAAAAATAGGGGGAAATATTTTCGGGCACCTGAAACCCATCGAAAAGGCCGATCAGCCCTTAAAGTGTCGCTTTATGAGCACACTACCTTACAATAAATTTTGATTTACAATCGGGAGTGAATTGAATGAAAATGTACAGTGGATCATTCTTGCAATCATTGTTTCTATTTAATGGCATAGTTAAGATCATTCTTAAACTCACTGGCTCCATTCAATGGCATGTTTTGATTGATTACACTTGCACCTATAAACATTAATAGGGACCTATTCACCTTTGATTTTGAAAAATCAAATCTTATTCATTTCAAGTCAGAAAATTAAAATTAAAATTTTTACAGTTGTGTTCTTCATTTCTCTTTCTCCCACAAAAATTAAGAAAAACTTTGGGTCCACCCATTTTTGTACAGAGGTCTTTTTTCCCTTAGATGAGCGCTTTCTGAGCCTTCTACCTTATATGACTGTTCCTAAGGTTTTGTAAAGACCATTAAACAGTAGCTTCAGATATCGATGTTGAGTAATAAGGTGGAGCCACCCATTAAGGTAGGAAGCTCAAATTTTCGATGGTCATTTACAATCGACCATATAGGGGGGTTAAAATCAATCGTAACAGCTCTGAAACTAGCAGATGCTTTTAATATTCAGAAAATGACAATCAACATGCATGATTTTGAAACAATTAAGACCTTAGCATTGGTATTGTTTTAAGCGGAATTTGGTATTCTCCTAGTTCACATTAGAATGAGCATAAAAAAACGATATACTTCATTACAATGAGTAGCACAGTGTCATTTTTTCACTACAGACTAAGACATAGGGGTTCTAAGGCTTTCCAGAGGGTATGCCTTTCATTGGATGTTTTTAAAATAATAAGTGCTTGCTTTTAGGACGTCAGAGAACCAATCAAAACATACGTTGCATTATTTTTTGGATGCAGTTGTCATGAGCAAAGGCATGCTTGCAATTGTCATAACTGTAGCCTAGGAACTCAAATAGCGCCCTACAGCCATGTCTGTTTGAAATTCCCTATTTAATTCAGTTGCACTCAAAAAATTCTTGAAAAATTGTCATTCGAATCCTCTCTCACTTGTGCATGTCTTGAAATTTTCACAACATCAACAGATGCACACACTTCTGTACAAAGCTCTCTTTCTGCTTAGGTGCACAATTTAAGAGCCTCCTACCTTACTAGCTACTACCCTGTAAGCAATCAACAGGGTGTCTCAAATCTTGGAGAGGGTGGGACTCATTTGCGTTAATTTTGAATTCAAAGAAACTCGGTTCTGGACCACTATGGTCTCAACATTGTCATGCTCTTTTTGTGTGCCAAAGTTACTTACAAGTACGCTCCCAATGATCAATTTTGTAAGACTCTAGACATTGGACATGAGTGGAGCCCAACTTCAGGCTTTCATAATTCATTGTAATTCCAGTGCAACTTGTAAATTCACCAATTTTTTTTGCTATCCATGCCATTTCTATCTTTGCACTTTTGGAAATATTTGCTTCGCCAAATACTGTTGTAAATCGTGCCCACTATGGCTTAAGTTATTGGTTAAGGGTGGCTCCACCTTATACATAATTGGGACACTAGGAATTTGCAAGAGGGTGATACATAATCAGAAGAAAAATAGCAAAGTCCCACAATTGCATTGCTAGTTTGCTACTTAATGCTATGAAATCTATACTTCTTGAAGAAACAACAAGGATGGATTTATGTTCAAATTTTTTTTGGAGCTCTCGCGGTTGATTTCTTCCTTCCACTGAAATGGATTGGTTTTTCTTCAATGATCAGCAGTTGCATCTTCTCAACCACAAAATCTACCAGTTAATTTCATGCAATATCAATTCCTCAAGAAGCGGCCAATATCTTCCAGATTCAAATTGACATTGATTGAAAAGCAAATTTCAAACTGAAAGTACTAATGAATATTGCATCCTTAGTTGGGGATAGTGTCCTTCCCACATTTGGTGAGATTTTGCAATGTATTTTTTTGTGGTTGGGAATCACAATTCAATTTGGCCAATGGATGCCAAAGATTTGTATAATTGCTCTTTACAGTTTTTGATTGTCCAAATTTGACTTCTTTTTTTGAAATTGATTTCTTTCTTCTGAACTCGTTGAACTAATCTATTTTTTAATATTGTACTCCCCAATTCATACAAAGATTGGAGCCTTTCATTTGACTTTGTATGGTGTTCTTTCAATTTTGCAACTTCCTATACAATCTCATAACTTTTTTTTTAGATGTTTAGATGAAGGCAAAGGTCCTTCCTACATTAGATGAGATTTCTTTGTGTATTCATGGTTTAAATGCATAAGTTTGATTTGGTCAATAGATGTCCCTACGTTTGAAGCTCTAAAGTGGCCTTCTTGCTCTTTACAATTTCCAATTGTTAAAACTTTGCTTTGCTTTTTTCAAAATTTTCTCTTCCCTTGTTATTGAACAAAGCCATTTCATAATGTTTTGCTCGTCATGGTCAATTTTGTACAAGTGAAGCAATTTAGGGCAATGCATCAAGTTGATGACTATTGCGAAGCATTGTTCTTATCTATCCTTAGTTCTAATAGCCAAACCTTTTGCCCCCTATGTCAATTGCACTTGCCTTCCAAAATTACTACCTTGTCCACCTTATCCAAGTGTCTCACCCCACCTAGGTATTAGCCACTAATTATTATCTCATGACAATTACCAAGTTTTGAAAGGAGGTGGTTAAAATATCCTTCATTTTATTGGGGCACCGGTTGATTTTTGACCCCTCCAAATTCTCTCAGGTTTTACATCCTTTATTTTCAAAATGCAACCCTTTTTTTTTCCATTTCCACCGGCTAACTAGCTAACTAGCTAACTTTGAACTAGCTGCCGGTTTTTCCCGGTCACTGGTACTATTTTTTAATCTCCTTCAATGTGATGGTATTCTTTGAATTGAGTGAAGATGCTTTCAGAAGGCGATGGACAACAGCAAGTGGTTCGCTGTGTCCTTCGCCAAATTCTGAGAACAAAATTACACAAAAATAAATTGCTCGCGTAGCACCCCTCATTTTCTGTCACTAGTTGTGACTAGCACTAGGGTTGCAGTCCTTGAGTTAGAAATTCAGTTATTCAGTTAGTTTTTGAAATCGCAACAATTTACCCCAAGTCATGATCTTTGGCTTCTAACAAAAATAGGGATGCTGAGAAGATGATAAATGTACTGAATGAGCAAAAACAGTATTCTCTCAGCATATGTAACAGTCTGACCTTACGAATGCAACGCTTCAAATCCCGATCGCATGTGGCAACAATGTAGCATTTATTCTGCACAATGACCATGACAAGGTCTTTAACGCCAAGAGTGGTAACTTAGAATATGAGCTGTGCAATGAAAACTTGCAGGAGATTGAACTTCATCACAAATCTACTATAGCAAATAGTCAACAAGCCTGTCCCAGAGAAAGAGTGCCGCAATTGCAGCGTTCCGTTGTTCTCACGAAAATACAAAGCAAGCTAGTAGGGTGAGAATATGTCTCACTCGAGTAAGACGCTCCACAATGCAGTCATCAGGGTATGTACCTTTGTAGGTGCAAGTGCAAGGTAAGGTCTCGAATCGAGGATCCTTAGCAACCCTGCCAATCATTTCACAAAAAATACTTAGGAACAACAAGGACAAAGCCTATCCCCTCACGAGTCACGCAGCAGAAATACAAAAAATTACAATTACAACATCAGCAATCAGACAGGAGAAGCAATTGTTCGCAATTTGTAAGGTCAACCTAGTTTTTGTCATTGAATACTGCTGCATCTTCTGATGAACTTATTCTGACCAAAAGAAAAGGTTTGCATTTCAAAGAATCTGCCGCTAAGTGCGAAAAACAAGAATAATGAACCAGGAGACACATTTACTATACCAAACGGAAGTGAAAATACCTCAATGTAACTCAGTTCTCCTGACCCAATTTCTCTAGCTCAGCCATTACACAATCTCTGATACAAGTACTTGTGCCCTCCAAAAACGCTCAGATCCACGGAATCAGTCAACCACAAAACTTGATGAAATACCCCGGTTAAGTTGGTTTCCACATATAATAATCCCCCTTGCGCTAAGAAAGTGGCACGAGTCGGCATGTGATCAGTTGACCCCCTTGGAAGATGACGTGGAATTTGAATATAAAGTGTCAAATGGTCAAAAATTGTCCAAACCTAACAATACGAAATTGCTGCACGTCAATTGACAGGGATCTAACAAACAACAGTGGACCTATTGCGATAGCAAGTTACGCACATTTAGCATACAAACAGTCCATCATCGCCTTCTCCAAGTCCAACTGCAAACCAGTAGCAACACATTCAAATTCAGAATCTGAATTCTATTACTAAATTCGTTTAAATTAAGAAAAGAAATAAAAAGTACCATTAACTCATAAGATTCCAGCTTCGCACCACTGTCTCACAAGCCAGTATACAACTTCCCACACCCAAGAAAGTGCACCCATGGAAAAAAAACTGCAATGTTGCCAAAAGCTGGTAAAACACTCTAGATTCATACCTTGTTTTGAATAGAGAAGTTGGTAGCCACCAGAACCTGGTACGGTGGCCCAAGTGCAGAGTTGTGTTTGAAGAAAAGCACTGCTGAAATGTTGGGTCTGCATCCCCAAACTCGGAAACCAATTGAAGCCTGATTCTAAATCACTGCATAATCGCCCTTCCTTGATTGTGGTAACGTCCAAACCCAATGAAAAATTGGTCAATTGCGAGGGTCGTGTATGGAACCGATCCATTCGTACTTATTACCAAACAAAAAATTGGATTTGTAAAGAGTTTGAAATTGCGATTCTCGGAAGCTTTTCAATGCTGAGATCCTTTCTCTGTGGATTCAAAACGTCATCATTGTACCTGCGCACACAATATTCAAATGTGCAGACAATCAAAGCCGCAAAATCAAAACTCTATTGATAATTCATACTCCCAAACCCCCAAACCCTAATTCTTAATCGAATCCAGCGAGAGGTCTTTGAATCTACCAGTACTTGAATCTGGAAACTGAAAGACTGTTTAATTGCTTCTTCTTTTTTTTTAACAAATGGAAAGTACCATTGCATTAAAAAAGAAACCAAGGAACAACAGCCAAGCCGAGGCTGGCAAATGAAGAGATAAGAGCCAAACAGAAAAAAGGAAAAGCAAAGGACGGACCAAGAACCAAAACGAACTAAGAGAAGGAGCAAATGGTAGGTCCCTTCCTACTCCAAACGATGGTGGATCCACTCCAAAAAGCTAACACAGGAGATTGGAGCCAAATACTATCAAACTTGGACCAAATGATATCATGTTGTCGGGAATTGATTTGGGCCTTGAGTTGAGTTGCTTTGCCTGAGTCCAAAAGGGCATTCCAAAGTTTATCTTGTAGTAGACTTGGGGGCCCGGTGCTCCTAGAGAAAACAATGTTATTGTGAGCGATCCAAATGAGCCATAGGGAGGAGCCTCTAAGTAAAGACCAGATGGTATGGAAGCTAGTGAATTGATCTAGAATAGTGGAACCAAAGATACACTGAATGACATCGAACCCAATGTGAGGCTTAATTGCTTTTGGTTACTTTGAATGCTTTAAGTTACTTGAGCGAACTTCAACTTAAGAATGCCTCTAAGAATGTAAATTGTGAAGCACTGGAGAATTCACGGAGAACCAAGAAACTGAGGAACCCCAAGAAAGATAGCAAAGTGACAGATGATAAAAATATGGAACTTGTAGGATTTAGGGTTTAACCCGTACTGACCCAAGCGACCGTTTTCTGGTCACTGCCCCTCTTTCTTGAGGTGCCCGTTCTCAAATTTTGAGTTTAAAAATAAATAAAAAATTCTCCTTGAAAATAGATTGTGTTATGAATCCTTTTTGCGGTAGTTTTATCAAGTTCCAAGTTAAACTCCACCTTGTGGAACTTTTTTAAGTTGAATGATGTAATGTAGTTCACAACTCATTTTGGGAGGGATTTGGGCATGGACTGAAAAGTCAAACCAACAAATGCCACCTCGAAAAGGGCAAATCTAACTTGAAAAAGGTAGATGCAAGGAGTGCAAGGAGAAGAAAAGTGTCCCATTCTTGTTTTTCTTACAAACACTACTCTCATTTCAACGACCACTATGTGTTGCAAGCTCCACCATGATTTGAAAAATGCTCGGAATGTTGGAAAATTTTAAATGAGCATTTTCAACTCTCTTGTCTTTCACTTAGCACAAAAAGTTTATCATTTCAAAATATTTTCACTAAGATATGATCCTTCAGATGGCATTGCCTTGTTTTTCCATCAATTCAAATAAGACTTTAAACTTAATTATCTACTAAACTATGCAGTCAAATAATTTGAATTTTTTTGAGATGCTCTCTCTCAATGTAGACTTCACTATGGTTATATTCTATCCGATCTCAAGAAAAATGAGCAAACAAATTGCTCAAGTTCTTGACAGTTTGGGCCAATTTTGAAAGTACATCCCCGGGTCATTGGGGATTAAGTCATGGTTGCGGATGAATTAAAGTGATGATAAATTATAGAATGGATGAATGTCTTTTTGAACCAACTGAAATTGGAGAATCCTAGTAACGTACATTTACATCTACTGAAAGGTGGGAAGATAGATTATACATAATATTGTTTACTAATATGGTGAGGTCCATGAAAAAAAAATCTCTTAATGAACAAAAATGTCTTATATGTCTCCTTAGCTAACTTACTCCAATCTTTGCATTTAACCAATAATTCATTTTCAAGCATCTAGAAAGAGACATAATACCTTCTTAGGAGGAGGACTATAGCTTGGTTATGTAATGTTATGAGTAACATTTTCTCAAATACGATTATGAATAAAACCCATGCGAAGATGAATATTTTCCTTTTGGTTGAAGTTTCTCTGATAGAAAAGGAGAGGGATTTTTTTGTAAGATAAAAAGGAACAAAATGACTCTACTTTCCTTATAAGTTTTAAATATCATTGTTATTTTCTTCCAACATCTGTTTATTTTGAAAACAATAATAAAAGGAATACAAGTCATAACCTTTAAGAGTTTAACCCCTAAATGCTCTAAGACCTTTTTTGAGCTTCTTGGAGTTTGTATAAAACTAAACAAAAAGTCCAAATTTTGATTAGTTTTATTAATTTTTAAAATGATAAACATATGAAATCAAACTAGACGTGTTATGGACCACATAGAAAAAGAAAACACAATGTATCAATTATGGATTGAAAGATTATAATGTTTGATCAAGAGGTGTTAAAACTACAAATCAAAGAGATTCAAAGACATTCAATTCATTTTTTTTACATGACCTTTCAACAGATAGTCCAAAATTACAAAAATATGAGAGGTGTATTGTAAAGTGTAATGTAGAGGCATTATTTAGCTATGATTTTCAAGCAAAGACACAAAAAGTCATTTCTAGATCAAATTTATACGATTATGATTCTTTTGTGTTTGCCAAAAATTATTTAAAAATATTTAAACTGAAAATTCAAATTTGTTTTTCTATTTGATTGTAAATTGAGTACTCATCAATTTTGGAAGAATTTTATTGTTATTCTACCGCAAAATTGCCATTCAATTTGCGGTAAAATTTTTAGAGAGTTTTTTTAAAATTAAATAACAAAGTAGATTTGATAGTCTTTCTATATTATATTTTGAATTAAGAATTTAAGATTGTTATAGTCATAATTTTGTATAAGGAAAATAACACAATGAAAGTATTTAATATTTGCCTAAGATTAGAAATTTGCTATTTGGAGAAAGCATTGATGTTTTTATCATTGAATCTTCTTATTTCTTTTACAAATCAATTGAAGATACACTTTTGGCAAATCATAAGAAGTTTCAAATGCTAAAAGCAAATATTATATTTGTCGTGGATTTTTGAAGTCAATTCTTCAAAATTGATTGTGAAACAAATCTAAAAATATTTATCATATGAATAATCTTTGACCTTAGTATAATCTTTTTTGAATCATTTTTGTTTTGTCCCTCAACTCCCAGGTCCTTGATGGTTAAAGTATAAAAATTCTATTTAAGTTGATTTATTTTAACTTTTTAGGTTATTTATTTTATTGAAGTCAATTTTGAGTATTCATTGTTTAGATTAGGAAAATCATATTTTTGGAAATGAAACATACTTGTGTTCCATGAACTGTATCATCTTTGCAAATTAAGATGATAATAAAGTTTCATTTATCACTCCAAGCTTCAATTAAAATTTTAGGCTTCCATTCATAAAGTTACGTTGTTTGTTTTGTTTAACCATCAAGACCGTGTGTCCTCTTGTCGCATTCTTGGTACCATCGGAAAGCCCTTGGTAAGGAAGGATGTACAGGCTTTTATTTGTGATTTTTGGACCTATAATGTGAAAGTTATTGAATTTTGAAGTTTTTATGAATTAAAAAATTAGAAAATTATTTCGATTTTGATTGTGGCAATGACACAGAGCACACTAGTGTTAGTGAATTTTCATTGCACATAAAGTGATGTTGTTAAGCATAATGACCCTTTCTTGTAACCTCGTTGATGATCATTCTAAAGATAATACTATAATCCAATGGTTAGAATTGACAAAAAATTAGTATTAAAATAGATGCCAAAAAATTTAGAGATATTATATTTTGCAAAAGAATTGTATAGAAAAAAAATTTATTTTTAAGCATTTATTGAATCACATGTGCCAACTTTAATTAGTTATATGGCAAAGAATGTTGAACCTAACCATTGGGTGCAATAAGCAAATTTTAATCCTTCTTAGACATGTAGATTAACCCATAAAAATTCTTTGTATTTTGAGCCCCAAAACTTAGAAAATAGTCACTTTTGGATCAAGATTTTTGGTTGGAGGTAAGTACTTTGCATGTGAAAATTGTAATTGTACGATGATTATCTCATCCTTATGTAGAACACATACAAAATGTTTCAAATCCAAATTCTTTATGAACTTTGAAACCCACGTGATTATAATATTATGAATTTTTTTTTGCACTTTAGAGTGAAAGCATGCTACGGCCTACCACTTTTGATGTCACAGTATCAAATTTGAGGTACTAATTTATTTTAAGTGTACATAAATGAAGAGAATTATATGCATAAATTTGGTGCGATGATTGAAATTATGAATGTATTATAGGGTCCAAGCACATTTTTCAATTTGTATTCAATATCTAGTTTAATTTACTAATATACATGTTTTGTTTTTTGTTTTTTGTTTTTACTTTAAATATAAGTTTTAATATTTGAATTGGTTGGAGAAAGTAACTAGCAAGATTTTACAAGTGGGCCTAATTTTATTATTATTTAATTCCTTCTACAAGATATATTGTGAAATTAAACAATAAAATAAGTTTAAAAATATAATAAATAAAACTAAACAAAATTCTTAAAAAATTAACTTAAAGACAAATTAAACAATATAAAAATTTGACCCATTTGTAGAATCTTTTTATCTTTCTTCACCAAGAATCCAAAGTGTTAAAAACTTTATTTATATTTTTTTATTAAATGTGCCGTAGCATGCTTCTCCCCTTCAAGCCTATGGGAGATTTTCGACTTCAAAATTCAATGAAAACTAGAGGATATGGAATCCAACTTGCATATTTTAGTTTGATATACATACAAGCTTGAGCTGAAATGTAGAACACCAAAAATTAGAATTAGAGTCTGCTTGTAATATACTTCTACATCTTGCATTGCCATGGTCTCCCTTTCACAATTCATTAATAAATTCAATAAACAATTGTTCTAGATGCTTTCTCATTGTAGATACTTATTTGACATTTTTTTTTACTACAAGTTGGAGTCTTTTTCAATCTATTTGTTTGTTGAATTTTCAATGTCTAGAATTGTGAAATGTTGTGTCTCTTGTTTTTGTATTACAAGGGGTGATTGCAAGACATCTCACATACAATAGCTAACCTCATAACTTGATGTTGAATGTCATGGGTGCAAGTGAGGTCCACTACCTCTTGTAGTGTTATTGCCAAATTTCAAAAACTTCAACATAATACTCTCTTGCTTTATTTGGTAAGTTTAAATCCTTCAACACTTAAAGTGAGAAGATGGTGATACACTTTTGCAAACTTGGAATGATTTAATTCCTATTTTAGATATATATTGGACACACTAGTATAATATTTTGCTAGCACTAACTTATATATATCTTGATTAGACCAAATCTTTCATCCTTGAAGCTTACAATTGATATGGACACAAGTTAGGCTTAGATATATTATGATCTAAGGTTTTGAACTCAATAACCATAGACAAGGTCACATTAGTTTTTGTTCTAAGGATGTTTAAAAAAAATGACTTCTAAAATGTTTTGCATAATATCATCATATACCAAACAAATTTTAAAAGAAACAAATGTATTATAAAAATTGATTGCACATATGACATTATACATCAATGATATTGATAACTGATTGAAGAAGGGATTTCCCATTGCTTTTGTCATGATTCCAAATGATATAATGTAGGAAGTTCATAAAGTGCTCTAAAAGGTCCTTTTAATGCAGAGGTGCATTTTGTTTTCTAATTGCATCCTCACTGTACAAATATTGTACACAATTTCAGGAGGTGGACACTTTTAGTCAAATTCCTACATTTCAACTTCAAAAACTCATAACTAATTCCACAAAGCTCCAAAATAT
Organism: Antitrichia curtipendula; assembly: GCA_951230915.1. NCBI lineage: Eukaryota > Viridiplantae > Streptophyta > Bryopsida > Hypnales > Leucodontaceae > Antitrichia > Antitrichia curtipendula. Next base: position 26,873,389 of record OX579636.1, on the reverse strand, counting down.
ATGAAACAATTTGGGTTAGATGCCAATTTCAGTTGTCTTTCAAGGAAAATTTACTAAAAAAAACATTTCAAGAAGACTCAGCATCTCCAAATTAATTTCAACTCTTAAATAGGCACTTCATGAACCTCCCGTACATCAAGAATTTTGTTAAAATGACAATATTCCTTGTACTATTTTCCGGCTATGCAATCTAAACCATCTAGAACAACTATAAATTTCAGGTCACGCAGTCTGAATCATCCAGGACAAGTATAGATTTTAGGCCATGTGGTCTAAACTACAAAAGTGCCAAAGTTGCGAAATGACCGCCATTTTAACGAAATTCCCCATCTACCTTCTTAACCTAGAAAGGACGCCGCGGACGTTTAGTGTCCAATGAATGACAAGGCATTCTTTTGTGTAGGACAGAAATTCAACTATTCATCCTCGGAATTAGTTTTGGAAAGTAGAGATCTTCTACAGTATTTTGACTGACTTCAAATGAGTTTTATTTTGATTTTTTTAATACCAATTATTCCCACTGTTTCAGAAATGATGATTTCCAGAGGGATCCTCCGGGCGTCCTTCCAGGGTTAATTGGCACAGGGGGTTGCTAATTATCAATGGAAATCTAGAAAGAATGCTCTATGCTCCTTCTTAGGATTTACAATTATTTACTACGATGTTTTAGTTCAAGCACTCACTTAGGGTAAACTTTCGCCTAATTCCTTGCTGACTCCGAACTGTGACCTGCCGCATTGCTGACTTTGAACTGCCGCTTTTGCTACAGTAGAACATTCCTGGACGGCGTTCACACCATAGCCCCCCACAGACAGCAACTGCACAACAGACGATTGTCCAGGACCCAAAGTAAGCTTACTAAGCTTCCTTCGATGTCGGATGCATTAGTCCACCCCTAACTTAACCTAACTTGTTCTTAATTCGCTACAAATCAGTGCCGGGAAGCAGTAAAACTTCCTGTAGCAACCTCATCTATCTCCCTAATTAAGCGCTTGGCTGCATCTACATGTCTGTTCCTTCCAAGTCAGCGCCCAATTTTAGCCTCTCGCACATCGTGAGAATAATTACAAGACTACTAAATTTTACATCACTAGATCTGCTGTGCCGCCCATGCGGGTTGATTGGTATCACTTGTTACAAAAAAAAATCCCATCTTTCTTTGGCACTGACTCTCCCGGTTTGGGCTCACTTGCTTTAGAATATATATTGTTTCCTTGATGCAGTGACGCTCACGTCTAGTTTGAGAAATCGTGGAATATAAAGACAAGAATTAAAGACAAAATTAAATCCCATCGCAAATGCATACGTGAACATCAACTGGATGTCATGGCGAGATGCTCGCGCCCAGGGCTCCACGACATTGGATGTTCCCGGACAGGGAGTGAGTGAGTTCGTAGACCTCGCCGCTTGCAAATTTGTCCTTCGGCTATGCTAGTGGATGGTGCAAAGTCGGGAAGCAAGCAATCATTAGCTGGATTTCATATAAGCAAGTGGGGAGCGGAAAGCTCCATTATTCCTGCCGAAACAGTGGAAAGAATTGAATCTGGGGTTCGGTAAATAGCAACCTGAAGTGCATGGATCTTTGTAAGAGCCGTCTCCGATGGGAACCAACACAAAATTAACAAAGAAAAGGTCACTGTGCATACTGTACTTGAATAGCAACAAAAAGTGTCCGTAGCCGCACAGGAACAGTCTTGGAAAATCAGAAAAGAAAAGGTTGCAACTTGGGGGAGAAGTACAGTACAGTCTGTGCTAGCGTTCGCCACTCAGGTACATGAACCAGACATGATTATAAATGACTTTCGATGAGGTTCCGTTGGCAAGTACCAACAAACGCACGAAGTCGTGCGCCAATGACACTTTTCTTTTCTTTTTCTTCTGAACTTGGGTACTGAATTCAATTTGAATTCTCGTAATGTAGTACCACGGGAGCGCAAACCAAGGCGGATATAACAAGTGAGATTCTCTCCGAGCGACTGAGGCGAGAGTTGTCTTATCTACGGATAGCTTACTTAGCGTGTCGAGGATGTCGGAACCAGCTACCATGATGTGATGAGCTTGAGCCTTAAAGTGCACCTGGCACGTCCCAGTTCCTTGCCACCTGGCTTGGGCTGGAGTTTGCAGAATTGGAGCTACCTGGCTGGCTGCTACAGTTGTCTGTACCCAACACCCAATTGAAAGCATGAGTTAAGATCGTTTCTCCAAAGTCAATCTGTCACTACCCTGAAATAGCACACAAAGCTTAACTTACTTGTGGAAAAAGAAAGACGAGGAGCCGTTATTTTTATAGAGAGCGTGCAGGAATTGGAGTGTAGAAATTGATTGCGCAGGGCGCCGCCATCGATGACGGGCAAGCGACGAACTCCCCCGTCCAGAGGCGCCGCGGGCTCCCGGTCCGGCATCTCTGCAGGCGTGCGAAAGTGATGAGCCGGGCGTGGCACGACGAGACTTCACTGTAACGGGTGCCCCTGAAATTGGAAGTGGAGGGAATATTCGCCGAAAAAGAGGCGGAGTGGAGATCGGGTAGAGATAGCCCATGGCCCACGCACTTCTTGTAGTGCTGCATCTCCCCATTGGCAACATTTGCTAACACTGGGTCTCTTCCAATCCACCATGAAATTTCACCACGACATCCAAATGGAATGGAATCACTGAATGCGTGTACACATCCCCTTTCAGAAATTTCTGTGTTACATTCCTGGTGTACATTGAATTGTACAGTGCGGGAATGGAAGCATCATGGTGGGTGAGATCACAGGGTAACGAAGGCGCAGATGTGAAGATGCAGTACTCCAAGATGTAAGTGAGCGACAGAGCTGATAAGGCACGCCGAAATCTTCAAATCTTCGAACCTTTCAACAACTCTTCCCAAATCTGGACAATGCCATCACTTCCGACAGCTTCATCGCCGAATCCGTTCTACCCTTGAAAGAACTAAACTCGAAATTCAGAGACACGCATTCAATCTCAAAGACTGAATTCGTTAAGATTGGATTTGGGTATAATTCCATGGCCCCATTCATGACTTCTCAATGCACTCTACCCGTCCCACATTCTCGTGACATACCGACGATTGCATTGGAATCTAACCTAGGATACTTTACAGGAAAAAACATTTAATTCACAAACGAAGAATTCTACAAAGAAACAAAACAAAATAATACCAAACACGATCATGTATACTGGTAGCAAATCCAGTGATCAAACTAGTGATCAACAAGTGATCAACAAGTGATCAAACAAATGATCACCTAGGCTTCGGACCAGCCCTACCAGCCCGAGAGACAGAGAACTTCGCAACCACGGACGTGAATCTCAACATTGAATACCGAGAATCGAATCGAATCGATCTTCAGAATGCACCGTTCTTCGAATGAGGAGAGCCTTACACTCACACACCAAGGACGGACCAGCCACACCAGTGCGAGAGAACTAGAACTTTGTAACTACGGACGTGAATCTCAACATTGACTGCTGAGAATCGAATCGAATCAACTCGATCTTCAGAATGCACCATTCTTTGAATGAGGAAAACTACCACTCCCTCACCCAGGACTCCTAGTTCTACCCCAGGGAGCGAAGACGACTTGCGGGTGTACAACTGAGAGGTACACCCCCAGAGCTAGGCACTGAAATGGTTGTGCAAGGAGTGAGTGCAAGGAGCCCGCCACATTGGCAGCTACTTATTGCATGGCGAAGGCGGCGAGCCAGGCAGCCTGGCTGCGAAGGGGACTGAAGTTGGGGAACGGCGGGGAGAGCACGCACGGCAACGCCAATAACTGGTCACCCCGCCCACGTACCCGCTCGCCCGCCCGCACGCCGTGACGGGATCCACGGGGACGAGGCGTTCCCAGCGAAGGTAATACAGTAACTTAACGGGGATTCAAAACCCCGGGCAGGGCAATAAAAGCGCTTGCTGCTGCAGCAATCGCCCGTCGTGCAACGAGTAGGTGTACCTAGCTAGCTAAGGGCCGAAATGAGGCCTAGGTTAAGATCATCCTGGAGATAGTGCAAACACGGAGTGGGGCGATCCCATCATCACAACACCAGGCAGGAGAACAGGGACTAGCTAGAACTCTGCATATGTACCTGGACTGGACAGATCTAGTGTAGTGTAAGTGGAGTTAAGGGATGCCCACCCACTCGCCCCACCAGGCAGGAAGGAGAACGAGGAGGACTAGCTACTTTAGAAACTCTGGCATATGTACCTGGACTGTACAGATCTAGAGTCGTATTGTAGTTTCGTGTAGTTTAGTGTAGTGCAGTTTACGCCCACTCCCTCCCCGCCTTCAATTGAGTTGTGCGCCACGGCACTGTTGAACGTCCAGGTGGGCAGCAGGTTGTTGGGTTGCTGGTTGCAGACAGGCCATGCAGCAACAGCAACAGGAAACGGGAGCTCCAGCCTGGACTTGAAAGTGTGCACGTTTCGACATTGCCCGTCAGGGAGGGCATCTACTAATTAAGCTTGCTGCCATTAGCCGGCTGAGTGGCTGACTTCCGAGTTTGCCTCCCCTGCGACCGAAATAGCTTGCCAAGCATTGCACTCCTGTACGTTCCAGTCGCCACTGGCTGCGGCTCAGCCGCTCGGGGGGAGTCGCGAGAACGCCCGGGGCCCGCATCGTCGAGTGCTTGCTTTTTATATCAAACGCCCGACCTGCAGTGATTCTCCGCGGCTAATATAACCAGCAGAAACGAAACTCCCCCCCTTGAGTGCCCTGAAAAATTGAAGCAGTTTAAAAAAAATTTACTGAGTGCTGCCCCAGGAACCGAACGGGATCCAAATGGACACCGAACCATTCCAGTTTCCACCTTGGCGAGTGTCAACTAGAGCATCCTCAACCCAGCACTCTAAATTAAAGAGTCTGGCTCCGGCAAAATGGAGGAGAATAATTAATAATAGCCTCGTTTTGAGGGACCTTCAAGTTCAAATGGCATTTGGTGAGTGTGCAAAGCCCCTCAAATCGCCCTCTTAGATCGACTAAGTTTATATGAATTTCTGTGCTTGATTGCAACCTATGATGTCCCGAATTTTTGTCATTTATTCAAAATAAGATCATTTGTGATTGCTCAGTATAGAGAAAACAAGGCCCAAATCAAGATGTCCGAACCAACCGAGTCTAACACATATACACAGTGTGATCGGGTCCCTTGAACTTGAATTTGAAGGTGGGGGTGAACCTGTACAGTACTTTGAAGGGTAGAGTGTACAGTACCGGTCTCGACTGCGGATGCTCAGTCTTCAACTGGCCAACGTTTTTTAACCTCTGCAATATCGATCCATATCCTAGTTCTCAAAGGCGGGCATACCCGGAAACCCGGCAGACCTAAAAACTGCTTGCCCAGGTCTCCCATTTAATTAGAAAGGCTGTCTTGGGGTTCTCACGAGTGCTCGCTTGATGTGTCAGGTCTCCCCTGTCAGACCTTTTGCCACAAAGGTCGAAACTGGGAACTGGATCAGATCCCGCCTCTTAATAAAGCCCCAGTGACAGACGAGTCGGGACCAGTCCTTAACTAAACTTGCAATTACCGGAAGCGTCTTCCCTCAACAGACAGACCGGACTGACTGACGACTCACGTGGTTTTCGCGGCGGTAGAGTAGAGCCCCTGGCTGGGCGCGTCGCAGGCGTGATTGAAGCATGCATTATTAATATTGGTGTTATTATTATTATTAATATTATGATAGACCGCCTCCTCGCTAGTCACTCCGTCACTACCCCAAGTGAAGTGAAGTGAAGTCTGGGTTCCAGAAGTAACTTCGAAGTCGTAAAGAACTGAAGAACTTTGTAACTTATTACTGTCCAATGCCAGTCCACGACGCCTGTAGCCAGCCTGCTGCGGCAGCAGCTGCTCAACAAGCTCTTCAGTCTCTTCAATTTACTTCCATGCGACTCCAACGTGCCGTGCCGTGCCTGCCTGTTAAGCCAAAAGAAGTGCGAGTAACTCTCACGTATTCGGGGAAGGCGTGGTTTGATACCTGAATGATGAGCTTGCGCATGTTCGGAGCTGGATCGAATCGATCTCAGGCTCAGTCACGCGGGAAGTGAGTGAGGCCTTCTGGAACATTTATCAGCAGGCCGGGGAGACGTGACCAGATCAGAAAAAATGATAAATGGTGACAGAAAACTCCCGTTTCGTACATTGATGCGACGCTGTGAATGCGCGTATGAATGACACCAACAATCGTGTGTCAACAAAGGTTGTAAAGAAAGCATGGTTTGGGTGATACATTGATATCGACGGGACTTTCAAAGGGCTGCAACTGCAGGCAGTTCGTCTTCCGCCACCGCCATAGCCTTCGCCTTTGTTTTGCTTCGAGATTCAAGTTCAAGCCACTGTAGAGCGAGCTTCAGAGCAGATCTACTGTTGGGAACGTAACTATGCATACGTGATGTGAACCATGTGCCTGTCCCGTTAGAGCATCCTCACCAAGGTGACCAAGTGTGCTCTGTATCCCAATCCGGATGTATTTCATCCGGAGGTATTTCATTCAAATAGGGAAGAAAATCTCCTATTAACTCCTAAAGTTTCAAAGTCCCTACAGGAGACTCTTGGGATTTTGGGTAGGCTTGTGTGATCTCAATTTTTGACATTATTTTTTGAAACTTTTTTTGAAGATAGGAATTAAAATTAGCTCCGTAAGAATTTTTTTTTAAATTTCAATTGGTGCCTAAGAACAAAAGTTATGCCACCCTAAGTCCAAAAAATAGCTCAAGGGGCAGCTCAAAAAAAAAAAAAAAAATTGAATTTTTTAATTTTTAATTTTTTTCCTTAAACATTACATATTTGTATATATTTGAAGCTTTGAATCATTCTATTTGAACTAATGATGACAAAATTATGGACAATCTTGTTTTTTAGGCAATCTAAGCACCTTCTTGAAAAAAACTTGTTTTCTTCACTTTAAATGCAAATATCTTGCAATCTACATTGTTAAAGTTTTTAAATTTCTTTCATGCATTCTTATACTAGTCTAGTACATAATTCTACAATTAGATATGAAAAAAATGAAAATTTAAGGTTTATGCATGCTCTTTGCAATAGAAATGGCAATTTTGAGTGGTCTTTCATGCCTTGGGACTTTAGGAGTTAAGGTTCTACATTCCTAAAATTTTAGGGGAGGTAGGGCCCAATTTGGTATATTGCCTAATTTATATAGAACTCAAATCACCGTTTTGAATATTGAACATTTTGGTGGTGAAAAGCATTGCCTATTTCTATATATTTACTCCTTAATTCACATAGAAATAGAAGGATAGAAATAGGGAAGAATTGGTGGGGATGCTATTAGAAAGCATTCAAATCATAGATTTTAGCATATTTTTTATTGTTCAACTTACTTAGTTAACCCTAAAGAACAATCTATCCTTGAAATAGACAAATTAAAATTAAAATTTGTTGCATAGAAAGTCAATTTAAAATGAACCTCATTGAAATTTTGACATGAAATGTAGACAAGTGGTCCCATATTTTATTTTTGTAACTAGCTCAAGTTCTTAAAACATTACAATCTCAAATTTAACACTGTATTATTTGCATTTATTGTAAAAAAACAAACGATTTGATATAAAATTTGCTAAACTTAGCTATATTTGAACCCCTTAAGGATTAGATGTTTAAATTTCAAACAATAGATGAACGCAAATATGTTCTAAGTACATGCAATATTTATTTTTCTATCCATCTAAATATTGGTAGATTCTTCTGTTAGTTCTCTCAAATTTTTATGGTACAGATTTTAACAACTTGATTGAAGATTGAAGATTTTTAATTTTTAGAAGATTTTTTCTTTGAATTCAAAATTGTAAGTTCTAATTCTTGTGATTTTTAATGATTTTATTTTACTTATTTCTTAAAGTTATTTGAAAGGGTCATTTTTTGAATTCAAAAGTTTGTTTCTGACATTATATTTACTTATGCCCCTAAAACTATAGAAGATTTCCAAGAACAAGTTAGAAATAATTTCCAAAAAATTTGTTTCAAATTTTTTGAGAAATTTTGGTCACTAATGCAATTAATCTAAACGTATGGATATGATCTATAAATCATATTTTATAACTCTTGTTTGAAAGTCATCTCAAATTTAATTAGTCAAAGTTTCATTTTATTTTAGATCTCTATACTTTCAAAAAAATTGTCTATACCTTCATTACCTTGTTCTTTGAAGGTTAAATCATTGGTATAGATATAAATTGCTACCCAAATATTAAAATAAGATGTTGAGATATTACTCAACTCACTTATATCTACTTAATTCATTGAGATGTGTAATATACAATTATCTATATGCCTTTCAATATTCTAAAAAATCTATCGTAGACATGCTACTAACCATGCAACACCACTTACCTTCATGTCACCATATATCACAAGAAATGTCTGACAACTACACTGAGAAAGAAGAAGGCAACATTTGTAGCTCCTACAATGAACCCTAACATGCAGAGTTAGTGGATGGCACATTGATCACATGTTGATGCATATGATTGTGAGCTTGATTGTAAAAAGGTCACAACTTTTCATATACAATTGTCATTTCATTTTACAACAGTACTTTCATCTCATTTATTAACTAAAGTTTTTTTAAATAATAAAAAGGTGGTATCCACCTTGTGAAAAAATATTAACTCCTATAGTGAAATTCAAATGTGCACAGTCAGTAGTATGTCTATAATATAGGGACTTACTAGCCAAGTGTATTGCGCACTTATTAGTAGTATAGCCTAGGTCTTGTAGTGTTCTAGTTACCAATATTCCATGGTGCTTTAGCTATAAATGTCATATGATGCACTAGCTACTTCAAATCCTTGGATTTGAGGCAAATTCAATTTTTGCAAAAATAGGTCTACTTTAAAATCATTAAATCTTATAAGTCTTCATGGAATATAATTATTGCCTAAAAATATAAGGCACTCAAAGATTAACTATAGAATCTACTATGATGCTTTGGCTTTTTATTTTTTTTTTTAAATATCCAAATTTACTTTAATTTTAGTCTATCAAAATTCAAACACCGAAGTATCTTAGACAAGGAAAAGTTAAATTTTATGATTGAAGCATTTTTTCATGTTCATTTGGTTGTAATACATCCAAATAGACCTAGTCTTTTACCACTATGGCTGTTATTAAATTGCATTTATTAGTTTTTAATATTGCAACCTTGGCTAAAATACACATGAATATTCTTCCATATCCAAGAGAACTGCACAAGTTTTTTAAGAAAATCATAAATCAATTTGTAGGGAATGTTTGCAAAACTTAATATGCCATTATCATCTCATTCAAAAATTGGCCATAATTGGCGATAGAAAGATTAGACAATGACAATGACAAGTAATGGCAAAAATAACTCTATAATTGTGTCTTGCCATATATTCCAACTAAAGTATTTTCATGCACAAATCTGATAGTTTGATCTAAAGTAGCAAAAAACTAATAAAGCTGGGAAGGATAATTCTTAAGTATTAGTTATAGTATAGTGAAGATTATTGATACTCTAAGTTTTCACATTTGCAATTTTGAAGGTCCAAAGTACTATTGGATACCAATTCCTTAAAAGTAGAAGTTGTAATTTTAGAGGGGTGATTATCTAAACTTAGATCATAATCTATAACTTGAAAAAATATAAAAATAGCTAATTCTATGTGACATAGAAGTCTTTAAGGGGCGTGTATTTTAGTGCTTCCATTGTGGAACATGGAAATTTTTTTAATGGCAATTAGAAATGTTACTCTTCACAAAGTGTGTATTTTACAATTTACAATTTTTTTTCTATTCTTTACATATCCAAACTTCATAATATCTATTTTGTTGAGTTCATGTACTTTCTTAGTTCACCCACTTAAAAAAATATTATAGATCTAATCTTCAGAGGATTTAGTTTATTAAAAGATCTACATATTTTCGTATTTTATAGTTATTATTTGTCTCCTATTATTAAGATATTGTAGAAGAACAACATCTACATTGTAGCAAAATGCAAAAAACAATACAGGTGTTTCTTGTAGTTATTATGACTCCAAGTCAATAGATAGAAAGACCATGGTTTGAGCTCAATAAAAAAACTTGAGCAACAAAAAGTCTAGAAGTTTTGCACTTCAAACACTATTAGAGGTAAAGTAATGTGCCATAAGAATATTGTGGCTGGCACTATACAATGGCAAGTGGTTGTAAGAAACACTTGTTTGATTTTTAACTTTATCCTTTGTGATGGATAGCTTTCTACCCACAGCTTGTGAGTTGTCCCATGGACAAATAGATTTGAGCTTCAAAATAAAGCAGAACATTGTATTTTGCACAACCATTTTCCTACAATTGCATCTAAGTACAAAATGTAGGTTTGTCTTACTTCTATCACAAACAAATGTTTTATACTCAGCAAACTTCATAGAATCATAGCCCAAACTAATGACAAGTATTGTCTTTTTAAAACTCGCATGAGTCTCAAAAAGCAAGCATTTGGCATGGGGTACTTGAATCAAGTATGGTTAAACATTCTATTTATGCACAATTTGGTGATTAGGATGTCATTTTGCATCCTCCCCCAAATTTTTCAATTCCAATACTTGAAATTGTGTATTGCAATACTTGAAATTGTGTATTGCAATAATCTTATAGTTTAAGTGATTTAAAATAAAATACTATTTGTTGCACTTTGATTTTAACACCCATATTTTTTTGGAAAATCATTTATAATTAAAATACCTAAAAAATATTTTAAAATATCTAAAAAATATGGTCAATGTTTTGGATTTTAAGAAGATTTCATCTAAAAGACATTCAAGTATAGAATAATTTCAAAGTAGGATATTAAAAACAAATGACAATAAATTATAAACTTCGACAACTCAATTTTTAAAAGGGGAGTAGTAATTAAAGATTAAAATGAAACTTGTCCATTTGTGACAGCTTGGTTAGATTGGTTATACATCAAAACAATCAATAAAAATATTTTATACTAGAAATGAATGCTACAGAGAGCTTAATGTGTGGACTTCTATACATCATTAAACTATTACTTCCAGGATTAAAAAATAAATAAAAATTATCAATTTAATTTTAAAAAATAATAAAAAATAAAAAATAAAAATAAAATGGTTATATTTATTTTTAAATAAGAAATTCAACTACACTAAAACATTACTTCCAAACATACAAACTCATAAACAATAGAAAGTAAAGGGCTTGTGATACCAAGCTACAATAGAGAAGTTTGGTTCCAAGGATCCATGTGGACGCTAGCTTGGTACCTACATTGACTTGTCGAACCAATCTCTCCTATTGCAACTTGGTGCCACAAGCCTCCTTTATTTTCTAGTGCTTGTGTATTTGAGTACTTTCAAGTACAATTTTGAGAATTATAACAAAACATAATTGACAATCATAAAAAAGGTTGTTTTAACATATGATATTTTATTAATATTTTCTAAATTCAGAAATTATTGATTAAAAAAATATGAATCTTATGGTTTTAGAGGTTCATGGTATTATAGAGCACTCATTCTAAGCAATTGTAAATTGAAATTTAGAAGAGATGATCTTCTAGTAGATTAGTGACCATACGGAAATAGCGCATTAGAATACCAAAGTTCCATCATGCATTCATGGTTCATAAATTGGTTGATTTGCCAACTAATTTTACAACCAAAACTTGATAATTGTACCAAAATCAACACTAAAGTATCCATGCTTTAAACTACAACTAAATTGTAACCTTTATCAAAGCATTGAAGGCAATTTCCTCTTCAAAGATTGTATAAAGCACAAAAATATATAAACAAAACGTGGAATATATATATATATAAACTTTAAAAACTAGTTTATATATAGATTTTCATATGTCCATAAACTTCAATCATTTGTGAAATTGGAATTGTCAAACCTAATGCCATCTCTAGTCATCAGGGTCAACATTTCCTACCAAATGATTGACTAAATTTGGCAAATGTGATTTAGCATAAGCTTAAAATAAAAATATATTTTTGTAGATATAAAACATATATAATATACCAAAACATTCATCATGCATTTCAAGTGTTTTTTTTGTTAACTTTGACCACTATATACAATAACTCTAACTCTTTAGCACCTAAATCTTTTCTTCAGTATTTGCATATTATTTCTTATATCTTTATAATTATATTATTTACCTCAATTTCTTCAAACTCATAATAGATTTTTTTTTAAAACCAAGCATTAATTTAGATGAATGAGAAGTTTTGATGTTAGAGATGCCCCTAGAATGGATCTCTTTGTTTATCATCTAGATTTTCAGACGTCAGAGTGTTTAGGGGTTAAGGTTACTACACCTAAGTGAGACATGTTTCTTAAACAATTCCATCTAGATTCTTATCTAAATTGTGCAGCATCCATAGAAAATAATCCAAGATTGTTTGGAAGAACACACCCAAGTTTTATTACTTTGAGAATTTGGAATTTATTTATACAAAATCCTAAACGTGCATTCTAAAATAATCTAACTAGATTCCTTTTTAACTTCCAACAGAAGAGCATTTGTAGTTTAATCATGCAAACCGTATTCCAACCCTTTTTCAAACAATGTTACGTGTTAGTACTTGCAGTGGTTAAAAATGACCAGTTTCTTATTCCCTCTTTCTTCACTTCTTATATAGCATTATTAATAAACGCTTTGGGTGTCCCTTTTGCTCCCCCATAAAGCGAGAGCCCCCAACATTGCAACTTTGTAGCCAACAAATAAAACTAGCAATGCAACTTCCTAGTCAACCAATGACTCTTTGCAGATTAAACTAAATTCACTCATAGGGATCTAGGGAGAAATTATTCCAAACTCCAAGGGGAATGGATTAGGTTAGTTAATCCTAAAAAGACGTCACGGATACCAAGTGTTTGATGGATGATAGAGAAACCTTCTATATAGAATAGAAGTGCAAATGTTCATCGAAATTTTCTGTGAAAAGGGGAGGTCTTACATAATAGTTTGACCTTTAGTGAGTGATTTAATTTGGTTTTTTTCATACCAGTGATTCATGCACTACCCAAAAAGTTGATCAATTCCATGGTGATTAGTCCAACCTTTTGGTATTAACCCTTAAAGGACGCTCCAATCATTTTTTCCACCAATGAATGATAGATAATACTGCTATGTAGGAAAGAAGTGAAACTATTCATCCTGAGAATATTTTGTATGAAAAGGAGAAGTCTTCTACAATAGTGACTTCCAATGAGTGCTTTTGGTACTTTTTTTAACCACCTATTCACACAATACCAAAATGGATGATTTCCACGGTCACCAGCTCGTCCTTTTAGGGTTAACAATGTTATGCTTTAATTTTCCTGTTTATTTTTTTCTCCCTACAATTGAAAGCTCTGTCCTTTCCTTGCACGAAGCCAGCTCAGCTGATTCCCTTCTTTCACCTGAACCCTGGCATGCTGACTTGGCATGAATTAAGAAAATACCCCCCTAAGAACCTTCTGAAGAAAATTAAATTAAAATTAAATTAATTAAAATTAGTATCACACGTGTGAAGAAAAGCCAGCGTGCGTGTCAAGTATGGAAATTAATGACTCCGTGCTCTCTCTCGTGCAATTAGCAATTATGCCGGGGCTTAGTTTTGCCGACGTGGCCTGCTGGTCCGACGTGCGTCATCACTAACTTAAGGTAAGGTGGGTGGGACTCACTGAGGAAAAAGAGATGATGATGCACACCTTTGCCATTAACTGAGGTTAAGTAAGTAACTGCGGTGAATAAATAGAGGGCACCCCAAAATTAAGAAAAAGAAAATAAGTTTTAAGGACTGCTCTACCTGGCTAGTACGTGAGGGTCAGATTCCCCAACAGGAATTCAAAGTAAAGTATCATATAAATAAAAAGGTTAACAAAAAATTAAATTCTCAGCTGGCTGTCTCCATATTTTGGGAAGGTGGAAAGGCACCCCAAAACCGTCTAAATAGAGCAATTCAGCATATTTGGAGACACCTTTTTCTAGAAAAAAACAAAACAAAATATTTTTGTAGTATCAGCAATTTGAAAATCAAGAATTTTCAGAAAAACAGGAAAAATAATTTTTGGATCAGACATGTGGTTATTATGAATTTTCCAAGTAGAACTCCATAGGCTACTAAAACCATCACCTAGCTTGGTCATAATACCGAAATCTAGAGATTTAGCAGTCAACTAATTGTAGTTAAGTTGGAAATTGAATTGATTACACTTCTAGAGAAACTTTGAATAGAAGTCTACTTGCCACAAATGGGTATACAAATGGTTTAACGGGGTGTTTTCACCTTAACCCCCAAAGGACCAACATGCATTTTTTGGCAACAGAGCAATTTTGACAGGTACGTGTGATTGGAGATTGAGTATTTTAGATTGAAATTATAATAGAAGGTGGGGACGAGGAATATCTTTACTATGCATCAAAGTTTGTGACATTTGGAAATACGAGTCAAAAGTTATGGCCTAATATGGTGGGTTTTTTTTGTAAATGGGCAGTCCGGTAGATCAGAAAAAATCACTTTTATTTGAAATAAAAAATTGAAATTGGTTTTCTAGATTCATATATATGTGGAAAACTTTGAATCATTCCATTTTGATCAATGAGTAAAATGCTATGAAGAGTTTTAGTTTGCGAGTAAGGTTCTCTACTCTAAAGTAAACTTTGAAGTCCTTTATTTTACTCAAAATTCAATATTTTGGGAAAAAATTAAAATAATAGGATGTAGAATGATTATTACAAAATTTCAACAATTGGAATTGTCATTTTCAATTCCATAACTAATTCCTTAACAATTTTGTATTTTGAATCATTATCTATTTCTTTCTACTTACTAATTTTTTCCTATATGTTGTACCATTCCATTTTCCAAATGATCTAAATTTTTTCAAGCATGTAGACAACTTGCCTTGAAGAATGAATCCAAAGAAGCAACATCATTTTGGACATTTTTTCATACAAATGTGATCTTAGGAAGTGCAACTATCCAATTTTTTGCACGGCCAAAAAAGAAGGTTTTTATCACTTCAAACGTTGATATCTTATAGTCTCTATGGTGGAAATTTCTGAAATTTTTTCCACATCTTTTCAAACCAGCATGCTACAAGATCCTACCGCAACATATGTCCAAAATTTTTTTTTTCTAAATTTTGGTGCTTGTACTATGAATGGCAGTTTTGGAGAGTTTTGGGTGAAAACATAGTTACATTCCTTTAGGGGTTAAGGGCAACTTCACACTATGACCAAAGGTCAAGAGGTCATAAGTTTTCACCAACCAAATTTCAAGAAACCAAAAGTTCGGCTTCTTGACCCTTCACACTAGAAGCTCGACTAGAAGGCACAAGTCCAAAGGCCATCACCCTCCAACTATTTACATACGTGGCAATAAATTGCCTACATGGCAAGAGACTTTCAAAGGAAGTTTGGGTTGACTAAAAATGGAGACCATAACTATGGCCGAGAGGCCATCAACTTATGACAAGATCTCAACCGTTAGATTGGTAGGTGGGAGTTCATTGCTAAGAGTTTGGACTTTGGGCTTGGCCTTTGGAGGCTTCACACTTTGGCCGTCCATGTTGAAATGCCGTGGGAGTTCATTGCCAAGGATTTGGACTTTAGACTTGGTCTTTGGAGGCTTCACACTATTGTTGGCCGAAGGCTCCAATTCATATATTTTATTGCCTATTTATTGCTCATTTCTTTGAATTCTCAACAAAGTTTGGTCACTTAATCCCACAGCCTTTGGATGTGGTCGGCCATAGTTTGAAGCGACCCTAAATAAGATGTCCAAAATATTGTAGAATGATTTCATCTACGTTTGGTTACCTAATTCTCTAAATATTTCGAAATTTTGTAAGAGATTACTAAAGAACAACATTTTTAAGTCAAACTCTAGAATGATCATTTCTAATAATTTTGCAGGAATTAATAATCAAAGTGATGACTACATAGAATACTTGTTGTATAGCAATGAGAAGTTAGATTACAAAAACTAAAAACTATTGAGGTAAGAGGTGGTATTTGTTTCATGGATACTTTGATCTAATTTAATAGTGCATATGATATTCATTTATCAAAGTTTCACTATTTTGAATTATTATTAATGTATGTTAAAACATTATTGTGTTGTATATAAAGCAGTGTTTTTTTTTCTGGCGATTTGGTGCAAAATTGCACCAAAATTTTTGACCTAGCACCAAGCCTATAGGAAATTTTTAGTAAATTTTTGGATGAAATCGCCAAAAAACTTCAAGTTCAAGAAAAATCTTGGATGAAATCGCCACATTGTGAATGAAAATAGAATTATAGATACGTAGTATCACATTTTCTATACAGTACTTGGATGAATGTTGAAACTTGGAGCACCACCGTAACATTTAATATCGCCACTTCGCCACTTTATGGAAAATGAAAAAAAAAACACTGATATAAAGTTATATAAAACTAGAATTTTGTAGTAATACTAATTTTGTAAGCGACACTAGTATTCTCCCCTCACTATTATAATAAATCAATGTAGTTCTATTACTTTGAAGTCATTGCATATCAATAGAGTACATTTGAAATTTTAAAATGTGTCTAATTGATACATAGTGGTACAATTGGAGTGTCTTTTGAATTGCAATACAAATAGGGTCTCTTATCTTTTCTATTGTGCAATATTTTAGAAAGTAGATGTGTTTAGTTATATATTCAAACCATCAATATCACACTCTTAAATTTTATAAAGAATTTACATATAAATGTGGTAAAATTGACTATGTCAATTTAAAAAAAATCATTATTCAATAATTGTACAACAATATAGTATTTTTTAAATCCTAAAGCATGAATATATTGTGTCATTAATAGAATTTAAATAAAAGAAATTTTAAAATATTAAAAGAACATTATGATAGAATTTTATAAGCATTATTATAACCCCTAAAGGTCTTTGACTATATTTTCACCCAAAACGCTCTAAAACTGTCATTTCTAGGACAACTACCAAATTTTAGAATTATTTTTTAAACAAATGAAACAATAGGATCATTTAGTGCACTAGTTTGAAAAGATGCAGAAAAAATTTCAGAAATTTTTGCCATGTAGATTGCATGATATTAGTGTTTGAAAGTACAAAACTCTTTTTTTTACCTCTGCAAAAATTTGGGAAGCTGCACTTTAGAAGGCCACATTTGTATGAAAAAATGTCCAAAATGGTTTTAACTCTATGGGTTCATTCTTTAAGTCAAGTTGGTTACATGCTTGAAAATTTTCAAATAATTTGGAATTGTACAACATGTAGGAAACAAATAGTAGGTAGAAAGAAGTAGAGAATGATTCAAAGTACTACATTGTTAACAATTTATTTATGGAATTGAAAAACGCCAATCCCAATGGTTGTAATATTGAATCAAACAATATACACCCAATTTTTACATTCTTTTTCAAAATGATTCAAAATTGAATTAAATAAATGAGTTTCAAATTTATTTAGAGTAGACATTCCATAACTTTCCACAAAGTAAAACTCCTATAACTTTCATCTCATTAATCAAAATGAAATGATTTAAAGCTTTCCATATATATATATATATAAATCTAAGAAACCAATTTCAAATTTTTTATTTTTTATTTTAAAATTTTTGAAAAAGTCTTTTTAGCTGCCCGGACTACCCGCCAAGTAATGAAAACTACATATCATACAATAACTTTTGAACTTTGTAGTCAAAACTTATGACAGTTGTTGGACCTTAAAGCTACTCCCCGGAAAAATGTTGTATGAAAATTTAAAATAAAAAAAATAAAAACTCCATTCCTATGTACCTGTCCCAAATTGCTATGTTGCCAAAAAATGTAGTTTGGTCCTTTAGGAGATAATATTTTTGCTTCTATATCATGATATTATTAATAAAGTGCTAAATACTAAATTTGGAATATAAAACTCTTAACTTATAAAAAACTTTTGCATTTTGAGCCTCCAAATTGCAAAAATAACTCCTTTAGGTTCAGTTTTGAATGAAAAAATTTGTAAAAAAATGAAAACTATAATCATACAATCTTATTTAAACCTCATGTTAAATACACAATAAAAAATCAATATGAAATCCTTTATCATTTGAGAGATTTATTTTCTATAATATCCATGTGGATGTATTTCAACTTCAAAGTTTAAAAAAACTTAGAGTATCTAGAGTTTAATTTTCATATTTTAGTATAATGTAGATGCATAGATTGAAAATTTCCACTCCCATATCAAGACTTGAATTTACTTTGTGGATGACTTATACACCTTACTATGACTATGGTTCCTTTGTGAAGAGTAAAACATAGAAAAATCTTTGTAAATTCACCAAAATTACATAAAGGCTTTTATCAAGATTCAAATTGAAGATTGTTGTATTGAAAATTTGTAAAGTAGAAGTAAAAATAGAATTAAAAAAAAAATTTTAAAATGTAGTTTTTATGGACAAATCCTTTTTGTTTTACCATCGTCCTAGAGAAGTAATCAAATTGCCATGGCCTTAATAAGTGCCCTTTCAAATGCCACATGGCAATTCTTCATTAGCCTTCAATAATCATAAGAATTTAATTTTGAGGCAAAAACACACAATAATTTATTAAAAATGCATCCAAATATGTTGTGTGTGTAGATTATATTTTTGGATTTTTAACTAAAATGGTTATATAAAAATTTATTTTGAATGTGCAAAAAAATTCAAGAGTAAATCTACAAACTTTAAAAAACACAATTTTATTTTAAAGATTTTTAGGGGTTAAGATTGTCAATGCTAACTTCTATTTGTGTTAAATCATTAGACACATGTTAAATTTTTTTTCAATTACTCTTTACAAGTCGTTGAAGATTTGATGATTTTTGACATTTGTTATAAATTGTCGTGGAAAAAGAAATTTAGTAAAAATTGTTAGAAAAGAGGTTGTTGATTAATAACCATAGATTACATCCATTTAAATATATAAGCAAATTTTTATCACCAATAATTTTGTATAATAAAAGAAATTGATAACTAAATAATATTTTAATATTTCATTATTGATCAAATTTTGAATTTTCTTTTATGAAATTACATACCAAACTCAATGAAATTTTCTAATTTACATTTCATTTTATATTGGTAAACATGCCTCTTTTAACATTTTAAAACCAAAAGTCATTGAATAATTCTATGGAAGTCACTCCCTATTTTTTTTTGACGCACATAACATTATAAAAACCAAGCTAGGGAGCTTTCGCTTTCGCAGAATGGGAGGGGAGGGGGCTCTAGTGCTAAAAGTTCTTAAAAGTAGTGAATACATTGATGTGGAGGACCTTGGGATGTCATTGTAACGAGCAAACGCCAATTGGATGGTTTTTACTATAAGTAAATTCCCCCCATGTATCTAGGGAGGATTATACCTCTACTACTTAACAATATTTAGCACATGTGTGTGATTGAGATAGTTTATAGGATTTTTTAGGTACCTTGAATTCTTGGCACCTTTAAATTTTGTAAAATTTTAATTTGTATTATTATTTAGGATACAATATTTGAGTATTTCAAGGATCTTTTGTACTTATAAACTTTATTTTTTTTGCAAATTGAAGTACATGTTTATATATTATAAAAATGTGCAAATCAATAAGACAAGCACTTGAGAAATGACTCTACATCCTAAAGAAAGTAATTACATTGTGTTAACCCACTTAAGTACATACAACAATGGAGGCTAAAAAGCACTAGTAAATGGAACAATGCTTAAAACGTGAAGTGTGTTTTAATTTCCTTGACCAAGGTAAACAATGGAATGATTGAACAATGCAACAAGTTTCCAACATGACAGTGGTGGATGGCAAAAAATGAGAAGAATGAAAGATAACTGCAATAGAATGTGTTAGAAACCCTAGAACAATCGAGAATGGTGCAATGACCAATATCAAGATGGGAGTAGGAGAAGACAAGAATTTTAGTTGGCATGCCTTGAATCCTTAAATTGGTGAATTTTTCTTTTTTATAACAATAAATCCTAAATAAAAATCTAATAGTCTACTATGATTTTAGTGAGGCAAACAAAACCCTATGAACTATTTATCTACTTGATATCGTATAGCCTAATTAATTGTACACAATAATAAAGGCATTTCTATTAAAGGATTGTATACTCACCCTATTATCAAAAATATTCATATTAATAAAATCTATGCTACTACTGAAAAAATAAAAAATAAAATGGCCATTAAAATATTTTTATCTTATTTATATACATGAAATACAAAATTGAACAATGCATACATAGTTCTAATAACTTTTTAAATTTACATGAATCTAAATAAAGGGTCCCTATCTTGTAACTCATATAGTTTTCTAACAGATCATAAGGAAATTCCTTAGATGGATACTTATTGTCTATTATTTGTAGAATATTTAAAAAAATATATATTTTAACCCTAAATTTTTATTAAAGTGATGATACTCCACATGCCAATTTTAAGCTGCATGGTCTAAAGCACAAAAATGCCATCTAGGACAAGTATAGATTTTAAGCCACATAGTCTAAATCGTAAAAGTGCCAAAGTATGTAAAATGACATCATTTTAACGAAATTTTCTATAAATGAATAGCGTTTGCACCTTTTGGTCTATAAATCAAATTAATTTTGACAAAGTACTTTGGTGATAGGTTTCATCCTTTTGGGGTTAAAATCCATATTAGACAAGTGATGCAAATAGTATACTGATAGAGCTCAATGGTTGAAATTGCCAAAAATTGTTTGTAGAAATATGTTTTAAACTTTTTGGAAAATCATTTTGTGAAAAAAATTTATATGAAAAAAATCAAAGCTTAAAAACTTGGTTTTATGTATCTATTGATCTTCATATTACCTATTAAAATTAAACATTTGGTCTCATTTAAAAAAAATAGATATTTGATAGGAGATGCTACCTTGTACCAAGTACTAAGAATAATATAGAATAATGGATGAAAGAAGTAACTCCAAATAGTCGCTTCATTCATCCACTTTTGGACATTTGATCTCTAGGATTTTAAAATTTTCACCAAGTTTTATGCTCATGTTAATCCCTAGTAAAAATATTATAATAACAAAATGTCTTTTAGCAATTTTGTTCAAATTAATGCAATTTTCTATTTTTGTCTTTTAAAACTTTATAAGAAGAGGAGAATTGTATTCAAATTTGTTTGTTGTCACCAATTTGTATATTTAAAAAAAAATTCTAAGTATTTAAAGATCAATTATTTTGTAGAATAAATCAGTGGGACAAAGAAAACTTTTCGTTCATTCCATTTTAATTAGTTTGGTAAAAAAATATAAAAATATAGTATTTCAAGTTGTCATTGAATCCTTTAGAAATAAAATGTATATTTGGATCATTTTCTAGCTAACTTTCAAAGAATAAAAAATAAATGGGATCCTTATGATTTGCAACAATATTCTATTATTGGAATTGACATGTTCCAATTCTAAGTTGGCTTTATCAGCTCACATTAACTTTTTCTGTCATCTTGTACATATTTTCAGGTAATGATTATTTAGAGGATGAAAACATCATTTAAAAATTAAAAATCTTAGACTTTCAACTCAGTTCTGGAACATGCCGTCAAAAACCTCAAATCCAGGAAGATACACATTTTTTTGATTTGGCACATTAACCCCTAAAGCCCCGAGGCCTTTTCTCCATCAAAACACACTCAAAACTGCCACTTCTATTGCAAAGAGCAAAAAAATATAAAAAACTGTTTTCTTTTGCATATCTAACCGTAGGATCTTATACTAGACTAGTATGAGAATGTGTGCAAGAAATTTCAGAAACTTTGACCAAACAGATTGCAAGATATTTGCATTCAAAGTGAAGAAAACAAGTTTTTTTGCACCTTGCTTGACTAGATTTTTGGGCTTTGAACCTATTTAACTTAAATTTTTTGTATTGTTGATTTTGATTTTCTAAGTTTATATGTTGAATACCTCAGTTGAGAATCTAGGAAAAAAAATTCAAGAAAAAAACACTAAATTTTTACTCATTAAAAACTTGTTAAATAGAAGTAGGTTCAAGATTGAAGGAATAACTAAATCGTTAATAGCTCTAAGACAAAATTGAAATACCATAATCCCAACGGTGAGATTGTTCTAGAAAGCAAATTCAACCTTGTCTAACAATTTTTTTCTGAAAATTGTAAAAATTGCATTAAAAAATGAATCCTAAATGTTATTTTTTCAAGAAGATGCCTAGATTGCCCGAAAAACTAAGATTGTCCATAACTTTTTCATTATTAGTCCATATAGAATGAATCAAAGCTTCAAATGTAGACAAAAAGACATAGATTTTGAAAAAAATATTTAAGAAATTTATTTTGACTTTCTGTGATTTTTTTGTGTTGCCCGCCAAACTCTATTTTTGACATAACTTTTTTTCTCGGGCACCAATTGAAATAAAAATTATATATCCACAAAGCTCTCGCAGAACCGCACAACCTCAAAAAATCCCAAAAAATTTCTCTACAAATTGAGGTCACAGGAACCTACCCGGACCCAAATTGTCCCCCGAGGGGACAAACGGGGCTTTAGGGGTTAAGGAAGTTACACTATTGAACAAAATTCACTTTTTGAATTTTAAGTCAAATCAAAATTTTAAACAAAAAACACATCTCAATGGTTCCCCGTAGTAATTTCCACCCCTTCCTTTTGGGAGAATTTTTAAAAGTTAACATTATTTTTCTAACATTTTAAAAATCACATTAATATCATATTCTCTAACTTTCAAGCCATATAAAAAAATACATGGTTTATCCATTAGACTCTAAAAGGAACCTCTTCCATGTCCTTAGTAGTCCTAATAGTTCATTTGGACCCGAGTTCAAATATTAAAATCTCTTTGTGATGAAGTAATTAGTAACTTCAATTATAAATGTAATTAAGTCGTTTCATAAATATTTAACACTAAGACTATATTCTATAAAAGTTAAAGATTGCCAAAGCAATTAAATATGATACTAGACTTCCCATACATGTAACTACGTTCATGAAGTGCAAAAGAGTGGCAATATACTTCATTTCCTATTGCTTGTCTCTAAAATTTCTTGAACTTTCATTGGTTATTTATGAAATCAAATGGCAAATTGAATGACTGGTGTTGGCTATTCGCAATAGATGGTGGAAAAAAAAATTAGACACATTTAGATCACCTACCTTACCTTACCCTTTTGTCAATGCAAAGCCTCTTGTCTTGCACTCTTAGAATTTTTTTTTCAAGATAGGGCATTACAAAAATTCTCAGGCTTTGAAGGGCCGCTAGAAAACGACATGACAACTCTATTAACTTGAAACAACATTCCTGACATCATTAGCTGCAGCGCAGTGTCAGCTGAGGTGACTTTCTACTACAACAATTCTATTGTAGTCTGACATGTCGGACTGTTTGTTTGTTTTGTTTTTTAAACACTTATACCATTGTATTGCAGTTTTTAAATTTACAAACAATGTTTAAACTGAATTTATTTTCAATGAAGTCAAATTATATACTAGAAAACCACAAAATTCGGATTAATTGAATTTTATTTGACTTCACTGAAAAAAATCTATGAATTTGAAATTGGGAAGAGGAGGTTTTTATGGAATTGGGCTTGTGGTAAAGTTCACAACCCATGTGGGATATGTATCTTCACTCATTTGACAATGAGTGAACATATATATTCCACATTGTCAAATGAGTGAAGATACATATCCCATATGATTTGTGAACTACACCACAAGACCAATTCCACAAAGACCTCCTCTATTCTTCTTGATTCTAACTAATTGTCAATGAATTTAGTCATTCACACATCGACCCTCCATAAAATCAGGACGATATTCATTGGATAATTTTGCAACATTTTCTTTTTGTTTTAATTTAGTATTAACCTCTAAAGGATTTTGACTATGTTTTCACCAAAACCACTCTAAAACTGTCATTTTTAAGACAACCACAAAATTTTAGAAAAAACAACAATTTAGGACAAATTTAACCGTAGGATCTTTTAGTAAATTGATTTGAAAAGATGTGGAAAAAATTTCAGAAATTTCCGCCTTGTAGATTGCAAGATATTAGTGTTTGAAGTTATAAAAATCCTTTTTTTACCACTGCGAAAATCCGGGCAGCTGCACTTTAGAAGGCAATATTTGTATGAAACAAAGTCCAAATGGTTGTAACTTTGGATTCATTCTTCAATTCAAGTTGGCTACATGCTTGAAAATTTTCAAATCATTTGGAATTGTACAACATGTACAAAAAAAATAATAAGTAGAAAGAAGTAGAAAATGAGCCAAAATACTAAATTGTAAACAATTTATTTATGGAATTGAAAAATTCCAATCCCAATGGTAAAAATGTTTTAATAAACAATCTACAACTAATGTTGTGTTTTTTTTCCAAAAATATTAAAAACTGAATTAAATAAAGGATTTCAAACTTTTTTTGTAATGTATAGATTCTATAACTAGTGGCAAACTACCCCAAACTAAAACTCCTCATAACTTTTGACTCATCGATCAAAATGGGATGATCCAAAGCTTCCCACTTAGATAAAAATCTAATAAACCAATTTCAAATTTTTATTATTTTTAAAAGTCATTTTTAAAGAAATTTTCTGAGCTGTCCAGGCTGCCCAAAGTTCAAACAAAACCACATATCATGCAATAACTTTTTAACCATGTAGTCAAAAGTTACAAGAATTGTTGGGCTTTAAAGCTACTCCTCGGGCACATGTTGTGTGAAAATTTCAAAGAAATAAAAGAAAAACTCCATCCGTAGTGAGCTGCCCAAATTCGCTATATTGCCAAAAAACGCAATTTGATCCTTTAGGTTTATGGTAATGCCTTGGGGCAAAAGTTATGCCATCCTAAACATAATTTTCAAGTCACTGGATAGAAAAAGAAATCCACAAAATTAAAAAAAAAAAATCTATTTCCTTATAGATCATATTTTTGTCTACATGTGAAGCTTTGATTCATTCCATTTGGATTGGTGATGTGAAAGCTATGAAAAATCTTGTTTTCTGGGCAATCTTAGCATCTTCTTGAAAAATAACCTATAGGATTCATTTTTGGATGCAATTTTCGCAATTTTTCAGAAAAAATTGTTTGACAAGATTAAGTTTGTTTTCTAGAACAATCTCACTATTGGAATTATTCAATTCCATCTTTGAGCTATTAACGGTTTAGTTTCTCTTTCAATCATGGACCTACTTCTACTTAACAACTTTTTAAAGAATGAAAATCAAGTTTTAAAAGAAATAAAATTTCCTAGACTTTCAACTCAATTCTTCATCACATTAAATTTTTAATTCAAAACCCATAGTGCAATTTTCTTTTTAAAAGGCAGTTGAAGTTATTTGAAATTGCAGGCTAGGATTCAAAAAAACTTTGGTTTCCAACTTTGAATGCTAATATTTCTCAATCTGTACGGTTCACCTTCAAGAAATTTTTGTAACATGATTTCAAGCAAGTATAGTAAAAGATCCTATGGTTAGATTCCAAGAAAGTGGGTTTTGTTTTTTCATTTTTTTTTCATTGGTGAAAGCAGCAGAAATGGCAGTTTTGAGTGGTTTTTGACAGAAAATGGTCTAGGGCCATTAAGGGTTAAACTAGCGTATTCTATACACATAGGACCGGCATAGATTTCAGACCCTGCAGTCTAAACCGTGAAAGTACCAAAGTTGTGTGGAATAGTGGCGCCATTTTAGCGAAATTGCGCCCGTGCTGTGAAGGCATGTGGCAGGAACTGTCCAAAAACAACAAGGATGTGCACTCATCAGTCCCCCAATCTGAACATAAAAAAAAAGAAAAAAAAGAAAAAGAAAAGAGTGCATCTGTGCTTGTACCGAGTGATTCAAAAAATTATTTTAAAAACTTGAGCGTACCTGAGCGACAGATAAGGAATGCAGGATGCCATACCGTTTGGCTGTCAGTGTTTTCCACATTCTTTCCGATCGAGATGCCGATCGACGATCGACCTCTTACGGTCCTCGATCGATCGATCTCGATCCACAACATGGCGCCTCAAGTCTATTTATACTCGTCTAACTTAGTTTCTCCAACTGAAATGCACCCGACGGATTCCTAGCCGTGAGAGAATCACGCCACTTGCCTGCTCCCCAATGTGGCCATCATCGGATCATCCCGGCCTTACTAGCTACAGAACAGTACTAGCTAGCTAGAGATTAGCAAACCCAATTTGAGTTATTAATTAGTGGGGGTTTCCGTAGGGGTTTAAAAAAGGACTGACCCCCCACGTACCGAGAGTTTCCTCCCACTCAGAGTAATCAGGTTGGAAATAGAAAAAAACGAAAAGGGCACCATCTATATAGCTCCGAACGGACCACTGATCACGTACTCGATCAGGCGCCAAGTGATCGACCGATCGATCGATGAGGCCGGCCGGCGCCAAGTCCCGGTGGGGATCCGTCCGTCGTCGTCATGTCTTTGGTCTGGTCTGGTCTGGTCTGGTCTGGTGGGGAGGCTGCAACAGTGGCAGTACTGTACAGGAGTCTGCCTTTAGGTTGGGTGCACTGCACGACGGAAGCGGTTGAGGAACATGAAGGGAGAATCTTGACATTCTGTAAATATGTCCAAAGCTTGGCATATGTGAGAGTCGGAAATAGCAACAGGAGGAGCAGCAGCAGCAGGCGAGGCGAGGCGAGGCGGCCTGGACGCTATTCTCAGATTCCTGTCAGGGCAAGTCACTTGCGAGGAAGCAACAACCAAATGCGCGGCGGGCCCCGAAAGCTTATTAACAGATCGATGGCAGGGGTGGCTCTTATTTGCGGTTCAAAAGCAACACAGAAACAAAACAGAAGACTGACGGAACAAAGACTGGGACCGATCTACCTGGAGGAACCGAACCCAAGTTCCCCCACCTGAATTGATCTGAGACTGGTGAACCCTGGAAGGTTTAGGACGCTCAGGCCTAAAAGTAGGTGATGAACACACACCCTTATTTTTTTTAACTTTGTGAGAAAATGCCACGATGGCAATCAATTAGAATTTGGTGAAGCATTGTACTTCTACATTCATCCATCTTTCGGACCCAAAAAACACTTTTCAATCATATTCATGCACTTTTTCATCCAAAATTGGCAACTTCATCCACATTTTAAATAAAAGTGAGATTTTTTTGGGTGAAAAAATATTATTTTTATATGGCAAAAAGTAGATATTTATTACTAAATGGGGCAATCTAGCTCCATGGTGCCAAAAAAAAAAAGTTAAAAATCATTGACTTCCTTATCAGTTCCATATATGATGGTGTGAAATGCAATAAGGTTAGTGCAACAATTGTCACTAATAGCACCTAAGCATAGTTACTATTATGGGGAGTCAAGGTAAGCAAAGTAGCTACAAGCTTTATTTTCAATTTAGGAGAAGGTTAGTGCAACAATAATTGTCACTAATAACACCTAAGTATAGTTACTATTAGAGGGAGTCTAGGTAGAAGAATTGTTGTAGGCTCTATTTCCAAACTTGTTTGGAGATAAATAGTACATGGCAAGTACTCTAAAGTACGCATCACTCTTTGTAGTGGTTTTGTTGACAAGCTTGTTGGTACTCTACCTTTGGGACACGTAAAACCCTCTTGGAATTTGTTGAAGGTCTTTGTAGCGTTGTGACTATCCCTATTATTTAATATATATTATTTTTATCGAATCTTATTGGCAAGTGAAAGAAGATTCTAGTGCATTTTAGTATGCATTATTTATACACAATATTATTAAATTATGAATTTTCAAATTATTGTCACTATGGGTACCAAAATCACAATTAGGCTCTTGTTGGTCCCTTGTGTTTTTGTGTCCAATTGAATTTGTACTCTTGCTAGTGTTTCTCTTCACGTAAATGAAAATTTATTAAAAAATATGGATCACAAAATATGCTATTTTAGTGTGTTTGGAGAAGTTGTTTCTCTTTGCTCTAAATCTGAAATTTCTTCACAAAAATGATATTTTTCAAGTTTGAGCCCAACTAACAAAACGAAGGTCATCTACTCTAGTTTCTACTCCAATTTGAATTAAAAAAAATTCCTAATATTGAATATTTTATTGCAATTTGAACTTTGGATGTATTTTCAATGTCTACTTAATTTTTATTATAGAATGACATAGAAGTTGAGTTTACACTATGATGTTTGTCATTGTGATATACACATATGGTGAAATTTTCAGATTTTTTGAAATAATTTTCTCCTTGATGTGATTTTTCTTTAATATTTCTTCAAAAATTCTCAAAAAAATCAGTTTTCTACAAATATAAATCTAATTTTTTTGTGAAGTAAAGAAAACATGTAATATCATCTCTGAAAATTAAATATAAATTTTTTCGTACATATCTAATTGCAAAATGGTAGCAAATTGAGTGATGGGCAGTGAGGCTTGAAATCAATGGTTATGGGGCTTGAAATCAATGGTTATGGGTCCATCATTTAGGGGTTAAGGATTGAACATGCCATTTGGGCCAGTGAAGGATTGGCCCCATGTTTTGAATGTGTAAATCTTATACAATCAATATTGAGGTTTTAGGCTTACCATGTAGTCTATATGTAGGTGTCCCATCAGTTTGGACAGCAATGATTATGGGTGCACATCCCTTACCCCTCTCAACCCCAGTATTCCCGAAGTTGACACAGTTCAAAGTCTCGGAATCCACAGTGCATTCTCAGTTTCTTGGCTACTACGTTATTGGATTCTGTGACGGACAAACCAAGTCTGTTTAAATGAAATAGTATTGGGGTGTAGTTACGCATCCTGAATACTTATATAACAACTGACTTGGATTCGGATGCTTGCATGGTCCTCGAATACGGTAATCTCTCTCAAAATAATCAATAATTCGTACTCTCATATTCCGAAGGTGACGCATTTGTACGTCCATACGTGCAGTGATGCGAAGGTGATTGATTCCATTGAGGTACTAGGAAGTTGAAAGAATACCGCAAACTCGCAAACATGTGTTGATTGTTGACCGAATCTAATAATACCTTAAAATATTGGAACTCAAATGGTTGAGGTAAGGTACTTACTAGACCCGAGAAACTTCCTGAGTCCATGCCGGTCTGTACTGTACAACTGTCGCATCATATTCAGGTGTACTCCTTCTCGTTCATGAATTTGAAATATCCTCTGCTATGCTAGGCGCAAGAAAAAAAAGTCAATTCCTGCATGCTGACTGGTCCTTTTCTGAAAGCGAGTTTCCAAAAAAAGCTTCCCCTCGAAGGCTGACAAAGCCCACATGTCCCATACACAAGGACCACTCCTGAGTACGGTAATACATAGACTCACAATCAAAGTATGAGCACATTTGCATTCTGAACACACCGAACTTACAGAACATTAACAAAATTTAAAAAAAAATTAAAAGTCGGGTTTGAGCTATGAGATTGAATACAATGGTCAAAAGATTTACAGACGAACTGCAACGCATAATTCCTTCGCATGCACATCAACTCGATTGAATATCCCGCAACTTTGGTTTCTTTTCTCAATGACTACATTTCTAGGTCAAGTCCAGTAGATTTGGGAACACTAACTGTTCGACAATCAGGACATCCAACCTAGGTAAAAAACAGCCCTTCCATCCGCCGTGCAGGTTAGATGGGTTTGATCTTGAAGTTCAGACCAATAAGGGAGAAAACGAAGCATTTCAAATCCTGCAAAATAGCAGTCACACAAACGGCATTAGAAAACAAAAACAGTCCACCAGAAGTTTTACACATAACCAACAGCCTACACAAACTATGATTACATCTGCAGGGGCTCTAACAGAAGAAATCTGTGGCTAAGCCTTCGCAAAACCGCCGAGAGTTTGTAACTTTGCTACGATACAGTGACCCACCGAAGAGATCCTCGTGCTATTCTTGGCATATGTTCGAAATGAGATACCTGGACAAGATAATAAAAAATTCGAAGACCATCAGGATCCTTGCTGCTTTGTACATCAAGTAGAGAACCGATCTTTGACGTAGTAAATGAGATGTGCTCGTTCCCCATCACAATCTCCAGCTCTTGTCTTCCAATTCTATCAGGTTCTGGCCAATTGTTGTCATCTTCTTTCAATATCTGAAAGTCACACGACATACGAATCAGTCATGTGTGTTAACCACCAAAAAGCACCACGAATTCATGCATTTTAAAAGAAAATTCGATCAATCATATTATGAAACATATAATTCAGATGGGGCCAAATCAACTGTCACCAGAATCAATTGAAAACATTGCATGGGGAAGTTAGAAAATACCATATGACCAACTCAAAACTGCTCAAAAAACAAGAGGCTAAAACGAGCATCTTGGTTTTTAGGGGGGGTACGCAATGAACATAACCATTTCCTATAACATTACGGTAGTACCTAAAAGATGCAACATTGAAAACCCCTAAAGACCACGATTTTTTTAAAAGTCAACAAGAGACACTACGCAAGGTAAATTCAATTAGTGTAGGACGCACTCATTGTTTTAAATCGCATTTCTCTAAAAAAGAATTCCCGATATTTTATACCATTAAGACTTCAACGCAAAGGAGTTACTCTCTTCAGCTCTCAGTAGCCATTAAACAATAAGTGAAATGATTTCTGGGAGAAAAATATGATATAAAACAATCAGTGTACCGTACACTAATCAAAAACTTGTGCAGTAGATTAACACATACCATAGGGACATTATAAAACCAAATTTTTTAATGTAATCAAAATTGACCTAACCCTAAATAGAAACCCTGAAGGGAAAGGCCTACGAGGTAAATACAAAATCAAAACCCAAATCGCTCCGATCCGTTGGGTTTGTGATCTTACGAGGATCCAACAACCTACTAACCAGCCCACGCGATCGAAATCGGACACTCTCCATAATTCTTTCTCACAAACTCGAACAAGTACGCGCCCCATGCCATGAACCCTAATTCGAATCCGCAACCCAAAATGCGCTAAGAAACACTACAAACCTCCATTCGAGACCGAAAAAACGACAGCGTGGCAATGTGAATACACACAAAACATATACCTCGCTGTCAGTGATGATCCGGCGGCACTCCTTGAGCGAGGCCTGGGTGAGGAAGACCTCCTTGCGGATCATGGTGTCGTTCTTGTAGTTGGAGTTGTTGGCGTAGCGGAGCTTGCCATCGGGACGAAACTCAAACTCCAGAAACTCATGGCCGAATTTCCCCTTGTGACCAACGTAGTAACGGACGTAAAACTCCTCTTCAGTCGCGGGAACGGCCGCCATCGCTGCCCTGTCTACGGCAAAATTCCACAGCTGAAGCTTCCAAATAACACAACCAAGTTTCTAATGACGGGAGAGACGAACTGAAGATGGAGACCCAGTTTCATCCGATCAGTGGACGGATTTCATCCATAAAAACTTAGTTTTAACCCTGTTTTAATATTTATCTGATTACTAGAGGTACCGGTATTTGAAAAGTCATGATGTTTTTTGGTTTATTGAGTCTTCACATTTGGATAGAGCCTCTATCAACTTTGAAATGATGAAGAGGTCAAAAAGTGGCCAATGGATGACTTTCAAGATTATTGTAGAATCAAAGAACATATCTATTGGTTCAATAATGAAATCACTTTTGGCTCATTACCTTGATGATAGGCTTCGTCTTTTCAAGGTTAACTCCTAAGTGCTCAACCAAAATATAGTTAAATTATTTTTCTAAATCTATTATGAATAATTGAAAATCTTTCATCAATGATTCTTGTAGAGTATTCTTTCTACATATTTGTAGCAATATGTACTAATATTCTTCTACATCTTTGGTCTAAATTTAAACAAAAAAACACTATATCAAGCCTATTATGGCATGAACCACTTAGTTATGAGACTCACCTTAAAGGCTCTTGTTCTAAATATATTCTTTTTAGTTAATATATTTGTAATCACTAGAAGAAAACTGCGTTACATTCCTTGAAAACACGTCACTTTGTTTTTGTTGAGTTCTTGTTTCAAAACGCAGTCAAAACACAGTCAAAAAGCAAAAAATGCAAGAAAACGCAAAAAAGTGCGTTTTTTAGCTTTTCCACTTCGTTTTGAAACAAGAACTCAACAAAAACAAAGTGACGTGTTTTCAAGGAATGTAACGCAGTTTTCTTCTAGTGAATACAAATCTAATAAATTGATCAATAGCAAAAGATAATATAAGATATTTATCCTTTTGCCTTGAAGATCTTATATATTGCCCTACTATGTCCAAGAAGTAAATTAGTTTCTCCTTTGTTTTTTGAATCATTTGAATCGATTTGAACTTTTTCTTTATTTCTTGTTATCTTATTCTTATCTTGAGTATGTACCTACTATGCACAAATCCATTTTCAAATCTCCTAATCCTTAATGGTCTAAAAAGCCCAATTGTGGACACAATATAATTTATTTCCCCGATTGTATTGCTAAAATCATGTTTCTTTATATTTTGCAAAATGCTAGATATTGAATGGACAAAATTTGTTGGAGCATAATGTCACATTTGATGATTTCAATTTCTAAGGTCTCAAGGGATGTTAACCATAATTCTACAAGATTGGAAGAGTTCTTATATATTCTTGTTGAACATTATTATATGCGAACTTAACCAAGGATAAATACTAATTGCAATTATCCTGAGTTATATAAACATAATGCTTTAGCATATTTTTGAAAATCTTATTAATTCACATGTGTTATTAGTAGAATTTTACTAAAACTCTTCTAAATGGGCACAAATTACAGGATTATACTACTAGGACTACACTTAAAATACTCCATTAAATGAAATTCAGCTAGTCTAAAGGACTGTGAGTTCTTCCAAATTCCCAGACTGTAGAAACTCGGCCACATCAATAGGTTGATGTAGCCAAAAAAAACCCATGTCAAACAATAAAAATTAATTAATTTTTAAATATATTTTCAAATTTTTTAATATTTTAATATTTATTATTATTATTATTATTATTTATTCCAACTAGCACTAGTTGGTTCACAATATACAAAACGGGCTTGAAATGGCCCTCCAGTGCCCCCCAAAAACATCTAATGCTTTCTTTTGTAGTGGATTGACAAAGCATCCATCAACTAAGTACCATTTTATTGGAATAAGTGATATGTGGCAAGCCTACTAGAACCTTAAGCTAAGCAAGTGGAGTAGATGTAATCTTTTACACCCACCAGGTAAAAAATTCTTGTTGTAGAGCTCCATTCATGGAATAGGTTGGAATGCATGCGAGCCACTTCTTTCTACTCCTCAATTGTATTAAAATAATATAAGTAGGTTGTTAGCTCGATTTGCATTTTTGGCCCTGAATATTGATACTTTCCATAAGTCCTGCTTCCAAATCCTAGTCACTAATAAGGCTTTCCATCACAATCTACCATACTATCTTGATAGTATCAAGCACAATATACAAATTACGTGTTAATAACTCACTCCATAATCTTATTTTGAAATTAAAAGCCATCATCTTTCTAGTAGGAGAATTACAACAATAAAAAAAACTAGAAATCACATAACATCCTTGGATGAATTAAAGGTTTATAGGTGTCTCATCAATTAATGTCCAACATCAAGTACTAAAATCAAACGCCTCTATAAATAGCTCAATGTAAAAAGCATTGCACCTTTGGACATGTGGAAGAAGTAAGGTAGTATGCTCTTAAAGCGACCATTTAAGGGCTGGTCCGCCTTTTTCACAGGCTTTCGTGGACGAAAATATTTTTAGATCATTTTTCAGAGAAATAAAAATAGATGTGGTACCTAACACAAGTGGTTTTGTATTTTTCTAAGCATTTTTTAATTACTTATGAATTTTCAAAGATTCAGGACATAGGCACCTATTTGTGACCATAGGTCTTCCAAAATCTGTCGACTTACAATTTGTAAAGAGATGTGCAGAAATCAAAGACAATGATTGGCTCTTGCAATAGATAAATACTTTTTCCTCAATGCATTCAATTGCTAAACTGGTCCATTTAAGGATCACCCCATCTCCATTTTTCACCTAAAAATAGGGTCGATTTCAAGAAGATGGGCACTTTTAGAGCACACTACCTTACCTTACAACTGTCTATCTCAGATCACTTTGAGTGATTTATTTTTAATGTCTTCATCCATTTTTACAAAACATGTAGAGGCAATCCTATGGGGCACTGGATTCCATCCCTACCTGTATACTAGAATTCCTCATAATTTCATCTCATTAATCAAAATAGAATGATTCAAAGTTATTCACGTGTAAATAAATCTCTAGAATCAATTTCAAATTTTTATTTAAAAAAAAGGATCTTGAAGAAGTTTTTTGAGTTGCTTGGGTTGCCCATCGAGTAACAAAAATTACATATCATGCAATAACTTTTTAATCATGTAGTCAAAAGTTATGAAAATTGTTGGGCCTTAAAGCTAGTCCTTGGGCATATGTGATGTGAAAATTTCAAAGAAAAAGAATAAAAACTTTGTTCATAATGAGCTGCCCAGAATCACTATGTTGCCAAAAAATGATGTTTGGTCCTTGAGGGGTTAGGAAGATGAAGACAATTATTTCCACAAAGACAATGAGCTAACATTATGCAATCTATGTCTCAATGAAACTACTCAACAAAATATGATATTTGAAATGATGAATAGAAAAGAAAACTAAAATTGGTGAAACTGAATTTGAAGAGGTCCTCATCCAATAGATTTCATTGAGGTAGAGAGTCTTAGATCATTGTACTTCCCTCATAAACCTACAATTGCAAAAGATAAAGCTTGCTCTGCTTGACCTAGACATCTCTAGGATGGATCCCAAATTGCTAGCAATTTGGCCAACTCCTAGGGCCAAACCACATAGAGACTTTATGTCTGCCACTTTCACATACAAAAATCTTGTTCCTTCTTTCTTTTCCAAGTTAATTTAAGAGCATCTTCAACGTCTTCAATTGTACCTACACTAGGCCCATATCGATTGACAAATAGTTTTGACAAATAAAAGTGACAACAGTTGAAAATCTATATGGTATTAATAGCAAACATTGTTAATGTTGCAAAAATTCATATTGAAAGGAATTAAAGATACAAAACAATACTCTCAAGGTCCCACAAAAATATAAAGACATTCATAGTTTTCTATAATATTAGAGACTTCTTATAGAAGAAGTTTCCCTTAAAGTTTGGAAAGAAGCACCCAAAATCTCCTCTTTCAAACTAAATTTTGGAGCTAGTTTAGAGACATTAGAGGAATTTGTGATTTGGTATGCAACACTTATTTTCTTAGCAACAATATTAAAATGTCATATAATAGAAACATAAACAAATGCTAATTCATTTGACTTAGATTTTAATTTAATAGAATGATTAGTATGGTGTACTTCAAAATTTAACAAATTCTACTAATGAATTTGTAAAATTTGAAGTTGAATTATTAAAAATCTATAGCAAATAATTTTCAACTAATATATAATATTTTTAAAGTTTATAAATTCATAAATTTATAAAATAAAAGATATTAAGTCTTTTGATATTTTGATATTTTAGATTTTCAAAAAATCAATCTTCCAAAAATTTATGTTGGTCACTATTATAAGTAAAAAAAGCAACAATGCCCTAAATCTAATTGTAAAATATCACAAAAACTTCTATCTATTCAATAAACGGCTTTCATAATTCTTATTGAAACAAAAAATGTACGTATTCATCTAGTAATTGGATCATTTTTGATTGACTGTCTTTGTGATTGGTCTTTATTACACTACATATTAATAAAATAATTATATACATATAAATTTACAAGCAATACTATTTGTAAATATGTATACAAAGAATGTTATCCAAACCACTTTATTTTTACAATATGTGCATTAATGACAAAAATTACAATACACGATTAAAAATATAATACTTAAAAATAACACTAACATTTACATAGGCATTTATAGTACTTGACATTTAGTATCTATGATACTTTATATAGGTTTTTGGTGTACAACCATTTGTTCCAATAATGTGTATGACACCAAATATTCTCTATTTTGAATTAGCATAACTGAAAGATTATTTAATCACATCAATTTTTGCACAAGCAAAATTTTCTAGTAACACTAATTCTGTAGATGACACTAATTTTCCTTAATAATGTAAAAATACCAATTTAATTGCAATATTTTTTGGTACCGCCACAACATTTCAAAAGCAACCAATGAGAAGTGAAGAGAAGTGAGGAGAAGTGTGGATCTTAACCCTTAAATGCCCAAGCCTTTTGAAGTGTATTTTTCCTATGAAAAATGTACATGAACTTATAATTATCTCCAATAAAGTAAATTTTTTTTTTCAAAATCTAACCATATAGATGTTTAAAGAGCTTGCTTATTAGTATGCATATCAATTTTGATTGCAAAATTGCATAGGAGTTGTGAGATTATAACAAGAAAATATATAATTTCTATTTTTATTATGTTGCCTTTTCCCACAATGTTTCAAAAATTTGCACATAAAAGTTTTTTTGGGATTGGAAGTAACATGAACAACTAAAAATAGTATTAGCACACTAAAATGCACTTTAAAAAAACTTAATTTGACATGAAAAGCTATCAAATTCATTACACAATCCACCTTGCAAGTTGCAATTGATGTAATGCAATTTTTTTTATAAGTAGAGATTACAAATAACTCCAAATTAACACTTGCATGTTTAAATTTTCAACGGTGAATATCTTGAAAATAATTTACTCTTTCCATTGGGGTCTTTTTCAAAATAAATGAATATGTATAATTTTTAAAATTTCAAATCATGTGACATTGGCAAACTTTGCTCAAAGCCATGAAATGAAGTAAAATTTGCAAGCTTTACTCTTCACTAATGGTG